>CM023485.1:71868140-72414049 GCA_013339685.2 Hyalomma asiaticum | reverse complement strand
AATACGACACGCACAACCACATTGCTCCTGGAACCACGGCGAAGCGCCTTAGCTTGGGCGTTGCTGCACGAATCCTCGTTCCAGCTGACATTTGCGGCGGAACAGCTACTCGACTACGGGTCGAATAAGCTCGCGCAGCACGCAGGCAATCACGGCACGTCATGAGAAAGCACACCAAGACCGCGCTACGCCGTGGTTCCAGCGAAGGGATAGCGAGTGTAGCCAGGTGCTCGTGCGTGATCGCCTCCCGCTCGCTCTTGTACCGGAACGCTGGGAACTTCGAAGGCGTCACGCCTTGTTCATCAACGGGCGTGATCGTCGATGCAAGCAACGTTGGGTTCGAGTGGGAGCACAGGCCATAGCAGCAGAGCACCAGGTGCTGCGTTGGGTGCTGTTGTCCAGCTGTCCGAGGTGGCATCAGAAGCACGATGTGTGGGACTGTAACATGGAAACGGTTTGTAGAGCGCCGATGCCCAGTCGGTCCAGCTTGATCATGCGTCGCCATTTCGATCGAGTAATCGGCCATCGTTCAAGGTAGGCTGTTTGAGGTAGATGATGATGATGATGATGATGATGATGATCCTTCAAATATGGCGCATACCCACTACGGGGGATTGGCCAAGACCTGGAGTGCTTAACTTTTAGCTGGTATATTGTGCAAATACCACAACATGACGAATAAAATAGAATAATAAATTAATAATAATCGGGAGAAAAGTAAAACAGAGGAAAAAAAAACTATGTAAACTATTTGTGCACTTCTACCATCAAAACAGGTAATGTTTTCCTTTTTTCTTAATGTATAAGCCTATTCTTAACTATGATAAAGGCTTATCATAGTTAAGAATTTTGGAATGTGAATAATCACAAACGTAGTCGTTTTGAGGCCTTTATAAATCCACATACTGCATCAAATATGTCCCTGTGGCTGAAGCCCAATACCGAGGCACCAAAAGTAAGAATGACTTCCAATGACAATGTTAGCCCAAATTTAGAAAGCACAATTTCCAGTTGTCTCTTTCTTACTGATGTATACTGGCGGCATTTTAAAAAATAATGGTCAATTGTTTCGATTTCAAGACAGAATGGGCATAGAGGCGATATCACCAGACCAGCCCTGTGCGAGTAAAGATTTAAGGGAGGGACTCTGCAGCGTAATCTCGTAATCAGTCTAAATTCTGTCCACGTTGTTATTGTCTCAATGGCGTCCCTGTGTATCGCGTATGCCCGATATCTTAGCGCAGTAGGAAATTCTAATGCTGGAAGAACCGATACTACTGGTCCGTTAAGCGATGCTCTCGCTAACGAATCGGCCATCTCATTTAGATTTAACCCACTATGGCCAGGAACCCACAATAATTTTACTAGGTTTATCGTTGGCGGGACTAAAGTGAGGAACGTCTGGAGGGCAGCAGACTTAGGAGAAGCTGTTAATGTAGTGCAGACTGAAAGAGAATCTGTTACGATCACCGCACTGACTGCATCTGACGGGAGTTTCCGCAAGGCTAATATTATCGCTACAAGCTCAGCTACAAATACAGGGGTGTAATCTGGGAGTCTTAATGCATACGACCAGGTGAGCGACGAGGAGAAAATTCCCACCCCTGCTTCTTCCTCTATCACGGAAGCATCTGTGGCTATTATGTATTTAGTTTGTGCTTGAGCAAGGTAATCTTGCAACAATTTGTTTAAGAGCTTGTGGCAATGAAATTTAGAATTATTGGGTAAAATGTTATCGAACTCAATATTTATATTCTGATTTGATTCCGCTATTGCAATTACCTCTCTAATATTCACGTTTATGCTATCTAACTGTTTTTGTACAAAAACAATTTGGGGTGTGTGAAAGCGTGGCCAATGAGCTAAGAAGAATGAATCAGGATCCTTTATAAAGACATATTCCGATCGTCTAAACGGAACGCTGTAAAATTTTAGAAACGTTTGGACCGTTAAGATGCGGAATCGGCAGGGCAATGTTGGCAGGCGCGCTTCTTGGTACAGAACATTGTTTGCGACAAACTTAGGGAGTCCCAGACACAGACGCAAGGCTTCACGCTCTAATACAACCAGAGGCTTAATTTTATAAGCAGGGCAGCCAGAGAATAGAATACACCCAAATTCTAGAATCGGGCGCATGTACATTTTATAAATCATTAACATAGTGTCTCTACGAAGACCGTATTGTTTTTTGCTCAACCGGCGTAGTATACCTAAGGCATGCTGCGCCTTTGAAGCTACGTTTTCTATGTGCGGTCCCCAATTGAGTTTTTCGTTATAAGTAATTCCCAGATATTTGAGAGAGGTCACCTGTGGAATAACGTCATGCTTGTACACTAAAGAAATGGAAATAGGGACTGCGAATGGGAACACCATTAATGCACATTTACGAACATTTAACGTCATGCAAAGTTTGTCCAACCAGACCTCGAGCATACCCATGTATCTTTGTAAATTTTGGTAAAGCGCCGAAATGTCACTGTCTGCCGCAAAAAACGCAATATCATCTGCATATACATAAATTTGAACGCCCTGCCATTTGGGGATTGAGCTCATTAATACATTAAATAGTACTGGTGATAAAACTGCTCCTTGTGGAACACCTCGGGTCTGTTTAAACTTAGACGAGCAACATCCGTCCTTAAAACAATAAAATTCTCTGAACCTCAAAAATTCTGCTACCCACGCGATCATGTATTTAGGAAAGTTGTAACCCTGCAGAGTACTGAGCAAAACGGAATGTTCTACGCTGTCATGTGCTTTAGCAATGTCCAGTGTCACTAAGGCTGCATGCTGTCTTCTTTTCTGAGCAAGTTGGATTCGGCTTTCTAAATCAGCATGAGCACACCAGATGGAGCAGTTAACTCTGAAACCTATTTGATTTGGATTTAGTATCAGATTGTCCGTCATCCAGGTAGTTATTCTGCCGTGCAATACTCTCTCTATCAACTTGACCATATTCGACGTAAGAGAAATAGGTCTGATGTTGTCCATGTTATACCCTAATTCTTGTTTTCTAAGTAAGGGGATTACCTTAGCTACTTTCCACTCATAGGGTACCCAAGCCTTTTTCAACGAATAGTTTATAGTGTTGAGAAGATCGCCAGGAGACACATTAAATAAGATTTTTATCATCGATACCGTTATGCCATTAGGACCAGGAGCTGAAGAGGGTAATAATCTGATCACTTGATCTAACTCAGATAATGAGATTTCAGTAAAGTCAGTCGCTGGGGCTGGCTTTTCCAGCACTTTAGATATGGACGATGTGAATCTACCTGCCAGCCCAACAGCAATCTGTTCTAGCGATTTAGTCATTTCATCTGGTGACAGCCTTACGTAATCTGTATTAACTGGTGTTGGTAGGATTTTACGAGACCTGAGATATCTAAACAAGGATTTCTTGTTTTTAGGACTCGAAAGGAATTCAAAATGTCTTTTATCGTACTCTTCTTTAGCTATAGCGACTGTGCGCTTAAATGTCGCGGAGAAAAATTTGTAATCTGCCCAGTTTTGAGGGGACTGGTTATACATAAGCTTCTTCCATGCTGCCTGACGTCTTCGGTGATCCCGAGTACAGTCTGCAGTCCACCAAGGGCTGTACGAAGGAGTCTGCGCTGATGCAACCTTAAACTCGGCGTTTTTGTGTGTTCTTTTAATTACAGCACTTAGTTTCATGGCTTTGTTGTCCTCATCATCATAATCAGATGTCAAAGCTGATTTTAAATCATTTTTAAATTTTGTATAATTGACAAATACTCGAACCTGTATACCTTCAATCTTTACTGGGCAAGTAATATAAAACATGATTGGGAAGTGGTCACTATTCGTGGCACAGTCCAAAGCACTCCACGCACTACTAGAAATTGACGAACTAATAAAGGTTAAGTCCAAGGCAGAGCGGAACCGATCACGGATAAATGTAGGCGTTCTGGAATTAAGACACCTAAGATTGTTGTCATTTGTCCACTCCCACAAACGTTTACCGCATTGGTCAGTTTTAAAACCCCAACACGTATGGTGTGAGTTGAAATCTCCAACAACTATTTTGTCTTTGCACCATGAAGGCAGAGCTAAGTCCAAGCTTCTAGTGGTTTGCACACCTGTAGGAAAATATACATTAACTAATGAAAAGGGCGGGCAACCAGGTAGAGTTACATCTAAAGCAAATATCTCACTGTCTGGGCACATGTGTTTATATGATATTTTTGCTTTTATACTTAGTCCATGCTTTATAAAAAATGCTAAACCGCCACCTTTAGATGGGCGGTCCAATCGAAACGATCGATAGCTATTTAAATGAAAAGATTGATGCCCTGAAAGCCAGGTTTCCTGTAGTGCTATAATATCTGGACTGAATTTTGATGATAAGTACAATAGATCAGTTACCGCGGAGTGAATAGATCGACAATTCCAATGAATAATCTTGAGGGACGCTATGGTTTCGCAAGAATAGCCTCAGCAACTGCCTTGCTTAGGATACTTTCCTTCAGGAAATTGCTCTTAGATAGATTGTCCTTGAGTTGTTTTTTGGATTTGAAGGGAATAGCCAAAGGTGCTTTTTTTGACAACGGTGATCGAGTACGCTTTAAAGATCGGGGATCCAGCTCCATGTCATCAGACTCCTGCACCTCATCGATGTTGCCATCGTTTTGAATGTGATTGGCACTGGCAACATGGCCTGCAGATTGAGCATCCTGGGACGATACAGGGGACGTCGCTTCCTCTGATAATTGTGAGCGCTCATTATTTTGAGGCGTCAGAGTAATAGGCGCTGATGTGCCACAAATCTGTGCCATCTGGTTGCTAAATATCTGTATCAAGGACTCGCATAAGGTTCCAGCTAGGCGTTCCATAGCCTTTTCCATTGCCCTTTCGACCACATCAGCAATGGTGAGAGAAAGAGAGGCTTCCATTGAAGTTGCGGGGCGGCTAGCAGCTCCGGCGTAACCCTGCGATCTAGATTGAATTTCAGTTATGGCGTCTTTACGCGAACAGCGTTATTGTTCCACAATTTCAAGAATTTGCAATTCTCGAGCTTTAGCAGAGCAATTCGCATCATCAGCCGAATG
Source organism: Hyalomma asiaticum (assembly GCA_013339685.2). Classification (NCBI taxonomy): domain Eukaryota; kingdom Metazoa; phylum Arthropoda; class Arachnida; order Ixodida; family Ixodidae; genus Hyalomma; species Hyalomma asiaticum. Next base: position 72,408,980 of record CM023485.1, on the reverse strand, counting down.
TCCTTCATTACAGAGGCAGCACTTTACTTCTGAGCTTTTGCACTCACTAGAGTTATGGCCTTCTCCGCACACCCTGCACCTAGGAGAGGACCTACATCCTCTCAATGTGTGTCCATATCGCCAGTACTTCACGCATTGTAGAGGGCGAGGAGACAGCGTGTCTACTCTATAAATTAAAGGCCATGCCTTGATTTCCTTCGGCAGAATGGACCCAGCAAACGTGACTATCACCGATTCCGTCGGAACCTTAGTCCTGTCAACTACCCGTCCACACCGATAAACAGAAATAGCACCTGCCGGAGAAAATAAGTCGAGTACCTCTGGTGGTGTCAAGTTAACATCAACTCCGCGGACAATTCCTTTAACGCAGGCCAAGTGAGGGGGAATGAAAGCGCTCACCGGACAAGATGCGAATGCTGAGCAATTAAGGAGGTCCTGAACACAGGGCTGGTCTGAGGAAAGACAGACGATACCTCCTCTGCCAAACTGGCGGACTCCCGTGATGTTCTGGTAATGGGCTGTCACCGTGCGAAGTTCCGCCTGAATCGTTTTCGGATTCTTCATCCGGATGATGCCATCGATAGTCGGGACTAGGGCTACTGGGACTGATGTGATGCCGTTGCGCAAAAATATGTCCACAGGTAAATCCTGCGGAGAAACAGAAGCAGACCAGAGGAAGGCCCCTGGCCCCGGAGAGGAAAACGGCATCGATCTGCTTTGATCAGGACAAAGTGCACTTAATGACGATCAGTAACAATAGAAATACGAGCTACAATTCACAAAAAAAAAACTCAGCAACTACTCAGGTCTAAGCCAGAACCCGGGGAGCAGGCGAACACAACCAGCCAACGGTGAGCGAGGAGCCAACGGTGAGCGAGGTAGAGCCACTGTGCTTCGACGTCTTCCTCCTATCGACGTACTTAAACGGCTTCGATATTTACGATGTGCGATGATGGCTACCTCGGCTCATTCGAAGTGGTCCCACGAGAGCCCGCGCCGCCTGCTCTCGTGCAATGCAGATGCTACAAGAAAAAGAAGTGATGGCCCCGCTCGAGTGCGGTAATCATAGCTGATGATCATGATATTTTTTATTAATGGTACAGACGTCATCTGACGAATTTGTGAGAAAAGCAACCGTGTTGGGAAAAAATACGTAAAGAGCACAAGTAAAATAAAATACAACAAAGCAATAGGAAATAAAATTGACTAGTATGAATGGGGTTATAAACAGAGAAGAACAGGGAGGTATAAACACCCATAAATTTAGGTGTAGTTAAGTGCATTATTTAGATGAAGGATTAGTAACCAGTCACTTTTTAACGCACCCGTGAACTATTGCCGTGGTACATCGTGAATGAATTATTGCTTGCGCGTGCTCTGCAGACGACGATGCTATCGTAAGGCCTTTTCTGCCACGAAAAGGTCAAACTAATAAATATTAATGTGACGAAAGCCTACAATATCGAATACGAACAATAAAGAAAGCGAAATTAATGTAAAGGCAAAACGCTAAAAGCACAGGGTGAAATGCATTAACACAACAGAGGTTATATAAATAGGCAGTGGTGAAAGGGACGGTTCATACACAACAAAGCCCACGGTAAACAGAAAAGACAGAAGATCCTAAGAATTCTACAGCTTGTGAAACTCTCATAAAGCAGCGCGGAAGTAAAAAAAAATAATAAAGTGGTAAGTGGTATATTCCCTCGTGCTGAAAACGAGTCTGCACATCGGTAACCCATCAAATTTAGGCCTCTGGAATACACACAGGAATCGCCGGTTGCGTTTCTGTGCGCTCGCAGCGACGCGACCCTTGTCAATACAGCTAACTAGATATCAGTCCCGCTGGCCGGTTGTACCAATGTGATCATCACTAGAGCCTCCAAACACCGTTCTTTCCTTTACTGTGAGATAAGTTCCAGTAGAATTACGTAAATTGTCCTGCACCGCCACTGCAAAAACTAGTTCTCGTGTATCAGTTTTCTACCCGATCACTCACCTCACAGTCGAGAAGACATTTTACTGTTCCACGTACGAGTGAACGTCTGGCCGAGGTCATGTGTGATATGTACGAGGACCACTTTTTACAGTACCAGTGCAGGACAATACGTAATTCTAGCGGAACTTATCTCACGATGTCTGCCGATCCTTGCGAAAATTAGAGGCCGCCACGTGGGTAAGCATCTTAAACAAAGGAACTGTGACGTGGTCTCCATCACGATTTTACGTGCGACAACGAACTTAGCCAATAGCGCTGGGGCGCGTTTACTTATATATCATTATTCGTACAAAAAAATACGTTCTTTCGTCAGCCTGTGCTACTCTTCCGAAAAATTCGGTGTTTTTATAACCTCTTTGTGACCGACCAAATCCCGACCCACAGGCTCCTGCTCATTAAGTCAGGCTTCGAAACACTCCAAGTCGTGCGACACCATTGTATATGCAAGCCCCGCAACGGTAGTCTAGCGGTTATGGCACTCGGCTGCTGATCCGAAGGTCGCGGGATCGAATCCCGGCCCCGGCGGCTGCATTTCGATGAAGGCGAAATGTGAAGGCCCGTGTGCTGTGCGATGTCTGCACGTTAAAGAACCTCGGGTGGTCGAAATTTCGGGAGACCTCCACTACGGCGTCTCTCATAATCAGAACTGGTTTTGGGACGTTAAACCCCATAAATCAATCAAGCATATGCAAGATAGCGTGCCGACATGAAGAACGTAACGTCGTCGTCACGCAGCACGCAGACACACGGACTGGTCGAGTTCACGCTCAACTCCAGAGGATGGTACCCACGGACAAAGGGCCGGAGCGGATGGCCCCGTACCATATTCTCCTTCGGGGCACACCTTTCTTCCATACCATCTTTTACGTAGGGAACTTCAGGCTTGTCGCGGTGGTTTTTGAAGCGCCGCTGATATACAGTGGCGATACTGGCCTTGGTAGCAATCGACCGAGAGATCAATTCTTAGGGAACGTTGAAAGAAGGGTGAGCAGATCCAGATAGCCGGTTAAAGAGCGTCGGAACCTGGATTGGGCAGCGTCATCTGGTGTGGGCATCCAGTGCTGCGAAGTGCAGGAGAACGTGAGAAGGCTTGAGATGACTGCGCTTCTTCTGTCCGAGGTCGGCTCTAGGTGAACGAGTGAAGCTCTTCTCTTTGAAGCGAGGCCACGGCCGGAGCAACACTGCCTAAATCTCGGGCGTGAACAACTTGTTCTCACGTATCTCGGCCCGTGCATTGAGACAGAATGGCAGAAGGCGCGGAGAAGATGTCGATATAAACTAAATTGGGTGGCACACACCCACTCCGAGGGATTGGCCAATAGCCAGGTAGTTATAAATGTCGGGCACATTACATTTGCTCAGTAATGCTGAGAAAGTCAAAGCACGCGGAGGAATAAGTTGAAGATGCTCGTGAGGACGGTCGGCTCCAATTACCTGGACCCACCGCAAGAGAGGCGCCAAGTATTGTGCGGCGTTGGGAGTGCACGCTACCTGCTTTTGTGGAACGTCTTCATAGAATATCAAACGTAGAGCCATGATTCTCAACTTGACTCATAGTTAGCAGACTCGATATTAGCTTCACTAAGGGCAACAGTTGTTGCTTTTATACTTTCCATAAATGCAATAATTGTGCCCTACGCTCCGTGAAGACTGTCGAACAGCAAATCTGAAACATTCTGAAGAGATTCTTCTGAAAGTGATTTCACATACGTCGGCCTTGGGTTTATCACAGCATTTATTTCGACTTTCGCGTATTGGTTTTTCACATTCTAACCACTATGCAATAGTGGGCTGAGGTCGAGCGCGGGCGAAGAAAACGCGTCCGTAAATGCCGCAAGCAGGAGCTAACCAGTCAACGAACGTTGTTCTTTGGGTCATCACCATTCTGTAGCAGGCTCCTTAGCACAAGAGCTTGTCGAGCGCAAGTTCGCGCTCGTTTCCCTCAGGTTGAAGCTAATTTTTGCGAAAGGATATGGCTATTCAGCGAGCCACGGACAGTCTCCTTGTAAAATACCTGCTTACGTCTGTGTTACGTATGCGTGGGATTTGAAGTACTGAAAGCAGCTGGTCCCTTTCCGATGACCACACAATCAGGCGCTCTGGGATAGCTGACGAGTCCGCTTCCGACTTGGTACAAGTGTTCATATTGGTTCACCTTCTCCTGTTACGCCGTCTTCCCGCGGCTTTGTCTCATGAAGTTTTGAAGACTTACGAAAGCTAAGATGTCGAAGGAGGGGTAAATCGATGAATTTTGCGCTTCAAACGTTCCAGGTAAGGCGCGCAGTATTAAGGGGCTGCGTATTAAATGTTGCCTCTGAGATTCTTTAACGTGCGAAATATATAAGCACACGGATATTTTTGCGCTTCGCCTCCAATCGAATGTCCAGCGCAGCGGCCATCAATTAAGCCGGGACGGCGGATATTAGCACCACGACATTTTTGTCGTAAATCCGCAGAGCGGGTAAGGGAAAATTTTAGGCTTAGTCACAGTCTTCCACGCATATTAGGGACAGAAAAAAGCATATTTAGGGCTCAAGTGTATAAGTTCAAGTGTCCGAGTGGATCAGTTCAGTTCCAGCGCTCAATGCAGCTCCACTATAATGTGAAATCAGGGGAAGCAGAAAGCAGCCGTGCGCTGGTGTTCCCCTTGTGTCCCTGTTATGTCAATTTCCGGATTTCTCGATTTATTTTTGCTTAATTTGACCTTATTATGCGAATAATACGCTTAATATCTATATTTTTTATTATACTAACGTGGATTGTTTTAACTATTCCTGATCTGGATGCATATTAACCGGTTTCGGTAAGTTATGCACACTTTCCTCTCTCTCTCGGCTTTCTTATTTTTCTTCTACTCCTACCCTTCTGTAGATTTTCCATTCCTTCCTCCCTCAACTACACTGCAACCTTCCTGTCTTTTTCTCATCTTGCCTCGTTCAATATTGCTGGCTACTCCGGGATTACCAACGTACCGCTACGTTAGCTACTATACCTATTACTAATTAAATGCAAAAAGAATTCTCGGAAATGTTATTCCGATACTGCGGCATATGTACCTCTAGCGTTTGCACCCGCTTTTGTTTACGCGTGGATCGTCCATTTATTAGAGTCCACATTTTCTCGATTTCAAGCTTTAATTGCACCCACCCTTGTTTGCTGTCTGTATGAGCCGGTAAGTGGTAAATCACTTTTGCTTTAAGCTCGGCCGACGCCTAATTAACAGGAGCATCACGAGCCCGTGCTGTTCCAGAGGCACCAAGAAGCCGTGCCTCTACACAATGCATCGCAGTTTCGCACAACAGGTGGGCGACTCGCAAATACCACTTATTCAGCTCACCTGCCCTTTTTAAATGCGAAGCATTTCTTAGCGAACTTCGGCGAGTTTGAGCGTATCTATCTATCTATCTATCTATCTATCTATCTATCTATCTATCTATCTATCTATCTATCTATCTATCTATCTATTTATCTATCTAGCCGCTTACGATTTTGTGCTCTCCTGGCCGTTTCGCTAATCGGATGTTTACGAAAATTGGTATGCCACATCATGACTACATGACGAATATCAATGACAGGTCATATCATGAAAATCATGATATGCATGTCATGAGCGGCATGATTTACATGCCACGGTCTTGGTGCTCTCCTGGCCGTTTCGCTAATGGGATGTATGCCAAAATTGGTATGGCATAATATGACTGCCTGACGAACATAAATGGCAGGTCATAACATGAAAGTCATGATATGCATGTCATGACCGGCATGATTTACATGCCACGGTCTTGGTGCTCTCCTGGCCGTTTCGCTAATGGGATGTATGCGAAAATTGGTATGGCACAACATGACTGCCTGACGAACATAAATGGCAGGTCATAACATGAAAGTCATAACATGCGTGTCATGAGTGGCACGATTTACATGTCACAGTCTTGGTGCTGTCCTGGTCGTCTCGTTAATGGGATGTATGCAAAAAATGGTATGCCACAATATGACTACATGGCGAACATAAATGACAGGTCATAACATGAAAATCATGATATGCATGTCATGAGTGGCATGATTTACATGCGACGGTCTTGGTGCTCTCCTGGCTGTTTCGTTAATGGGATGTATACGAAATTTGGCATGCCAGAACATGACTGTATGGGGAACATGACTGACAGGTCATAACATGAAAATCATGATATGCATGTCATGGTCGACATGACATGCCACGCGTTCGTTAACGGGATGTATACGAAAATTGGCATGCCAGAAGATGACCACATCACGAACGTAAATGACAGGTCATAACATGAAAATCATGACATGCATGTCCTGAGCGACATGATTTACATGCCACGGTCTTGGTGCTCTCTTGGCCGTTCTGTTAGTGGGATGTGTAGGATAATTGGTATGCAACAATATGACTGCATGACGAACATAAATGACAGCTCATAACATGAAAAGGATAACATGCATGTCATGGGCGTCATGATTTACATGCCAGGCGTTTCGTTAATGGGATGTATACCGAAATTGCTACGGCACAACACGACAGCATGACGAACGCAAATGACAGGTCATAACATTAGAATCATGACACGCGTGTCATGACCGGCATGATTTACATGCCATGGTCCTGGCGCTATACTGCCGTTTCGTTAATAGGGCTCCGTCTACTGACCAAAGGGCGCTACGTAGCTCTCGTCGGACGGCTCAGTATCGCTGACATTGGCCGCTTGAGTCGCACGTATGAGACGCGCGCGCACGGTGGATACCAAGGCGACAGTGATGCAAGCGTTTCTTCGCTGCTTTTCGGGCGTGCTGAGAACCACACGAACGCTCGCGGCGTCGCCCTTTGGAACAGTTTGCCGCTGGTTTGGAGCGCGCGTCTCAAAGGAAATAAAACGAAAGAAGGTGGGACGGGCGGTCGCTGCTGCTATAGAGTTGGAGACGCGCATCGCGTTCGCGTATTTTTCTGTCACAGCCTGCCGAATTTTGCTTCTCTCCGCCAGGCAGTGCATTCTGGCGCTGATGTCGCACATGGAAAACTCGACTGCACGGAGCCTATATGAAAATTGGTTTGGCACAACATGACTGCATGACGATCATAAATGACATGTCATAACATGAAAATCGTTACATGCATGTCATTAGCGGCATGATCTACATGCCACTCGTTTCCTTAAAGGGATGTATACCAAAATTGTTATGGCACAACACGACTGCATGACGAACGTAAATGACAAGTCATAACGTTGGAATCATGACATGCGTGTATGAGCGGCATGGTTTACATGCCACAGTCTTGGTGCTCTTGCGGCCGTTTCGTTAACTTCATATGTACCAAACTCGGTATAGCGAGACAACAATGCAAATCCATTTTACGTTCTTTATGCGTGCTTCGCATTTCCTTGATTCCCACTGCACGTGGGATCTGCCATTTTTTTTTTGTCATTGAGAAACTACTCCGGAGATTGCAGTGAAGGAACAATCGTGAAAAGCACGATAGCTCTGAAAAAGAGACCACTAGTACTTCCGCCGTGCGTACACATTTCGCAAAGGCTCAGACAGATTGGCCAGAGCGCTAAACATATCGTATGTATCCAACTCAACTTGAAACATTATCTTCCTTTTATGTTTTCTTTAATCAGTATTGGTCGTATTTTTTGAACAACTTCATCTTTCGGTTTTCCGGAGGTGATCCGAGGATGTCCAACAAGGAGCGTTATATCACAGGGGCTATCACCATAACAGCTGTCACGAGATCGCGAAAACGCCCTGTGCTAAAAACATATCGTAATAACAAAGCAATTGGTGTTTCGGTGGAAAGCATGGGCCATCGGAGAATGTGTTTGCTCCATTTTGCCAAATATACGCTGTGTTACATACTTCCGCCGTAAAATGCATCGATGCACCTAAGGCCATTACAACAGATTTCTGTGAAAACAGAAGCTGAAGAATGCCGATCGAAACAGCCGCACATTTAGCTGCATATGCGAAAGTGCACACGTAAAGAACCCGGTTGTTTTATGCCATTGCAATTAAGTTACGAGGAGCTGCTCGAGTACACATAAGGCAACACATAGCGCATATAAACATTTATTTTGCGACAAAGGCCGCAGCGTCATTCGCATATCTGTTGAGGTTCATGCCCGATATTCTATACTAAATGTGGAACAGGCCCACTTGGAAGTGGGCCTGTCTCCGACGCCTGCTGCGGGAAGCTTGACGGGAGATGGAAGCTTGATAGTCGCTGCTCCTGCGCGATCTCCCGTCCACGGTACCTTCTTCTATGGAGCAACGCCCCGAGTGAGCCGCCCAGCCAGCAGGAAAGCAGCAGGTCACAAAAAGGCACGCCGAGACGCCTTCTTCCCACCTTACAGCAGCATCTGTACGCGCAGGAGTGGGATGACGAGGGCCGCCAGCTGCTTTTCCAAGGTGGCTTCCCGCTCGATGATGTTGCAGAGCGCTTGGAACTCCGAAATGGTTCCACAATTTTCAAGGGCTAGCGCAGCCCGTCTTGGAAACTCGTTGAGGGATCCATAGGAATTGCTGGCCCCGGCAGCTGTACATCGTGCGCTCGATTGAAGGCTGAAGGACAGCTTCCACAGTCAAGGTCGTCAGATGACCGAGCAGGCCCCGAATGTGGACTTGGGTTGTGCAGCGCCCAAGACCGCTCGGCGAAGGTTTAAGTTGCGCAGCCATCCTGCTGAGCGTCCCGAGTTCGCCTAAAACCGGTTGAGTGAAGCGGCAGCACGTCAGGCTACGATCGGCGTCTTCTTGCGATGGCTTCTGGAAGCTTGATTTGGAACGAAGCCTCTCCCAGCTTGCTTGCGGCAGTCCTCATGTGCGCGTGTTTCGTGCCCTCGTGCATAGTGAGCGTGAAAGAAAGAAAAAAAAATATGAAAATTCCTGCGCGAGCTTATGATAAACACAGTGACGACGACGCCGACAATGGTTCGGTTAGCAATTACAAATACGAACCATTCAGTGTGGTCCACATCTACATCTACAAATGCGAAGGTCGGGTTGCACCAGGACGCTGAGGAACCCACCAGCCAAACAGCTCAGAAGAAAGGTCACGAAATGGGTGGTGCTACTAAGAAAATAACAGTTACTGCAAATGAAAATATTATGACGTCTGGGTTGGACGACGTTTACTCTAATTACTTGCCTCAGTAGTTCGGCAAGTAATCAGAGCGGCACAAACCCGACGATGATGATCACACACCGGCGATGAAGAAGATACGCAAAACGTATGGTCATGATGGTAAAATATAAACGACGAAGGCGTGTATAATAAACGTCCACAATATGAAGAAACGGATCGCAGTGAATGTCACTAAGGACAGAGGCTCTTCAGGTGATTTGTTCCCAACTTGATACTCACTGCTACGTTACTTGAGGCTGAATAATGGCATAGCCCTAATATAAAATCAGTCGGTAAATAACTACTAACATTTAAGGAGAAGCCGAATTCAGGCGACTTCGAAGCGTGATCTAATGTATACCACAGAATGACAGTATGCGAGCTTGAAATACATTGTGCATAAACTGACCCTCTGTTCAAGCAACAATACTAGAACGTCACTGAACTTATTAATAATTGTACAATTCCTCATGGTGAGCACCAAAACACATACGGGCCTGAAGTATGGAACGTTAAGCATGACACGATCGAAGCATATGGGCGCAGGAAAGAAAGCAGGGGAAAAAAAAGAAAGCCATATATGCAGTACGTCATCAGAAGATCGTGAATTTGATTTCTGGGGTTTAACGTCCCAAAACCAGCTCTGATTATGAGAGACGCCGTAGTGTAGGTCACCGGAAGCTTCGACCACCAGGGGTTCTTTAACGCGCACTGACATCGCACAGTACACGAGCCTCAACATTTCGCTTCCATCGAAGTGCAGTCGCCGCACCCGGGATTCGATCCCGCGACCCTCGCATCAGCAGCCGAGTATAGCCACTAAACCACCGTGGCGGGGCTTCATCAGTCAGGTAATTCACGAAATCTCCTAAGTGGGCTTTAACAAACGAGAATTAAATATTCTCTGTTGTTTGTAGGGAGTTGACGATTATTTTTATTTCGTTTATAAATGTATTGGTATTGTTTGGCTTTTCTAAACCTTTCAAACAGGACGGACTGTCTGTGTTAATGAGATCGTTAATTATTGCCGTTGCCCCAGCTTCGAAGTTAGAGCTGCACGTGGGGAGTGAATACAGACTTTTTTTTAAAGTATTCGGTTGTCATCGTCAGTATGAACGAATGCTGCTGCAGTGTTTCCTTTTTTTTTTTTTTTTTGCCTTTTGGAGCCATCGCTGTATATCTTGTTTTTGTTTTGTGTTCTTTGTATCGAAAGGGACGGAAAGGCGGCTGGGTGGGCGGATACTTCTGACAACAAATTTACCTGCTAATTGTTCGCCCTCAAATATTTTATCTTCCCATTTCTATGCTTCTTTGTCATGCAGTATTCTATAGATCTTTACTTCTGTTTTGCCCCGCCACGGTTCGAGTGCGGAGCTGGTAATAACAGCGTACTATTTGGACGGCGTGATGATTTCCCCGCCGCGCAACGCGGGGTCACCGCCAGAGGATGTGGTCAAGATTAGCTATATCAGCGCATAAGGAACGTGCATTAGTTGGCTGTATTTCGGGATAAATGTCGTGTAATAACGCGGGGTTAGGTACCCTCCTATTCAGTAGCCTGGGTGTCAGTGCCTGAGGTCTACTTAATTTTCCGTTTGGTGGAGGGTATTGTCTTCGTCCTAGGTAAAATGCTTTGTCAGTTCGTCATATGAGGTGGGAGGGCCCCTTCTCCAAAACCTCAGCGCCGTCTGCCGACGTCGGCGGCGCGCTGTCGGCGCGAAAGCCGACTTCACGCACAAATTAAAATATGATACTCTTCGACTTTGCCGCTTTCACTGCTGCTATACAGTCATCATTGAGTCTCGCATCAAGAAAACGTATAGTCAAAGTGACGTGCGTAATTTGAGTTTCAGTGCCCCTTCAACATAAAAAGCATTCCCATAGGCATGCAGTCACAAAAATCGACAGTACGAAATTCACAGAGCAAAGTAAACAAAACAGGGATGTAATTATGAATGTAAAAAAAATATAAAGAAACATTGTGCGTATGTCTCTCATTCCACGTCGTACACGGAGCCGTCCTTGACTTCTGAAATGCACTTCGCCCCGACGAAGAAAACACCATCTACGCTTAACGTAGATTGACGATTAACGGCGTCTTCTCCGATCGCGCGGGTCGTCTCAGTGATGCGTTTTTGAAGACTGGTCCGTTTAGTGTCTCCATTCAGTGGCTCCATTTAGCGGTGCGATGAGAGGCCGTTGTTCCAAACGCCCACTCTAGCTGTGGTTCTATAGAGTTTCTTACAATTACCTAGAGGGAAATGTGGCGCCACCGTCTATGTTAAGGGGCACTCTGCCGGCACAAGGCTACAAGGAAATCCATAAGGATGTCTCAGAAATGAAAGCTTCCTAGTTGCCGGAAAAAAAAAAAAACTAGGAAGCTTTCATTCCTGAGAAATCTGGTGGATTTCCTTGTAGCCTTGCACTGCAGACGGGTGAATGCTAGTTTTCCCTTTCATAAACGTTACTTCACGTTGCAGGTTTCCGTAAAACTCATTTGCCATGAATGTACAGAGTCTGTTCAAACTATCGATATTTATCATCGTCCGCGTCACGTAGAGGAAAGCTGACGATTTTCACCCCTCCTCCCCGCCCGGAAATATTTATGGCTACGCCCTCGTTTGGATGGGTTTTTTCCCTGTCATCTTGGACATTTCGCCCGGTTTTGTGGGATATATAATAGATCAAGGTGTGTTTGTGTTCAGTTATTCGGGGATCGCAGTTGCGAATTCCAGCGAAACACGGACAAACCAAATTGATAGAGCAAGGAAGGCTCAAGATGCGTCCAAACACATTAGTTGTGTCGAGAGTGTATATTCTGCATCATTCCAGGAATATGAACGGCAAATCATATCAAATAAATGGGAAATCTAAGAGGATACAGTGAATTTAATGCTCTAAGTGTGACAAAAGTCTTATTTGCATGCAGCGTGGGGTATTGCAGGATAGTAGTCGCGAGTAACCAAGTTCACCGAACAGTATGAAGTCTGAATGGCGAAAAAAAATAAAAGAACGTAACGTCTTAGTTCCGTGCAGCGTGCACGGCTGTAGATAGTTTTGTGCTGTTAGGTGCAGCATACAGGATGATACAGTGAATTCTTTTCATTTGAGCACAATGGTGAGAAATATTATTCAGCCTACGTGTGTCATCTAATAGCTTACAATGGACATTATCAGTCTTGACGAAAATTTGAAATTCGGGACTGTTTTTATCGGCGGATGGCCATGGATCGGATTAATAGTAGGCCGGTTAAAAATTGCTACTTGTTGCTTACGTTGGCTATAGCTTTTTCAGATGTCCGTTGCTTGCTTATTTGAGCGAAATACTCTTATAATTTCATTGTGCTTTATGCTTGCTAGGTCACAGAATATGATGGTATTGGTTATTTTGACCGATGGGAAAGAAATCTACGGGATTTGAGCTGATTGTTTTGCGGAATAGCCCATGTGAGTAAAAAATGGGAAAAATGCACTTCAAGATATCGCGGATAGCTCGGCAACTATTTGAGCAAGAGCCATGATAGATTTAACGTTATTTGTGAAATTTTATAGCAGGAATATGAAATATAAGTTCCGTTCGTGGCTCGTTATTTTCTTTATTAAAAGCTAAGCTACCTTACACAGGCTGCCCTTTCACGCAACAAGGTTGGTTTGTGAAAGACACGTTGTAATTTTCTCGCACGTTTCCTCAACCTTACGAAAGGGCACCTTCCATGGGGTAAGGTAAGGTTGGTTTATGAATACGGGCCTCAACCCTCACGGATGCTGAGTCGTGCTCCCGACATGGGCTGCAGGAAATAGCGTCTTTCCTTAAAGGGCCACTAAACAGGCTCCTACTTTTTTTTAACCCAAACCACGGTCGGTCTGGACGCGCGCGTTCGCTCAAAGAGGGAGCGAACGCGCGCGTCCAGACCGGCCGTGCCTGAACAAGCTAACTCAATCATAGAGACGCTTGCGGCGACCACATTCTGCGCATATGGCAGCGTTGCGCGCTACACAGACGCCGTATTTCAAACAAAAAAAAAAATTCTCGCGTCTCTTTCCTGCGATTGACCAGCCGTCCTTACATCCTAGGTGTCGTCATGTTCTACCGTGAACAACTTTGCGCAGTTGTAGCTCGTTGATTGGTCGAATTCAGGTCTGTTGTCAGATCTTGCGGCCATCCCACCGCGTGAGCCAACACCACCTAGAAAAAAAGAAGGCCTCCGCATCACCTCCTCTACTTGTCAGTTAGGTCACGCAAGTCGGATGTGCGTTCCTGAAACGCGGCGCGCGTTCTGTAAAGTGGGCGGAGTCTCGAAGGTACGCCGCGCCTACCCTCTCCTCGGCAGAGAAGGGTGGGGAGGCCGACCGATTAAAAAAGGTAGGAGCCTGTTTAGTGGCCCTTTAACCGAACCGCATTTCGCGGCTTGTGCTCAACGCGTGCCAGACTGAAGACGCGTTTCTAATGCTTCTAACGTTTCTAATGCATTCTCAGTTTGGCCATGTTCATTCTCTCTTTTCTCAAATTGGATGCACATGGAATTATCATAGTAAGCGTTTAACACTAGTAGTTAATACTAGTAGCTGCACATTAGAAATTGAAGCTATAGGCTCCATGCAATCGAGTTTTTCATGTAGGACAGCAGCTCCACAAGGCACAATCTGGCGGAAAGAAGCAGCAAATTAAACCTACTGTGGCCGGACAATACGCGAACGCAACCCGCGCGTCCACAACCAGGCCTGACCAGGCGTCCCACTTTGTTTTGTTTGGCCTCGTCTGAGATGCGGGCTCGAAACCTGCAGTAAACTGGATCAGAGGGCCAGCGTGCTTATCATAAAAGCAGCGAAGAAACGCGCGCGTCGCTCTCTCTTCGGCTTCCAACATGCGCGCATTATGGGCGAACGCGCATGCTTTTCATAATAGCACCCCTAGCGGCCAATGTCAGCCACACTGAGCCGTACATTGAGCCGTCCGAAGAGAGAGGGCGTTACGTAGCTTCTCCTCTTCTTTTCTTTTTGCCTTCTGAATGAAAAAAAAAAAAGAAGCTACCTAGTACCCTCTGGTCTACGTAGCTCTGGTCAGTGGACGGAGCACATACACTAGCACTCACGGAACCAGGACAATTCTCAGCATTATCGGAATCGCGAAGATCCAAGTTCACCGAACAGTATGAAGTCTGAATGGCGAAAAAAAATAAAAGAACGTAACGTCTTAGTTCCGTGCAGCGTGCACGGCTGTAGATAGTTTTGTGCTGTTAGGTGCAGCATACAGGATGATACAGTGAATTCTTTTCATTTGAGCACAATGGTGAGAAATATTATTCAACCTACGTGTGTCATCTAGTAGCTTTCAATTGACATTATCAATTTTGATGAAAATTTGAAATTCGGGACTCGGCGGATGGCCATGGATCGGATAATAGTAGGCCGGTTAAAAATTGCTACTTGTTGCTTACGTTGGCTATAGCTTTTTCAGATGTCCGTTGCTTGCTTATTTGAGCGAAATACTCTTATAATTTCATTGTGCTTTATGCTTGCTAGGTCACAGAATATGATGGTATTGGTTATTTTGACCGATGGGAAAGAAATCTACGGGATTTGAGCTGATTGTTTTGCGGAATAGCCCATGTGAGTAAAAAATGGGAAAATGCACTTCAAGATATCGCGGATAGCTCGGCAACTATTTGAGCAAGAGCCATGATAGATTTAACGTTATTTGTGAAATTTTATAGCAGGAATATGAATATAAGTTCCGTTCGTGGCTCGTTATTTTCTTTATTAAAAGCTAAGCTACCTTACACAGGCTGCCCTTTCACGCAACAAGGTTGGTTTGTGAAAGACACGTTGTAATTTTCTCGCACGTTTCCTCAACCTTACGAAAGGGCACCTTCCATGGGGTAAGGTAAGGTTGGTTTATGAATACGGGCCTCAACCCTCACGGATGCTGAGTCGTGCTCCCGACATGGGCTGCAGGAAATAGCGTCTTTCCTTAAAGGGCCACTAAACAGGCTCCTACTTTTTTTTAACCCAAACCACGGTCGGTCTGGACGCGCGCGTTCGCTCAAAGAGGGAGCGAACGCGCGCGTCCAGACCGGCCGTGCCTGAACAAGCTAACTCAATCATAGAGACGCTTGCGGCGACCACATTCTGCGCATATGGCAGCGTTGCGCGCTACACAGACGCCGTATTTCAAACAAAAAAAAAATTCTCGCGTCTCTTTCCTGCGATTGACCAGCCGTCCTTACATCCTAGGTGTCGTCATGTTCTACCGTGAACAACTTTGCGCAGTTGTAGCTCGTTGATTGGTCGAATTCAGGTCTGTTGTCAGATCTTGCGGCCATCCCACCGGCGTGAGCCAACACCACCTAGAAAAAAAGAAGGCCTCCGCATCACCTCCTCTACTTGTCAGTTAGGTCACGCAAGTCGGATGTGCGTTCCTGAAACGCGGCGCGCGTTCTGTAAAGTGGGCGGAGTCTCGAAGGTACGCCGCGCCTACCCTCTCCTCGGCAGAGAAGGGTGGGGAGGCCGACCGATTAAAAAAGGTAGGAGCCTGTTTAGTGGCCCTTTAACCGAACCGCATTTCGCGGCTTGTGCTCAACGCGTGCCAGACTGAAGACGCGTTTCTAATGCTTCTAACGTTTCTAATGCATTCTCAGTTGGCCATGTTCATTCTCTCTTTTCTCAAATTGGATGCACATGGAATTATCATAGTAAGTGTTTAACACTAGTAGTTAATACTAGTAGCAGCACATTAGAAATTGAAGCTATAGGCTCCATGCAATCGAGTTTTTCATGTAGGACAGCAGCTCCACAAGGCACAATCTGGCGGAAAGAAGCAGCAAAATTAAACCTACTGTGGCCGGACAATACGCGAACGCAACCCGCGCGTCCACAACCAGGCCTGACCAGGCGTCCCACTTTGATTTGTTTGGCCTCGTCTGAGATGCGGGCTCGAAACCTGCAGTAAACTGGATCAGAGGGCCAGCGTGCTTATCATAAAAGCAGCGAAGAAACGCGCGCGTCGCTCTCTCTTCGGCTTCCAACATGCGCGCATTATGGGCGAACGCGCATGCTTTTCATAATAGCACCCCTAGCGGCCAATGTCAGCCACACTGAGCCGTACATTGAGCCGTCCGAAGAGAGAGGGCGTTACGTAGCTTCTCCTCTTCTTTTCTTTTTGCCTTCTGAATGAAAAAAAAAAAGAAGCTACCTAGTACCCTCTGGTCTACGTAGCTCTGGTCAGTGGACGGAGCACATACACTAGCACTCACGGAACCAGGACAATTCTCAGCATTATCGGAATCGCGAAGATCGCTCCCGATAAACGCAACTACCGTGCTGTTCTAACACGAAAGTGTTTTGTGCCGTGCTCCACCAAGAAATCAGTGGCGTACTTCCGCAACGGAAGTTGATCTCTGAAAAAATACACTCACAATGAAAAAGTTCCACCCAGACGGACTCGAACCCACCTTCAACCGGGATTTGACGAGAGTAGCTGGAAGCTCTGCCGATACACAACGGCAGCATTTTTTTCTCTGCATTGCATGGAAATATTTTCAGTAAAAGCGTATAAACTGTACACCACCGCAGCATTGTTCACATAAGCGAGCAGATGGCCCTGATATGTTCACTACAGCATTTTGCAAGTTGCATTCAATTGCAGTCCGGTTAAAGTAAAGGTGTTTAGTACAGTGAACTATGTGTTTAACAAGCACAATTGCTCTTAAATTAACATCGCCTCCTTTATACGGCACTCTTTGTTCGCTTAGGTTCGCTGCGGTGGTACCGCCACCTAGGAACGACAAATAGAGCGAAGCAGATTGTCATGCTAATTCGCACCGGTAGTCAGCGCTTCCGTAGTCCTCGCGCCTCGACCGCCGCGGAAGTTAGGGGCGTGGCGGCGTCGTGACGGTGCGTTTCTCTGGCCATGGCCCCTCAATAAGAAACAGGTGCGGCCTGCCGAACGCGCTTCTTTGCCTGTGAACGCAATAGTACTCGTTTTCTCCGCATGGCGCTCAACATCGGGGAAAGAATACCGGTCCGCACCGGTTTGCACAGGCGGCTAGCCAGCTGTGAGCATGTGCACGTAAACACAATAAATAAAAACACCCATTTTTGTACTTTCGTCAGCCGGCCTATGGCTACCTGCACCATCCCAATGACAGCGTTTGTCAGCGTTCGCCGTGCTCTGGCTAAGTACGAACGCAGCCGCTACAAAATTTGTCTTGCGTGGACAGGTGTGTTGAGTTGCAACATGCACTGCCCCGGGAACGCAAGGACGGCCGTCGACAAGCAAATAATTGGCCTTTCGTTGCAGCGGTCTGTGCTTTCACAAAACGGTCCGCTGGCAACCCGTTCGGTTTCGCTTGCAAGGGGTCAGCGGACGCTACTTGTTTATGGAAGCTATACGCAGAGCTCTGGCGCGTGCACTTCAGTGTTTACGGAACAATGCGAGTCGTTCGAGAACTTTCCCTCGTGTGCAACTGTCGAGGATCCCTGTGCCGTGTCGAGGTGCCGCTGATAACTACATGTAACGTGTTCACATGTTCGCAGTACCCAAGCCACAGAGCAAGAATTCTTGAGGAGGGGAAACAGCGTTCGCTCAGGCGACCCGATAAAGTCACGCCGTAAGGCACCGCGCCGACGCCTCCTCGGTCGGGCGAAAAGAGAAACTTGCGCGTCGCGCCGTGACCTCTGCGATTGGCTGCGGCGGCGCGACGTCGCGCTGCGGAAGCCCGTGAGAGTTCTAGAGTCAGCAGATGACAAAGAATACGCGGCAGCTCTCACGCCCTTTCTTTCCAAGGCCATTTACACATGCGTGCTCACAACACGCCAGCGAATGACTTCCAGCGGCATGCGTCGTCTGCTCTGGAGTGAGTGCAAGCAGCTCGTCCCAAGCACTGCACGGCACGTAATTAATGCAGCATTTATTACTAACCACAGCTAAAATGTTCGCCGCCCCTACAGAGTGAAAACTGAGAAAGTTTGCAAAATATGAGACGGTAATGCGATAATTATGTGACGCGCCCATAAGATGACATGTAAACGATGGGAACAGGCCCGCAGCGTCATCTGTCGTGATGGGCAGAAAACTCAACTTCCTTCTCGCCCAAGCGTTACATCAACGGGCCGCCGCCGCGCGCTGCAGTGGCATAGCAGTTTCCTCTCCTCAAATACATCTTTCTACGTGAACCAAGGTATCTCCCGTCCCTCGATTCACCAGATTGCCGCTTATGCATTGACAACTTTGCGAATACAGGTTACCCTTGCGTGTTATACCGATTCCTGAGACAGAGGGATCAACCACTTTTTTTTTTTCCTTGCCCAATCTACACGCAGATGGCAAAGATTTCTGCTCAAAAAAAGAACATAACTGCATTTACCAGTGCAATACGTAGCGCTTCAATGACTGCTGAAGGCACTTTATTGAAAGAGAAGCAAGCGTGGAGGGAATAAAAATGCACAAAGCAGAACAACACAGGCATAGCGCAGTCAGGGCAGACAGCCGATGTCGCTTGCTGACGAAGTGGTGACCACATCGTGATGGCACTCCATAGTCAAACAGGGAAAGAGGAGGTCGGTGCACCGGCTACCCTCTAATCGGTCGTGCAGCATTGGCACTGGGCCTCCTTCAGCGCTGCCAAAGTCACTGTTGCAACTTGAAACTGGTCGTGCATTAAAATGTGGTGCAGCAACACTCAAAGAACTGCTCTTCGCGGGGCAAGGTCAAGCGAACAATGGCGGCCGCTGGCTGGTCCTGGCGAAGGTAGCTCTGCAGCACCTAAGGTGTAAATACTTGCTTGCCCTACCCATTCGCGAAGTCGCAAAAGGGTAGGGCAGCGCCTAAGGTGCCACTACTTGCTTGCGCTACCCGTTTTCGAAGTCGCTGACCGCTCCTGTGCCACGCCTGCGTTCAGTTTGTTCGCTAGCTTCTGCATGTATTCTGGGTTAGGTTCACTCATAAATGGTGTTTCACTGAAGACAAGACAAAACTCTCCAATCTTCTGTATGCTGCCACCTTTCCCGGTATACAAGGTGAGACGGCCTCTCCATAAAGAAGCATATCCTCTGGTAAGCTTGCAAATGTCACTTTGCTGGATACATGCTCCTGCTTCATCCCAAACGGAGATATTAATCGATCCCGATCGGTCAGCCACCCTGCACGTCCTCACCTCGTGACCGTCTTTGGTCTTGATCGGTCTCCCGATATCCAACACGATGAACGTCATGGTTAGGTTCTTCATTCCGGGCTTCAGTTGTCCTATTGTCGTTTCCATGGCAGGCGAGAGCTTGTATTAAACTGTCGGTGTCGATGAAACGTAGGGCCACGTTCGAACGCAGCGGTAGCGGACCAGTTGCTGGCGTCGTTAGCTCAGACGCGCTTGAAAAGACAAAGAAGCTTCACAGCAAGGGTAGAGCACGGGTAGAGTGAACTAGAAATACTGGAAGAGTCGCCAAAGCGCCGCCTTCCGCGTGGCCCTTATGCCGGGAACTTCCGCGCCGAGGCGCTGCTGCGTCGGACCCGTAGGCGCCGTAGGCTTTCTGCGTTCTGGAGGCGCGTGGAAGGCGAGGAGCGTCTGCTGCACGCTGTAACTTTTCGCGCACAGTTTTGACGCGAAACACTGGGAGGCTATGTAGTTTCAGTCGTGTGGTACGGCGACATGAAACTTACCTATTTTTGAGCGTTATCTGAGAACTTAGGCAGCAAGGTCATGCAAAATCATATGCTAAACGGTTTTAGCGCTAGATCGTGATTGCTATATTACGTTAACGGCGATATTGGAAGTGACAGCGTAAAAACGCATAAAATAAAATGATACGAAGAAGAACAGAACAAAAAAGATTGGTTCATATAAGCAAGCCGGGGGAAGAAAAGCGTCATGCATGCAAGTAGTAACGAAGAAATCAAACTGCTAGTCAACTGCACGTGGAAGGCGATGAGCGTCTGCTGCGCGCTGTAGTTTTTCGCACTCAGTTTCGAAGCGAAACACTTGGAGACTATGTAGTTCAATGGCGTGGCACGACATGGAACTTACCCATTTTCAAGCGTTATCTGTGCACTCGGGCAGCAAGGTCATGCAAAATCATATAATAGATCTTCAAGGTTCAGCTGTTGTCATTCATGCAGCGGCCCCGCATCTATTGATTAGACTGCAATCAAAATTTATCCATGCTAGATGTGTGTGATTCCTTTACTATAAATACTGCGTCTCATGAGAACATTTCAAACAAAATTAAACACCTCACTCTGACATGTATCGACATAAGTTATCCGAAAAATTCATGGCTGTTAGCGTTCGCGCAGGCTGATGTAGACGACACTGCCATAGTATTATACTCTGTCATTAAAAAGCCATGTTTAAGGTATGATAGGTCAATGAAAAAAGAGGAAGGGACGGGGTCTAGATGTATAATGAGGCAGACACATCGAGACAGCGGACCAAAAACATTTCATCTTGTATATGCGTCTATCAATTTTCACACCTTGATTCTCATTTACTGAAACTGTTTTGGGATAGCTACGCTGTCAGCTGTCTCTAATGCACAATCGTTACGTAAATGGCCAAGCATATATGGCGCAGAATGATTCCTTGTGTACATTAATTATGTTGATATCAATGTGTCGATTATGAAAATCACACACAATTGTGTAACTCACACGTAGTCATCATCGGGTCTTGTTTTTTTAAATCCACGTTTATATAAGCAACACCAGTCGCAGTCTCAGTGAAGGCGTTAAAGAGAACAGGCGAGCCCACGCGATAAGCTACTTTTGTTCGTATTTACTTTTGGCGTCAGGAAGAAGCGAAAGGCAACCTTTTAAAACACGTAGAACGTACGAAAAAAAAAAAATAAAAGCACGCGCTGGCCTCTCCTTTCAGCATACACACTGCGTTTCTGGTTACCCGTACGACGCAGCGATTATTTTTTTATATAAGACTTCTATAGATTGGTAAATAAATGCTAAACACCCCCCTAAATTAAAGTGCATCAGCTCGTATTGAAGTACGCTTTCTATCAGTGCACATCACAGGCAAACGTGAAAAACTGAACACACAAATTAATTCTCGTTATTTACACTCACAGACGCGTTATCTGTGTAATTAATAGCAACAGGATTAACCTGGGGGGATCTAGTATTCAGCAGGACATAAGTCATCGTGATGTTTGCTAATAGTGACTAAACAATAGCGAGCACGTAGCAGACGCCCGCCGCTTCGGCGCAGCGTCCACAACGTAGAAAGCCCACGATGGATGGATGGATATTAGGAGCGTCCCCTTTATAACGGGGCGGTGGCCGGGCCACCAAGCTCTAGCTTTATTTCTTTTTCGTTTACAACCATTTCTTTTCCCGAATCACACATATTTTCACAACTAATCTTTTTCCTCGTCTATTTATTTTATCTATTATCGTTCTGCTGTGATGGAACAATCTTACCCGAACTACCTTGCGCTTTTGTTTGCTCCATACTTTTGCGCCACCAATGCTCTAAGCGCCTTTTACTTATATCTATCGCCGGCATGTTCAGCTTTCCCCTGTTACTCCTGAAACCCATGGCCTCCTGTAGGGTAGTGTCCACAGCTACACCTGGGTGGACATCTGTACATTCAATCAAAATATGGTCTGTCGTTTCCCTAGCTTTTCCACAGCACGTACATGTATCCCCTTCTTTATTGAATTTCGCTCTGTAACTTCGGGTTCTCAGGCAACCGGACCTTGCCTCAAACAGTAAAGCGCTTCCCTTTGAATTATCGTAAAATTTTTCTCTCTTGATTTCGTCTTTCCCTTTTCGGTAGTTGTTCAATGCCGGTTTCTTCCCCATTCTTGCTATCCAATCCGAGTTCTCCGCCACTCTGACCATGCTCTTAACGCTCTTTTTCGTCCCATCCGTTTCGTTACTGGATGTATACTTACTGGTAAGCTTCCTAGTTCTCTTCCTCCATTGTGAATCAACGTTCTTCCTATACAAATACCTGAATACTTTCGCTGCCCATCTACTTTCTTTCATATTCCTTAATCTCTGTTCGTACCTAATTTTACTCTGAGCTTCCCTTCCCTCAAAGTCAGACCATCCCATATCCCCCTTAACAGCCTCATTTGTGGTCTTCCCATGGGCGCCCAGTGCGAGACGTCCGACCGTCCTCTGATTCACGTCCAGCCCTGATTGTACCTCTGACCTCATGCACACCACTGAGTTTCCGAATGTAAGTGCTGGCACCATTACACCTTTCCACAAACCTCGAATTACCTCGTACCTGTTGTAACCCCACAGCGGTCTATGCTTCATTATTGCGGAGTTCCTCTTTCCTTTAACTATCATAGCTTTTAGGGGCGAAGCTCCTTAAGGCGTGGGTCGTTCGTCCCTTGTAGTCGTAACCACCTCGTTCTAGGATTGCGCTCGATAGCTCGCGCGCCGGGAGGCTCGCGCTCGCCCTCGGCGCGTTCCTCCCGGCGCGCGAGCTCTCTCACTCTTCCATCTGCTGTCTTGTGTGAGAGAGACAGAAAGAGAGAGAGAGAGAGCGAAAGACTGTCCGTTTCTAACGATGATGATGGGTTTGTGCTAGCGCGTTACGGCGCGTGTAAGAAGCTGGTGTAAGACGCTGTGGCCTCTCCGCCTTATACTCTTTCAGCAGTCATGTGATGGCGTCGGCAAACGCGGTGCGCGTTCCGGCCTGTGTAAGGGGCTGCGTAAGACGTTGTGGCCTCTCCCCCCTTACTAGAGTGTACTGCATGTTTCTAACGCGTTTGTGCTAGCGTCCCCTTAAACGCGAGATCCCAGCGTTCGAATAGAGTGTTTCTCACGTCTTTACATGATGATCGACTGGGCGAATTACACGGAAGATTAACGGTTTACCGGTGATTCACTCCGGAGCTTCGCCCACTCATCATCATTCACCCCGTGGATATGCTGTGAATTTTTTTTCTTGTACTTCCATGTATCTATTCCCATCATTTATCCATATCCCGAGGTATTTGTACTCTCGTACTCTGGGTATCTCCTCGCCCTGTATTGATATGGTCTGATCGTTGCTGTCATTGAATATCATCCAGCCGCATTTTGTCACACTAAATTTTAGCCCTAAATCTTCACTTTCCCGACCACATATACTAACCAGACCCTGCAAATCTGTTCGACTGTCTGCGAATAGCACAATATCGTCTGCATAAAACAACCCGGGGAGCTTTTGTTCTATCACTATACCTGCCTGCCTGTACGACAGCTTAAAACCAATATTGCTCATCTCCAATGCTTTCTCCATTCTCCTCATGTAAAGCATGAATAATAGTGTGGACAACGGGCATCCCTGCCTCAACCCTTTACCTATATCGACGGCCTCCATTCTACCATTACTCGCCACACCTTCCCATTCCACACATACTGTATTTCCACTGTATATTTCCTTTAAGAGCTCTATACAGTCATCCCCTATACCAGCCTCTTTCATTATGTCCCATAAAATATTCTGATTCACATTGTCATACGCACCCTTAATATCCAAAAATGCCAAATGTAGAGGTCTGTTCTCTTTTCCGGCTATTTCTATACACTGCGTAATCGCAAAAAGGTTATCATCTAATCTCCTGTCGACTCGAAATCCATTTTGGAGTTCGCCAAAAGTGCCATTAAGCTCTGTCCATATCTGCATTTTCAATTTAATTGCCTGCATCGCCAACCTGTAGAGTACTGACGTAATGGTCAGTGGTCTATAGGAGCGAATGTTATTTTTCTCTCCCTTGCCCTTATAAATGAACTTCATCCTACTTTGACGCCAACTGTCCGGTATTCGCCTGTCCTTTAACATTTTTTCAATTGCTTTTAATAGGGCTTCTTTGCTGTTTCTTCCGAGCTCATTTATTACAGTAATGCTAACCCCATCTAATCCTGTGGCTGTTCGTTTGGGAATCATTTCCTCCGCCTTCTTCCAATTGAAGTTATCCAGAACTAGTTCTTCCACTTGGTCTCCCTTGCTACTGTTACACGTCGTGTTACACGTCGTTACACGGGTCTGGGGCAGCAGCGCCGTGGTGCGGGAGTTACCCTAAATATGACCACGCTCTCCCCACATATTCGCGCAACGCTTAACTCTATGCTTTGGGCACTACCGCTCTACTCTACCGGAGTAGTCCACTTTAGCCGGGGGGAGGGAGGCGGTGTAGGGGAGGAGAAGGGGGGCGGCAAGGACAGTGTTAGACGGGATACTCAATTAGCGTCCTTTCCTAACCGAACCACAATCATCATCATCATCATCACTGTGTTTATCTATTTTTAGAAAATTTTCTATGGGAAAATGTGGCGCCACTTTTGATACGTTTGTTTCGGTTTTTGTGGCGCGAAAGCAGCTGAGGCTATGCTGCGCCCTTTTGATACACGTGTTTCCTGGCAAGCGGAACGCTGTGACGGCCGTGAGCGTTGCGTCTAGCACTTCCGGTGATTTCCGTTCAGCGAGGTTTTGCCTAAAACGTGGATATGATGAATCTTATGATCAAGCGAATTGATAAGCTTTATTAAAGGAATGTCCTCCTCGGAAAAGGCTGTAGCGCACGTGTGATTCTTCGTTATTTTTGACTCACCAGCAGTGCCCACTCAAACGCCGAAAAGATGCGACGAACTGCCGCATTGCTACATAAAACTTACAATGGTGATTTTCTCATCTCTCACCCAGATTTAGCGGACCATCGACACATTTTTATTACGTCGAACACATTCAGAAAGTCACGCGCCCCGCCGCTGCCAACAGCTGACCAAAGAGCACGATTGTCTGCTGCTGCCACGTATTTCGATGTCACAAAACGGGAGAGTTTTCTTGCTGTTTTAAGTCAGCAATTGTGAGAACTCGCGTCTATGCCCACGAATTTTCTGTATGATGCTTCGAGACTTAGAAATTACGCATGTTTTCATTCTTGATGTTGTTTCTCACTAAAGGCGTGCCGCTGCGACAGGAATTTCTCACTGAAAAATAAAACAAGAAAAGAAGAAAAGCGGTGCCACGAAGAAACTCCAACAAAGCTTTGACCGACTTTAGCTGCGACATCGCTTTTTGGCGGCATTGTAATAGTCTGTTCCGACAGCGCCCCATTATCAAGACGCGCCAGCGCGACTGCTAGTGACAGTTTGTGTGCATATAGCGAGTAAAACGGCGAAGAACGTGTTCTATAGTTTCCTCAGTGCCACAGTGACTGCAAGCAGCGTTATCGGCCATGCCGTTTCTGAAAGAAAAAAGATTTCGGAAAAGCGACACCAAGCCACATCCGGCAAAGCACGGTGGTCTCGAGTAGATGGCGGTCGGAGTCGAAGTGTAGGGTCCAGTAGATACAGACGTGTCTGTTTCAAAAGCGATGTCTTCCAAAATGTTCTTTTTTCTTCATTTGCAAAAGCATGAATCCTTGTGTTGCATGTGTTGTGAGTAAACTCTCGGAGTCTACTAAAAATCTAATCAAGCAACGCCAACAGATGAGAATAACTAACTCAAGAGACAAGATAGAATACGCCGAGCTATCTAAGCTCATCAGTAAAAGTAGAGTCAGGGACGTACGTAACCATAACGTGAAAGAAATAGAAGCAGCCGTCAGAAAAGGAGTCAGCATCAAAACAACCAAAAGGAAGCTTTGTGCGGGAAAGAACATAATGCATGCAGTGAAAGATAAGCAGGGCAACATCGTTACTAACTTTAGTGGCATAACCAAAGTGGCCGAGGATTTCTATTCCGAACTATACAGCTCAAATAGGAGTCTCCCCACCATGAGTGTATTAAATGCCGAGCAGGACTACGAAATCCCATGCGTCACTGCGGACGAAGTTAGGAAAGCAATACAGGGCATGTCCCGCGGAAAAGCGGCTGGAGATGACGGCATAACTACCGACTTGATCAAAGATGGCGGAGACTTCCTTATTGGAAAGCTCGCGACACTATACACTCAATGCCTCAAAACTTCAAATGTACCCGAAAGCTGGAAAAACGCAAATATTCTATTATTACATAAGAAGGGAGATGTTAAAGACTTGAGGAACTACAGGCCGATTAGTCTACTCTCAGCACTTTACAAAATATTCACAAAGGTTATCTCAAACAGAATAAGGGCCACACTTGAATTTAATCAACCGAGAGAGCAAGCAGGGTTCAGAAAAGGATACTCTACCACGGACCACCTGCATGCGGTCAATCAAGTAATCGAGAAATCCGCTGAATACAACAAACCCCTCTATATGGCTTTCATAGATTACGAAAAGGCTTTCGACTCGGTAGAGATACCAGCAGTTCTGGAGGCACTACGTCGTCAAGGAATATGTGATAGCTATATAAACACAATAGCCAACATCTATAAAGATTCTACAGCCACCCTGCTCCTCCATAAGAAAAGCAGAAAAATCCCAATAGAGAAAGGTGTCAGACAGGGAGATACAATTTCTCCCATGCTATTTACTGCATGTTTGGAAGAAATCTTCAAAAGGTTAGACTGGGAAGAGACAGGGCTCAGGATTAACGGCGAATATCTGAGTAACCTGCGATTTGCAGATGACATAGTACTCTTTAGCAATGATGGCGACGAATTGCAAAAGATGATTGAAGACTTAAGCCGAGAAAGCGCTAAGGTAGGATTAAGGATGAACATGCAGAAAACAAACATAATGGTAAGTGGCACGGCGAAAAAACGTCTGTTCAAGGTCGAAACCCATACATTAGAAGTCGTAGAAGAATATCTGTACCTAGGACAGCTACTTACTGGAGAACCCACCCATATAAAAGAAATCCACCGTAGAATAAACATGGGATGGCGCGCATATGGCAGACACTCACAACTCATGAACGGAAACCTACCACTATCACTCAAACGGAAACTATATAACTACTGCATCCTGCCAGTACTGACTTACGGATCAGAAACCTGGAGAATTACAAAGAAGCTAGAGAGGAAGTTAAGAACCGCGCAGCGGGCAATGGAACGGAAAATGATAGGCGTTACACTAAGGGATAGGAAGACAACCGAGTGGGTCAGAGAACAAAAGGGGGTCGCCGACATAATGAACGATATTAAGAAGAAAAAATGGACATGGGCAGGCCACGTGATGAGAAGGCTAGATAACCGATGGACAGTTAGAACGACGGAATGGATACCAAGAGAGGGTAAGCGCAGCCGTGGGCGGCAGAGAGTAAGATGGGGGGACGAAATCAAGAAATTCGCAGGCATCAAATGGAATCAGCTCGCGCAGGACAGGCAAGGATGGCGAGGATTGGGAGAGGCCTTCGTCCTGCAGTGGACATAAAATTGGCTGATGATGATGATGATGATGATGATGAATCCTTGTGGCTGCGTCTGTTCTTGACCGTGGTATGGGATCTTGCAAGCCCTCCTCATGCGCAGATCGAGCAGTTACATCGGCGTGTTCGTAGCCCACAGTGGCTCGGAATTAAGTGCAACGTGGTGTCACGCCGTTGCTCGATGAGGTGGTGAAATAACTGTCATGTTTCTAGAACAAGCTGTTTCTTGGGTCCATGTTGTAAGGGCAGAAACCAAAAAATGATTCGCTGACATGGAGTCACTGAAAACACCATATCTTGGGCAGTTCATCAGAAATTATGAGAAGTGCTCCACGTACGCAGCAAGTTCTGCAGCAGTTGGTGTAGTCTGGTGAGACGGCCTAGTCGCTACGATAATGGCCTTTGCAGGAAAGATCATCGACCCTGCAGACCCGTTCATCCTTGTTGAAGCGTCGGTAAGCAGATGGCTGTGTTGGTTTTATGTCTCGAGCAATAACAGCAGAGAAAGCTGCTTGAGCGCTGGAGACGAGAGTTGTGCCCTTGTCTGTATCCTCGGTACTGTCAGTCGAACTCGTTGTGGAGCCAAGCACCATGGGGGGAACCGAAACTCTCAGTGGTGCTGAGTAGCCTGATGGAAGGTATACACGATAGAACTCCACTGTCTGACAAAAGGAGGCCCGTGATCGATCTTCTGGCAGCGAGGCGAAATGATGAGCAGGAGCACGCCCAAGTTGCCTTAGGTGGGCTCTGAGCGCTTCCGTAACAATATGAGTCTTAGCTGGGTAGTCGTTTGCAATCACAGTTGCTTCATCCGCTGACGAGCATCGCGGTAATCCAATACAAATTCTAAGTGCATGGGCCTCGACGCTTTCGAGTGTACGGATGTTAGTTCTGTAGGTATTGGCCAGCACAGGCGAGCTATATCGCAAATACCTGAGAAAGAGCTTCTTGGATGGATGCATCATGGCAAGCGCTGATGTGCGCCAGGTTCTTCTCCCTAGAAATTTGAAATTACTATAAACTTCCGTCAGACGCTTCTTTAGGTGGGCCACGTGAGGGCTCCAACAGAGGTCGTGATCGATGATTACACCTAGGAATCGGTGCGTCCTGCACATAAGGTATATTAAATGCGAAGCATTTCTTAGCGAACTTCGGCGAGTTTGAGCGTATCTATCTATCTATCTATCTATCTATCTATCTATCTATCTATCTATCTATCTATCTATCTATCTATCTAGCCGCCTACGATTTTCTGCTCTCCTGGCCGTGTCGCTAGTCGGATGTTTACGAAAATTGGTATGCCACATCATGACTACATGACGAACATAAATGACAGGTCATAACATCAAAATCATGACATGCATGTCATGAGCGACATGATTTACATGCCACGGTCTTGGTGCTCTCCTGGCCGTTTCGCTAATCGGATGTTTACGAAAACTGGTATGCCACATCATGACTACATGACGAACATAAATGACAGGTCATAACATGAAAATCATGACATGCATGTCATGAGCGGCATGATTTACATGCCACGGTCTTGGTGCTCTCCTGGCCGTTACGCTAATCGGATGTTTACGAATATTGGTATGCGACATCATGACTACATGACGAACACAAATGACAGGTCCTAACATGAAAATCGTGATATGCATGTCATGAGCGGCATGATTTACATGCCACGGTCTTAGGGCTCTCCTGGCCGTTTCGCTAATGGGATGTATGCGAAAATTGGTATGGCACAACATGACTGCCTGACGAACGTAAATGGCAGGTCATAACATGAAAATCATGACATGCGTGTCATGAGCGGCATGATTTATATGTCACAGTCTTGGTGCTCTCCTGGTCATCTCGTTAATGGGGTGTATACAAAAATTGGTATGGCACAATTTGACTGCACGGCGAACATAAATGACAGGTCATAACATGAAAATCATGACATGCATGTCATGAATGACATGGTTTACATACCACGCGTTTCGTTAATGGGACGTATACGCAAATTGGCATGCCACAACATGACTGCATCACAAACATAAATGACAGGTCATAACACGAAAATCATGACATGCATGTCATGAGTGACATGATTTACATGCGACGGTCTTGGTGCTCTCCTGGCCGTTTCGTTTATGGGATGTATACGGAAATTGGTATGCCACGACATGACTGCATGGCGAACATGACTGACAGGTCACAACATGACAATCATGATATGCATGTCATGGGCGACATGATTTACACGCCACGCGTTTCGTTAACGGCATGTATACGAAAATTGGCATACCACAACATGACTGAATCATGAACGTAAACGACGGATCATAACATGAAAATCATGACATGCATGTCATGAGCGACATGATTTACATGCCACGGTCTTTGTGCTCTCTTTGCCGTTTCGTTAGTGGGATGTGTAGGAAAATTGGTATGCAACAATATGACTGCATGACGAACATAAATGACAGGTCATAACATGAAAAGCATAACATGCATGTCATGGGCGGCATGATTTACATGCCAGGCCTTTCGTTAATGGGATGTACACCAAAATTGCTATGGCACAACACGACAGCATGACGAACGTAAATGACAGGTCATAACATTAGAATCATGACACGCGTGTCATGACCGGCATGATTGACATACATGCCATGGTCCTGGCGCTATACTGCCGTTTCGTTAATGGGATGGCTCCGTCTACTGACCAGAGGGCGCTACGTAGCTCTCGTCGGACGGCTCAGTCGCGCACGGTGGAAACCGAGGCGACAGCGACGCGCGCGTTTCTTCGCTGCTTTCCGGGCGTGCAGGCGAACCACACGAACGCTCGCGGCGTCGCCCTTTGGAACAGTTTGCCGCAGGTATGGAGCGCGTGTCTCAAAGGAAATGAAAGAAGGTGGAACGGGCGGTCGCTGCTGCTATAGAGTTGGAGACGCGCATCGCGTTCGCGTATTTCCCTGTCACAGCCTGCCCAATTTTGCTTCTTCTCTCCGCCAGGCAGTGCATTCTGGCGCTGATGTCGCACATGGAAAACTCGACTGCACGGAGCCTATACGAAAATTGGTTTGGCACAACAGGACTGCATGACGATCATAAATGACAGGTCATAACATGAAAATCGTGACATGCATGTCATTAGCGGCATGATCTACATGCCACTCGTTTCTTTGAAGGGATGTATACCAATATTGCTATGGCACAACACGACTGCATGACGAACGTAAATGACAATTCATAACGTGAGAATCATGACATACGTGTATGAGCGGCATGGTTTACATGCCACAGTCATGGTGCTCTTGCGGCCGTTTCGTTAACTTCATATGTACCAAACTCGGTATAGCGAGACAACAATGCAAATCCATTTTACGTTCCTCATGCGTGCTTCGCATTTCCTTGATTCCCACTGCACGTGGGATCTGCCAATTTTTTGCTTTGGCCGTCAGTGTATGCACCATGCGACCTCATTGGTTTTCAGTTAACGCGATCAATGCGTATTTTTCGAGACCTTCACACCCTGTTCTGTAAGGTACGTCGTTGCTAGCGTCGCACCTTTTTGAAGCCTTGAGCGCACCTGAGGCCATGTCACAAGACGCAGATGTCATCGGCATACAGTGATGCTCTTACCGTGTTCGGTAATCGTTCAACGAGACCGATAAGTACAAGGTTGAGGAGCATGGGGCTCAGCACACCACCTTGCGGAACTCCACGTTGCGTGTAATGTTGTGAGGTTGGGCCGTTCTTCAGTGTTCACAAATAGAGAGTGCCCGTGCAGGTAACTACGCGTCCATTTGTATGATTGACCACCTAGGCCCAGCGCTTCCATTGCTTCAAGTATGGCGTCATGAAAAACATTGTCGTATATCGGCTCCTTTTATATCTAGGAAAATTGCGACGGCTAATCTCTTATACGCTTTTTGATGCTAAACATAGGTTACTAGATCGATAACGTTATCTATAGAAGATCGGTGACGTTTAAAGCCAGCCAAGGCGTCTGTGTAGTGCCGCGTCAAGCTCTTGTGTAGTGAACGGAAGATTCATGCGCCAATCCCGTGAGTCCGGAAAATGTTTCAATGTAAGCACGCCTGTGTATGTCGACTGGCCAGCAATCATAACACAGAAATCTTCCGCCACCGGGCCTCAATCTCTTCCCAGCTCTGAAAGAGTGCTAGGGCCTTAAACGGATATCGCTGTGTGGGAGCAGAACGCAGGCCTCTCACGGTTCGCCATATTTCAGACAGCGGTTTTCGGGAATCTAACGGACCACAACATTTTTACCACAGTTGTGCCTCAAGTTTATCGATGCTGCGTTATATCTTCTTTTGCATTCGTCAGGCTATACCAACGTTTTACTAGATTATATAATCTAGTAACTTTGGGCTATACTGAGGTCATTAATCGACTTCGTGCGTCGGTATCTTCTTTCAGCACGACGACGGATCGCACAAAGTCGCTCCAATTCCGCGTCGAAATCTCTCGGAGAGCACGTGAGGTTGCGCATGGCCGTCTCCTTAATAGCTTGTAGTCCACAAGGAAGGCCTTTGTGCAAGCGTCATCCAGTTGATCTTGAATCGTATCATGGTGGCCATATACCGCCTAGACAACCTCTTGATCTTAATATAAGTGGTGGTGGGGTCGCTTCCATGTGTTTCAATATTTAAAGATTAACCACTGAGCGTGTGGGCGAAGTACAGGGATACAAAAGTCAAATCGAGGCAGCTGCTGAGCGATACGCCGCAGTCGTGCACACGTACTAGTTGTCATGAGGTTTTACAGTCTGGACGACGAAAGTGAGCTCCCGGCGAATAAATATGACAACCCTGCTGGTTTTACTGTCACTTCGTAAGAATATGGATTTGTCGCCGAAGAGTCTTATTGGAAGACCTAAGTTTGGCACACAGATGACAATGATGTGAAAGCTATTAATATGAACAAAGTGAAGAAAATCGGCGATGTGAGATCTTAGACCTCTCGTGTTCCACTGAATGATCGACGCTTCTCTGACCCCCTTATGAAACGACTGGTAATTGTCAGCCATGATTTCGCTCGAGGCTCGCTAGGGCGGGGCTCAGTGCGTGCAGCATCTGTAGCCCGCTTCGAGCAGATGGGGTATCAGTGCATGTCAGCATAACTCTGATGACATTCACAGTGGATCGAAGCATTGGAAAAATAGGGGGTCTGCTGTTGTAGCCTCACCGACGTAAGTGGGCTTCGACGGGAGCGCCAAGCGTTGAGGCTCTTCAGAAGGCCGAGAGCTCGTGAACGCTTGTCACGCTCTCTTCCACGGTGGGGGTCTTTTCCGTTTGATTCCTCCTTGTGCTCTCAGGCATTTTATTCGAGATGGCGTTGGCACCAGCGGTGCAGGAACCCCTTCCTGTCTTGAACGCTTCCGTCGATGACGACGTCGACGCCCGGACCTTTTCTGAGGATTCCCTGTGAGTTGAGCTATCCCTGTCCATTAGTCTCGGAACTGCAACCTCTTTCTTGATCTTTGGATATTCTTTCGATGTCGCTTCATGTGTGCCGTCACTGTTGCGACACTTGAAGTTCGTTGCACGGCAAACGTCTACCGTGTGTGACTCTGCACACCGGGGGCAAGCTGTGTGGTTTGCGCAGACACCTTTAACATGACCGATCCTGAAGCGCCTGAAGTCTCCGAAGCGCCACCTCCTCTGAGCAAGTAAGCCCACTATGGAGTTCGAAACCACATGCAGCTATGAGTGCTCGTGTGGTGCGTCGGAGGCATTCCTTTTGGTGCAGCAGCTTTCCGCAGCTATATTCGGGGAATTGCAGGGGCGGGTGAAATGTTCGTTGTAACTCGTCACGAGTGCATCCCCTCTGCCACTACCGTGCTAATGTGAAGCTGATGCCGCCCAATTCGACTGAGGAGAGAACGTGCGTTATCTCGCCGGGACGGGACATCGTTACGTTTCGGCCATTTCACCTCCTTGTCAATGCTGTAGCGACGACGGCACGGCCATGTGGGACACCGTCACGGCTCCCGCTTCTCGCTACGCTTGTGTACACGCTCAAATGAAAACACATGCATGAACACAGATGCTGGAACCTCTCCCCTGCCCCCGTCTATTCCAAAATAAAATCGTAATAACTGCTGAAGCCTTACGTGCCAAAAACCACGATATGATTACCAGGCACGCCCTGTAGGCAATTCGGAGTAATTATACCACCAATAGGGATTTTCAACGTGCACCTAAATCTTTGCATTTCTCCCCTATTGAATTGCGCCGCCATGGCTGGTATTCGGTCCGGGAACATTGAGCTTAATTCGGTATAAGCCAACACCCTACAGCCGCTATAATCTACCACGGCGGCTGGTAAAATCGTAGCTACGCCCTTGCTATATCGGAATAAGCTCACGGACCACAGGGAATGCAGCCGGAAGCGTCGAGGACAATGTTCGCGACCTAGTGTGCGGCGCTAAACGTTGATGCCGCGTATAATTTACGTGCTGTGCGCACGGATATCTGATATCAAGCAATGCTGCATTGCGACTGCATGCATTTCTTCAGCACTCGTCATTGAGGATATTGTCAAGAGATTGTAATGCAAACAACATAAAGGACGTAAACAGTTTTCTGGGGGTGTGGGAGTAGCCATTTTTCAGACCTAATTGAATATAGATCGAAAGTTATTCGATTCAAACTGCCGGGACGTGAACAAGGATTTGAATAACCCCTTCTTGGACACGGTGTTGGTGGTGGTAACAACTGCTAAAATTCTGCTGAGTAACAGCCTGGCAGGCCCGAGCATTATGATGACTCCTCACGGGGAGCGACCCTTCCTGCCCAGGCGACGACGGCTGCCAAGGCGACGAGCTGGCAGGAGCGACCTGGGAAGGGGCAAACTCTCACACCCCCAAAGAATATGATTTCGGGTAGCCAATCTTTCATTTGTGTAGTTTTGATATGTGGGGTTACATTGCCCTTTGGTAATTATGGTCAGTCTATGTGGGCTTGGGAAAGAGTCTGCTGGGATTTGACGCAGCATCGAGGATTGTACCCTCGTAAGGCTTGCATGCGGAAACAGATAAATTCGCCTCTTGTCCCTGTAGTAGTTCGTAATTTCGTGTTACGTATGTCGTCCGTGCATCATTCATGTGATCCGAGTCTGAGGGACACATCTCCCTGTTGATTAGACCTTGGGCTACCCGGCCCCCGCTGTGCCTCCTCATTCCCTCGGTTCCCAGAACTTGGCAAGGACCCACACCAGCTCAAAAGACCTCTCGATTTTCTCTCGATTTTGAAGTACCATAGGACTCACG
Source organism: Hyalomma asiaticum (assembly GCA_013339685.2). Lineage (NCBI taxonomy): Eukaryota > Metazoa > Arthropoda > Arachnida > Ixodida > Ixodidae > Hyalomma > Hyalomma asiaticum. The sequence goes on along the minus strand of CM023485.1, from coordinate 72,374,315 downwards.
CCACACAGACGCCTATGCTGCCTCGAGAATAGTTGGCGATTGCCTTTATGGAGTCGCATAGGGTGGTTTTTTACGAAGGGATGTCATGGCCAGAGCAATGGCATGCAGTCCCTTCCGCTTCCATGGTAGATAGTGTTTTTACAGTTGCGGCCCTCTCCGGTGACGACGCTCACTACGTAATTGTGGTAATTTTGTTTTGCCGCATCGACGTACGCGATGTGCTGATCCCCTTGGTATTCTTTATGAAGAGCCTGGGCTCTGGCAGACCACCTCTGGCCGCATCGTCCAGGAAGCATATTCTTGGGTAGTGGTTTCACCACCAGCTGACGTTTGGCTGCATACCGCAGTGTCGTTCGTCCTGCCGAATTCATAACTGGATTCAGGCCGAGTTTTCCAAATTCCAAGAATGACCCTACCAATGGCAGCGCTAGGAAGTCGTTCACAGTGAGCCGTTTTATGGGCTTCTATTACTTCATCTGGGGTGTTGTGTATCCCTAGCTGAAGCATAGTTAGGGAAGACCAAGGGCTGCTTTATGAGCCATGCGGACGACACTGTTGATCTTTTCCTTATCGAAAAGGTGCAGAGTATGGGAAAGAGTGTACTCTGCGGCTGGCCAGGAACGCCAGTGTCAGGCGGAACAAATCGGCCTCCTCCATACTGCGGACTCTTAACTATTGTCAGTATGAGCGGAACTGGGCCGTCTTCCATCTTAACTTGCATATGGCGTGGAGCATCTCTTAGTGTGTCAGGTTTACTATAGCTCTATCTCGAATTACAAGCAGCTCGGATTTGGTTTGGGAGCATACGAGACTATTTTGGCGCGCGAAATATTGTACGGTGTTTGCGGTCGCTTGTAGTGCATCTGTGATTTCACCATCTGAACCAGCGTTGGTCCAGCTGGTGACTTCGTCAGCATAGATGGAATTCTTGATAAGTGGGGGGAGGTTGCGCATGGTCACATTAAAAAGGAAGGGGGAAAAGGCCACTCCTTGAGGGGTGCCCCGTGCTCCCAATTGAAATTGTCCGGTTTTAATATCCCCAACGTGTATTTCTTCAGTTCGGTCCTTCAGGAAATTGGTAATGTACTGAAAAGTGCGCTCCCCGACATTCATTTCGGCTAGGCTGGTGAGTATTGATGCATGTGACACATTGTTAAAAGCTTTATTCACGTCTAGACTTAGAATAGTTCTGGTGGCTCTTGTATAAGGCCAGGGTATAGGACATCTTGTTGAATCTGCCGCATAATGTCTTGAGTGGATAGATTTGACCTGAAGCCAGTCATGGTCTGGGGCCCATTGCATTAGGTGTACTCATTGAGTCTGTTGAGAATGACGTGTTCCGTAACCAATTCCTCCAACAAGAAGTTAATGATTTTGGGCGGAGGCTCTCTAGCCCCAGCCTCTTGCCTGGTTTTGGTATAAAAAAACACTCTTGCATAGTGTTTCCGCCTAGCTGGCAGAGTTCCCTCTTTCCGATGAGCGTTGAAACGGGGACCATACACCTAGCTCCCACTTTTCATTTCGACTTATCAGTCCTGTTGCTCTATAGGAGCTCACCTGATCAAATACTGGCCTCTATCTCGATGCTTCGGAAATAGCAGAACAATCTGATGCGCTTTCATGGTTGTGCCGTGTATAAAAGAGCTCTGCAAGACAGATAACGATTATTGTTTTCATGTATATTCGTGAGCTACTGTAACGTAAGGAATGTGTGGTGTGTAAATTTCGTGTTTATTCTTCTACAGCAGCGACTTTAAAATTACCAGCGGATATCAGTTATGTCTGAGCTTGCATAGGTTAAATTAACGCGTTTTACAATGCGGAGTGCGATCGATCTCCTTCACGTTCGGCTTAGCGAGATGTATGTGGATATGCTGTGAATTTTTTTGTAGTGCTTCGTAGAAAAATAATAGCATTGATGCGACGAGTTTGAGCGCACTGGAAATGGAGCCCAAGCTGGGAAGTGCAGCCCTGTCAACCAGGTCCGTAGCCAGAAAAATTTTTTTCGAGGGGGGGCACTTGCTCAAGGCCTTGACTATTTGAGAAAAATCTGATCGTGTAGTGTGTGTGTGTGTGTGTGTGTGTGTAGACACACACACACACACGATCAGAGAGTCGCAGTGAGAAAAGCTGGTCTCCAGTCGAAATGTCAAAATAAATACTAAGTAATATTTTATGCTTTTCAGGGTGACTTTCTGATATATATACGTATATATTTCAGAACAATCTTCCTGGCTGTTGCGATAAATATATACGATCAGAATGTTACTTAGCATTTAATCTGACATTTCGGCTGGACACCAGCTATTCATATATATATATATATATATATATATATATATATATATATATATATATATATATATATATATATATATGAAATATCGGCCTCCATGTTAGTGCCTGTCTCTTGAAATTACCACCAGGTCAGCGTGCTACAAGGCGGGGTTCCAAAGAAGCATGAACAGACGTGTTGATTGAGGGAATGAGTGGTAGATGCTATTGCTTTGTCAGGGGAGATGTCCTCAAATTCTGTGAAGGAGTTAACGAGGCCAGGAAGCTATTCTCAAAACCCACTATAGTAGCTTAGCGGCTACGTATAGGCTTGTGAAGCTTGAGGCCGCAGGATCGACGTTCGGCTATGGTGGCCGCATTTAGATGATGGCTAAATGCGAGAAACACCCGTGTAATTAGATCTTTGTGCACATTACAAGAGTCCCTGGTGGCCAAAATTACTCTGGAACCCTCCATTACAAGAGTGCCCGATAATAATAGTTGGTATTGGCACATGAAACCCCATCAATTATTACTTAGCTCTTCTCCAAATAATGAGACCAAATTGTGATGCTACACGTAGTACCCGCCTTGTTTCACCATAATGGAGCAGCAGGTGAAGGACTTTGTAGGCAATTCGAGACTTCCTTTCAGGACGGAAACCTTCCGGGAGATGGCCAAGAGAAAAATACAGATCTCACAAACTTGTAGTCAAAGCCCATCAAACGTCTAGGACAGCTGAGGTAACAAGAAGTGTAGGCACAAACACAGTTGAGAAGTAGTTCTGGATGAGTGTTGTATATGAAAGAAGGTGAGGATGAGCGCGTGGGGACTTTAAATAAAGAAGAGGATGTTCAGGCATCGGATGCATGGTTCCTGTGTGTTCTAAATACAACATATTGGCGACGAGATTTCAACCCATGCAAGAGCAAGGTTCCTGGTGATTTCTGCTGCATCATCACAATGAGCATTCCGGGATTACAACCGCCACCGCCTTTCCTGCCTTCGCCTGGTCATCCGGCTGTCCCATGGGACCAGTGGAAGCAGGCCTTTCAGACGTACATGGTGGCTTCAGAAGCATCAGATCTTCCAGCGGAACGCCGCAAAGTGATCCTGCTCACCTGTCTTGGCATGGAGGGGCAGCGAATTTTCTCTACACTGATGGCAGGCGGAAGGACTTTGTAGGCACTTCGAGACTTCTTTTCAGGACGGAAACCTTCCGGGAGATGGCCAAGAGAAAAATACAGATCTCACAAATTGTAGTCAAAGCCCGTCAAATGTCTAGGACAGCTGAGGTAACAAGAAGTGTAGGCACAAACACAGTTGAGAAGTAGTTCCGGATCAGCTTCTTGCATGCCATTAAATATCCCACTCATCACTGCTGCTCCATCCTATTCTTGGCCTTTTGTCAGCTTCAAGTGCAGGCCAAGATTCAGGAGCTCATTTTACAGTGTCAGCTAGGCTTTGTGCACCGACATCGTGAATAAATATGAAGCAGAGAAAGTCTCCCTGTATGCTCAAAAACAGCCCCCTTCCCCAACCTACGTGCCTGTCTCATAAAAAAGCATGGCGTGGCTCATCAGTGGATCACAGCCTGTGCTCCTTCTACATGCAGGGAAGCTACCAGCATTCGTCTGCTTGCTAATGTGATAACTTTATGACGCTTGAACACAGAGGTATGATTTTTGTTGAATGAGGTTATAAATTGCCAGGAGAATACTTCTCTGATGTCAAATGCTGCGACTCGCAAAGCGCTGAATGAAAACGTACCCTGCTATGGTGGTCTAGTGGCTATGGCACTCTGCTACTGATCCGAAGGTCGCAGGATCGAATGCCCGCCACATTGGCCGCACTTCATTGGAAGCGAAATGTTGAGGCCAATCTGCTGTGCAATGTCAGTGCATGTTAAAAAACCCCCGGTGGTTGAAATTTCGGGAGCCCTCCACTACAGCATCTTCAATAATCATATCATAGTTTTGGCATAAAACCAGAAATTATTATTGAATGGAAGTGTTACGGTGCGTGTGGTGTGACCCACATGCGACACCTATCATGTGCTGCCATCTGAGGTTTGAAATCACAACTTATATACAATATTGCAATGGACGTGGGAGGGCACATTTGTTAAGAAGGGAGGGCACATTGTTAAGAGATTTTCATGCTTCTCACAAATGTTCTTCCGCAGTTTTTAAAGACGATAGTCTTTCTTGGAATACTTGAACGCAGAAATTTTGGTCTGTCTTCCTGTCTGTCACACGATTCAGTCCACCCGACCGAAGTCTAAGCACTTGCCTAACGCCCAGCCATCTTGAACTGGTAGCTCTGTTCAGTACTTGTGAACACTGTCGATCAAAAAGCAAATATGACACATATATGATGTGCAACATCAATACGTAAGTATTAGGCTGGTGTGTTCATTTACTAGAAAATACATAGATACGTAGTTCTAAAGACCCTAGTGTTTCTTAGGCTGCGCTAAAGATGCGACGCTATGCACGAAAAAGGCCTCTGCCGACGATTTGGTGCTGCCACCTGGCAGTTGCCCAGGGATTCTGCACAAGCTCATGTTTCCCGATAGTGCTGCCAGATGGCGACCGTATCTCATGCAGCGTAGTACGGCAGGCAGAAGACTATCGTCTTTCGACGACATTTGCAGTGAAGCACGCAGATACGCAGCTAATTTTTAAGTACATGTTGTTGGGCTAAGTACATATGCTTTTCCTGCTGCTCCCAAACATTTTAACGGCACTAATGGACTAATCAGTACCAGCAGCAGCCCAAACGACGCTATGCTGAAAGCGAGAAAAGTGCTAGCTGCAGCTGTACTTCAAGTAAGATCTAAAGTTCGAAACATGGTTAACGTTTCAACTTAATTTCAACTCTTATCTCATATATTTCTATCACAGGAACAGATTTCATGCAGTTTCTGGTGGCAAGCACTTTAGAGTTCACATGAAAAAGGCAGAAAATATCTTTGCATTTTTCAAGTAAATGTGCCATACGTCAGCCAGAAATGTGACAGCACCATCTCTTTGGAGCAAAAGTACAAGCCATAATAGGTGGGTCACCACGCACCTGCGTGATATATCAAACGACCCACTGGTTAGTCCATCCATACGTAAACAAGACCTAAAGAAGGTGAGCCACAGCGAACGTTTCAAAGCTCTTTAACGTATGAGACTTCCGCTGATACTAAGTTTTGTCCTTATGTGTCTACAGATATTCAATGCGAGCCACCCGTACACGATTCATAGGCAGCTGTCGAGCAAGCAGCGTTTCTGGAGCCCCTTACGAGAGGACTTGTCATCAGGACAATAGACATGTGGGTTGCCTTAGTGCATGCATTAGGCAAACAGCTTTGTTGCTAGAACAAAAACAATTCTGGTCAAAACATAACTCTCGAAACATTACTTGTTCAACTGCTGTAGGTGGGTTCATCTCCATTTTTCTGTGAATTGCATTCTTATTTGGACTTGAGTCTTGTTCATACTATAAATGGATTAGGGATGGCATGTGCCTGGCTATCATGACTGACTTGAATGTTGAACAAAGACTACACTTTTGCTGTGCTTAAATGCAAGGGTGCAAAGACTTTTTCTGTTCCTTTTGCGTTAAGTGGTTTTATGTCCTCTGAAGTAAACTAATACGGGTTATATGGTTGCTTTACGGACCTGTACAGGGCCAATCACACAGCTCAGTGAACTCGCTCTTACACGTGCTGCACCTGTAGATGTGCCTTTCCCCATCTACTAGAAAATGTAGCGTACTGTAATGCTACTTGTGTCACAGTAGCGGCTGGGACAGCAAATGTGATTTCATCTCAAAATTTGCACACCGACAAGTAGGCATTCTTTCAAGGTACACTTGAAAAGTGGTAGACTTTGACTTCACAGGAAAACTAGCCAATGGATGCACATTCGTAGATAAAAGCCATGGACTATGACGGGGAGATACAATGTAGCCAATAACACACGAGGCCAACAATTTCAGGAACCATTTAGTAAATACCAATCAAATTTTGCTGCTATCTATGGCAAACATATATATTTATAAGATGTTGTTGCCAAGTGATTGCTGTTGGTGCTGAAAGCTACAGCATAACATTAACAGATTGTTACTTTTTTACACAAATAGATGCTCTAAGCTGTACTTCACTGAGAAGCTAACCCTCACTTCCACCTGGCAGTGCAATCTGTGTATTTGAGCCAGTGGCAATGTCCTCACTGAATTCACTCTGGGTGTGTGCTTGTATGCTTTGTGCAAGTTCAAAGGGCTCCTCAGCCAACACTTGAGCAACTTGAACAACGGTTGAGCCATCTTCGTTTGTCTGGACAATCTGCACCAACTTCACTGGTTGCTCCGACACTTCGCTAGTCACGGTGGCTGCAAGAACTTGGGATTCCGAGAGGGTGCTCACGCTGTCTGTGTTCACTCCTTCTGGAATCTGTGCACTGGCTTCAGTAAGGTCAAGACTCTCATAACGAACTGTCTGCACCGTGAGAATGTTGTCCTTGTTACAGCAGTAGTTGAAGCGCATGTGGCCGGATGGCCACTTGAAGCGGTGCTGGGAGACTAGATGTCGCGACAATGAGTTTCCTTTAGTGTACTGCTTCTGGCAGATGTGACACATGTAGATGCTTTTAGGACACTTGAGGTGCACGTCACGGACGTGGTTACGAAGCAGGTGGCTGCTACGCTCGACTGAATCGCAATTAGCATATGGGCACGAGTAGCCCTTGTTCGAATGCATTATTTGTATATGTTTTCTCAAGTCGCAAGGCTGTTTGGAGGCATAGTCACATTGGTCGCAAGCGTACGGCCGCAGGGACGTATGACGCCATTGAATGTGGTACTTGACGGCCGATGGCGTCGGGCACGTCATGTCGCAGAGCGGGCACTTGTACTGGTTCACGTGATGTCGCATGTGGTCACGCAGAAGGCGCTCCGAACTGAAGCTGCGGCTGCAGTAGATACAGTTGTGGCCAGACTGCTCATCCTGGCGCGCGAGGTGGTCCAGTAGTCTTGTGCGATTGGAGAACACGCCGCCGCAGTTGGGGCAGGCCAGCCTTTTCTCCTGCGTGTGCGTGCGGATGTGCTCCCTCAGTTTGTGCATGGTAGCGAAGGTCCCGTCGCAGGAATTCCAACCGCAAGCCCAGGGCACCTTCGTCGAGGACGGCGCAGCGCTGCACGATTCTTCCGCATGGATGTCGACGTGTGCGTAGAACGCTTCCGGGTTTTCGAAGCAGTCGCTGCAGCTTGTCCACTGGCACTGGTATTGCTCGGGTGTGTCGGAGATCATGTTGCGAGAGCCCCTGTCCAGGAGACAGCGCATAGTTGGCGCCTTCTGTCTATCCAAGAGGTTCTGGCCGTAACACTTGATTTTGGCATGGAAAGCATGATAGAACACATGCGTGCGTAACTCGGAAGTGCTATTAAGCTTTTCAGCGCAGTCCGTCCAAGGACACAGGCTTGTGTCCACAAAGGTCAGGTCATCGTCTAAGTGTTTCCTTACGTGCTGGTAAAGTAGCGGGCTATCGTCGCACGAGAAGTCGCACTGGTCCCACTCGCAGCGAAGCACCAGCTTCTCCCTTTTGAAGGCGACAATACCCGCCGTCTTTTTGCGTGACATCGCCCTTTCTTACGAAGAAAACAAAGCAACGTGACGGGGTGGATCACGTTTGAACTACTTCGGCAACCATAAACCCCTACCCGACTTTTCCCACCAATTTCATGCACAGTTATCGGCTTGACTAGCATTGGCTTGACTCGGAATGCCACGATGCCGCTTCACAATACACGTTTTGCTAAATATATGCGTAAACTACAAAAAAAAGAAAGATAAATATACGTACCAACTTGTAGCGTTGCTTATTATAAGTGCCCTAATTTTATGCACGGCTTTCATATTTGTTTCTTGCCGTGGTTTCGGTAATTGTAGTTTCGGTTTTCAATCCGTCCGCGCACGAGCTTTTTTTCGGCAGTAGAGCAGTACTAGGTACTATGAAAATGTGTAAGCACGAGACGTAGCCAATGTAGCTTCAAAAATGTGCACCTCAGCCAGATAATGTGTCATGTAGGTCATGGGTCCAGCACAGTGCAGAATACTCCATCAATGCTGATCACTCCCTTATTTTAGGCATGAGCCACATTTTTGCTGTTTTGCCACAACCAAAAGGGCTGTTACATGTTGCGCAATTGTGCCCTTTTATCGTTTCTTCCTTTCAGTTCGAAAAGTGTGAGTGGGGGTAGGGGACTTGTTTGATGTACTTATTTTACTTACGCCGACATGGAAAAGAAAAAAAGGAGAGCTGCTCATGCCATAACATTCTGTTTGGTGTCCATGCAGCTGTGTTAACGGTACACAACTAGCCATCAGTATCAAAAACTTGGTTTCATAGTGCTTTTAAGCCAGCTATGAACTGGTGCACCACCTTTTACCAGCCCTGTACGCATGCTCACTTTGAATGAGCATTCTTTCCTTACAAGGAAAGCCTAAATGCCAAGAGCATATGCACACCAAACCATAACTCCATCTCCCTTATTCAGGGGGGAGCTCCAACCATACACTTGCTGCTTGTATGTGTGTGCATTGGGGGAGGGGAGAAAGAGAGAGAAAGCTCTTTATTGAAGAGCAGAATGGTTAGCCAGCATAAAGTTCGTGTGTGCATTACTGATGACTGAGTCAAGATCGGCTGAACCCTCCTAGCTCATTTTAATTTCAATAAGAGGGTGCCTACGACCTTGGTCTTATAGCACTATACTCCACTTCCTACGATGCAACGATGTGAAAGCTATGCAAATAGTCCATAAAGAAAAAGAAAAGCGGAGGTTTTTCGCTCCGACAAACGGCAAGCATAACATACACTCGCATATTTCGATTGTTTCCCCTGTGATACAAGCATGTTTTGTCAAGCTGATGAGAAATGTATTCTGATCTAAGGCTGAAAGCAAGGTGTTTGTTGTTTTTTGCTCACCGTAAGCAATGTACTACTGCTTTTTGGTCACGGAAGTACACTGCATAAACACAAGCACTAGCTTTAACAGCATTGCACTTGATGTATACTACAGAGTATAGCATCTAAAGACATTGCTTTTTGCTCAGAACCTCAGATTCACGTACAGATGAGGACTGTTGTGAAAAAAAAGCTACAGAAAATAAAATTACAAAAAAGAAATCACGCTCAGAGTTGTATGAGGTAGTCATCAGAGCATCAGTTTAGTGCCGAAAAAGGTCATTTAACTATCAGGATTATTAATGAACATTAATATATGGAGGTGGGTGCACATCACACTGAGTATGAAGGTGCGAGCGAGGTTTAGGTAAAAAGGAAAGACAGGAAAGAATCAAATGTGGCTCATATATGCATTGGACGTGTGGGTATGAGCCAGTCCACGTAACGTTAAACAATTCCACCTCAGTCAACCAAACGTGCAACACATGTGGGTGGCTTGCACCATTCGAAACACTTAAGTGTTTTAAGTGGCCAATAAATTCTTAAATGAAGCCCTGCCCATTTAATGAAGCAGTGATACAGTTTACTATAGAATCCATTCCTTCGTTTATTCATTGCACATCATATAACACAAGGCAGACTTTCACACATGTAGCATACACATGTAATAAATAAGCCTTTTATTGTTTCCCTCCAACATAAGAAAAATGAAATATCCAATCACCTGCACACTTATTTGAGGTCATAGGTAAAATTCAGGGTCACCCATCAGGGCGAAAGACTTATATAGTACCCTCTTAACCATTTGTCAACAGTAGTGAAGACAGACGATTCTCTAGAATCCTGTAAAGCATGGCAACAGCCCGTTGACCAGAGATAACAGCACACCAGAGAAATATCATATTGAATCCACATATTTTTTTTCTTTTTTTCAGATAGAGTAAAACGCATAAGGCTGCATGAAATTATGCTCACAGAAAGAAATAATGACTTCGTGTGCATTTAACTGCCCTGACTAGAACGAAAACTGCAGCAACTATCATACCGCTGAATCCAGAAAAGAAACATTTACAGAAGCGCAACAACAAAAAATTGAAGTAGAAAAAAGTGGCTTGGGCTAAAGAGTATGCCACAGGTAAAAGTTAATCACAACAGGCTGATCATTATACACAATGTTGTTCCATTTACCTGTGCTTCACCACAGTAACTGCATCATTTAACACATGTATGTCGGCCCATTTCGAACTACAGCACAAGAAAACGTAGCACGAGAGGAGAGGAGGTACACACGCGAGCGATGTTTCATAGAGACTCTCTTCTGTTGTGTTACGTTTTCTTGCACCACAGCACAGGAAAATTAGCTTTTGTCAACGAGCCCAATGTACTGTAGTATTTTGCTTAGATGTCTCTTTCCTAAAGCACACAATCATGCACACAAATTGCTGCCATGTAGGGTGCCTAAGTTTAAACAAAATCGAGGAAAATGCACGGTGCTATCAACTGCTGCTCGAGAGCGACTCAGCAGGCCTAAATATTGCTACGTCCTACAACGTGCGAGCAGTCCAGAACATTGTAATTACCTCTTTATATTACTATTTCATCAAAAGTGGTAAGAAGACAGCAGTGGACAATTTGGCTAAATGAAGTGGTGTTATGCATTAATAAGCTCCAGCACTACTTTCAGATGCTAAAGCCTATGCATCAATCAATCATGAATTGAATCACATACACCGAATACAGCAAATAATAACAGTCAGCTTTTTTTTTACATATTTCTAGGCATTCTCAAGTCCAAAAATCTTCTCTGCAGGCATGCTCATCTAATGTTTGTCAAATTATAGCAGTAATAGCTCATTTCTTGTACTTTATCATTATGGTGAAAACGTTGCAGATCTTTAGCAAAACAGCGGTAAATATGACACACTAAGAAAAATAACAGTTTACTGTTTTATCTGTACAGCTATGATGATACGTCAACAAAAATACAGCCATGTTCAAGGCATAACAACGGATCCCTCAAGTAACCATGGGCATTTGCCAAATGCAACAAGAAATCCGGGATGGACACTCCCAATACCCCCAATATGTCTGTGTTTACTACCGACGTCTACAGGGGTCTACAAAGGTAAGCATATCGCACATAACATGTTTAAAATGAACGTTTGGATTCACTTAACAAAAATAAATGATGCCATGTGGTGCAGTGGTTCTGGCGCTAGACTGTTGACCCAAAAGACACAAGTTCGATCACCAGCCACAGCAAATCGAATTTCAATGGAGGCGAAATGTCAGGGACTTGTGTGTCGAGCAACGTCTGTGACATTAATGTTAAAGAAGCCTAGGGTGGTTGAAATTTCCGGAGCCTTCCACTACTGCACGCAACACAATCATGGACTCTTCAATCTGCATCCATGTTTATGCTTTCTCTTTTAAAACATGCTTGAAAAGCCAACAGTGTATTTCCAGTGTACGTCCATTATGAATCCTGTGTGGACATGTATTTGTGAATGCTCCATGAAAATATTTTTTGGGTATGCAGCACATCTTTGCTTGTAATGGATCACAAAGTTTTAATTATGTTTTTCTCAGTTTTCCATGGTTACTTGGGTTAGTATGACATGAGCACAAGCTACTTTAGTCATACCCGCTCATGATACTGTACAATGTGCAAAAGTGCCAATAAATGCACTTATCACCGCCATTCACTTTGATAATGACGGTTGGCTTGGTATACACAATTTGGTGAGCCACCAAATGAATAAAGCTCACAGGTGGCCATTCCACAAGAGCAGCAAACTTGTACCGATGTAGCATCATAAGGGACCGAGAAACGGTCTTGATAATGTTGCACAAATGCACTTTACCGATAGCTCAAGTACTTGCGATCAGTAACAGACCAATCAATATCAGTGTTCTGCATTAAGTGTGTACTTGGCTGTTGTCAGATGGTCGCGGGATCGAATGCCGGCCTGGTGGCTGCATTTCGATGGAAGGAAATAATGGGAAATGTTGATGCGCATGTACTGTGCAATGTCAGCACACGTTGAAGAACCCCAGGCGGTCGAAATTTCCAGAGCCCTCCAGTACATTGTCTCTCAATATGATGTCGTGGTTTTAAGATGTAAAACTCCAGAAATCAATCTACAGTGTTTTAAATATGGGCATCTGTGAATGATTGGTGCAGCTCATCCTAAAGAGTTTTTAATTGCCCTTGCCCATGGGGCTGTATGACGGACACACAACGATTGGCCTGATGTCATGAGTGCCAAAGTGTCGGCAAACCTGGCAGCGCACATTCATGTCGCCAGTGCACTACTACAGAAACTAGCACTGCTCAGGCCGGCTGCAGCCTCAGTAGGACATACAATCGCTAGCATGCACCCGATAGCTAAGCAAGTTGAGGAGCATCAGCAGAGGTAAGGAGGAAGGCAATAGAAATAAGCCCATGGCTGTCTTAATGCAAGGTTGTTTGCTTAATTTACGGTGTGAAAGATCTAATAATGATGCGTAACCAGTGACACAATGTCAAGAAACCGTTTCACGGACCCTTTAACATAACTACTGAGCATTTCCAATAAGACCCAACTATGCAACTATCATGGCACGAGCTAAAAAACAACTAAACCAAACTGTCAGTCAAAAACTTCTATGAATTTGTACTGAGCGCTACAAAGCCCGCAGGAGCTAGAGAGTTCAGGAATGTTACTATGCATCATACCTATTCAAAGCACCACTCTTAATGTACCAACATTGGCTTGTTTGTCTGGTTACATCACAGAAAGCTAGCGAACCCTCAACAGCACATTGCTCTCTCTTGAAAGGAAGTATACATTACAGATCTGCCTCAGTAGTATACAAGATTCCTGATGCATTCATGTCACGGATAATAGTAACTGACAAGAAATGGCATCACTGGTTGTGCTATTTTCTTAGCAAGCACTGTGCACACGAGGGAATGTTGGGAGATATGGAATGTTTGGCTTGCCATATGTGGCTTGGCTTGAAACACAAGCAAATCCTTTTCGGAATAACATCTTCATAACATGCCTTCATTCTTTCATAATAACCACTGCATTAGTGTTCTCTCCATGTAATTATAAGAAGACCCCAAAGAGAACAGAAATTTGTGACAGAAACTGATTTTGGCAGAGTACACATGTTCTCGTTTTGCTGCAAATTAATGAAACCCATAGGTGACACTGTTTTATGCAGCTGTATGCCATAGATAACTTCGGTTATATTAGAATAATTTGGTTATACTAACCTGCCAGACATAACACCTTGCAAGTTTACACGGTGTGGATCAGAATCATTTAATCATTATAAAGAGAGAAATGGGAGTCATCATGTGAGCGACGCTGCACCTACTAAGCATCCAATCCATTTAAGCTTTCTGAAGAAGAAATCAAACCGAAGCCACTGCTTTCCAAAAATCCCCTCCATACAACAGTGTTGCAGTATCTCTTTTCTTTGTAGTTTGTATTGTACAGAGAAGCTGTACAAATCCTGAATAATTAAATCAGTGCATTTAGAGCTTAAGACAAGTAGGCAGCCAAGATGTTGTACTGAATTTATGTGCCTTACGGTAGCTGTAACAGCGTTCACCGGTACACTCCACAAAAGATGGCAGCACAGACTTAAAAGCATCCATGCAATACATCACTTTCACACATTGTCGACCACATACGTCTCCACTGCTAACCTCCCATTTTAACAGATATAAATAGCAACATTCATCTGCAGCTTTCTTAGGTAACCATCCCTACAAATTCGAAGAGTCCCTGCATGAGTTGAGAACCTCCTGGTAGTCTTGTTCGAGCACGCGGTCTAGCAGAAGGCAGTCGATCTGTCGATCATCGAGAGTGCCACCGGTGCCCGTGCTTAGGAGGCTGTCAGTGTCGGAGCCTTCCTCGACAGTCTGTAGCCGCTGGGAGGTGCCGTCCAGAGTGAGCCTTCGCGCTGCTTTTGCCAATGATGCCTCGATGTCCAGTGCAACGACTGGCGAAAGGTCCTCCAGTGTGGCAAGGGGAACCCCAGGGTCACTGTAGGAATGAAGGATAGAGGCAACATGAAATTGGCAAGGACACAAGGTAAGACATTATTCACACAGCCATAAAACACTCCATCCAGTCAGAAGCTTCCGTCATGAGACTGTGGTTGCAATAATAATTGATTGAATTTTTTGCATGCCAGAAACGTGATTGTTAGGCATGCCCCGTAGTGGAGGATTCTGGAGAAATTTTGACCACCTGGGTTTCTTTAACTAAGGTGCACCTAAATCTAAGGGCACGAATGTTCTTTGCATTTTGGCCCCATCCAAATAAAGATGCCATGGCTGGGATTTGATACTGTGGCCTCAAGCTTCGCAAGTCAACACCCTAGCTTGTTTAGAAGGTGGTTGTAATCATCGTCCCATGATGAATGACTGATGGATCATAAATGATAGTGATCCGTGGCACCAACAGCAGTTCACCTACAGTCACTGTAGGTGAAATTTCAGTAAATTAAGACAAGTGCATACTAACAAATATTCTGTCTTGCCTTGCATTTGCACGAATGCAGCAGCACTTAGCCAGTGAGAAGACAGTCAAAACTATGAGAATAGCCGAATCATGTCCATGTTTGGTAATGGAGCTCACAGCTTCTTTTACTCGCTTTTGACACAAACTTTTTCAAATGCTTGTGAATGTGAATAACCATGACAAGCACGCTAGGCAGCACTTTCCTCTACCCACCATCAAATCCAGTGATGGCCAGTCACACATTGGAGTTCCATTGCTGTGTATCTAGCGTATTTACTCGCATAATGAACACACTTCTTTTCCCAAAAAAACAGAAGCAAAGTTGGGGTGTGCATTTATTATGTGGGGTAAATATTATAAAAACCTTTTGGGGTGAGCAAAACATTTTAATGCACAAGAAAGAAGGCGTTGCGACCCGTGGTAATCCTTAGAGCCACTTTACTTAAGAAACAGTAAAAAAGAGTTATATGGCATTAGTACCACATGACTCAGCACCTGCCGAGGCAGGTTCTGCATTTTGTTCCATTGTGATGGCCTTTCGCTTCCATTTAACGCGTGATTCATCCACAGCGCCGCAAAACCAGAAAATGGTGACGCTGCCGAACGGTCAACAGTAAAAAAGAGAACGAGCGGAACGCGGCGTTCCGCTGTGTCACTGCGAGTCCTGAACAACGCGCACAATGCATAGGCCAATGATCCTTGCCATGCTGGCTTGGGTGGCCGCAAGGTCGCTGCTTTGCCGATGCAATCTTGGAGACACCCCGTCGCAACAGCGTTAGCAGTGTTCGCTGGTAGCCATAACAAGAGAACAGATGTTCCCATCACCACACACAAAACGGTTCTCCATCGCACTTCTCTCTCATATGTATACTGAGCCTCACAGTCATGTGCGTTAAGGATTGTATCATCGCAATCTCTGTTCCGTGACCATGCCCCAACCCCTGACCATGCTTAGGCATAGCTGAGACAGCTTGCGCAGCACGCATGGCAGTATGCTGCAGCGTGCGTGAGGGAACCACTATAGCACAGAGGCATGCAGCGTTGCGAGTAAATGATGTTACCGCTGCTTGCACGTGGCTACGCCCGGCAACGTGCGCCAGTTTTGTTGGGACGAGGTAATCTAGAAGTGCCATG
Source organism: Hyalomma asiaticum (assembly GCA_013339685.2). NCBI lineage: Eukaryota > Metazoa > Arthropoda > Arachnida > Ixodida > Ixodidae > Hyalomma > Hyalomma asiaticum. The sequence continues at coordinate 72,358,432 of CM023485.1, read as the reverse complement.
CTGAACGGCTTCCAAACACCACAGGTCGAGTGAAGTAGGAAAGCCACAACGCGGCCGTTCGCAGGACTGCAAAGTTGCGGGATGTACTTATTATGCAGGAGGAAAAAAAATTTGGAATTGGGAATTCTTAGCCCCTTACAAAGTTGCTTTGTAAGGGGGTAAGAAAACTTCATGGCAGCCATGAGTTATTTCAGTTTTGCACATACACCTCTGCTTCCACATTTTATGGCTTGAGTAAAAGAACTGCTGGCAAAATAACAACAATGCCCTTGTTACACAATCGGGTGCCAAAGCATGTGCAGCAAGATTACATTTGTGGTCTGAAACTGCTTTGAAGAAGCTGACAAAGCTGCCCCTGGTTTCCTGATGTTGTACTGTTAATACAAAAGCAATAACACAATTGCTGAGGTTTTACGTGCCATAACCAGGATGTGATTATGAAATGCACCACAATGGAGGGCTCTGAAAATTTGGACCACTTCGGGTTCTTTAACTTGCATTCAAAATTCACAGAACATTTGCATTTTCTTCTCCATCGAAAATGTGGCCGCTGCGGCCAGGATCATCAAGCCTGTATCCTTCGGTTCAGCAGTCAAGCAACATAACAGCTGTACTACAATGCCAGAAAAATGCAAAAATGGTGGTTGCATTCAGTGGAAACAACCTAAAGACAGTGGTTTCAATTTCAAATATCAAACTGAAGTTTCATTTTGTTTGTTTTGCTGTACTGGCCCCTCTATTCTCGTCTGCAATGATAAATTGAAAACAATCAGGTTATGTCACAGCGCTTCTAACAGCACAAAGCACTGAGAGCACATGAGAAGAAATGAAAAATTCTTCTATCAAAAGCACCAAGGTGCAGGTGATAGATGGCTACCCAGGGAGGCTTCTCAGTGGTCTTGTATTTTCCTGATTGCACATGTTCAATTTAAGGAATTAAGTTCTCATCCCTTTTAGAGAAACTAAGAGAAAAAAAGGAAGTCAGAAAGGTAGCCAATGACAATGAGGTACGGAAACTGCATTCCACTTTGGTTCTTTATCATGGTCTTCTCTGACAAGACTACTTGAACACATGTCTGGCCATATCTGACATTAACTTGATACAGTAGAACCCCGCTGTTACGTTCCCGGCTGCTGTGTTTTCCTGGCTGTTACGTTGTTTTGGGCCAGTCCTGGCATAGTTCCTATAGGATTCAATGCATTAGGGACCCCACTGTTACGTCGCAGTGTGGGAACATTCCTGTATGTTACGTTGCGTATTGACACTCCAAGAGGCCACTGCCGATGGCAATATTGACTTTCCACGTAGCTTGACTGTATTAGCTGCACCATGGGCGACGCCCATTACGTTTCCGGCTTCCGCCAGCAAAATTATGGCACAGCTGTGCAAACTGTTTGTGATGGAATCGCGTACAGTGATTACGTTTCCATCTATGATGCCGTTGTCACCTCCGAGGTTTTCTCTGTCGACGAAATCACAGCCGAGTGAGCCGATGCGTGCACTGAAAGCGCTAGCACTGAAATAAAATTGTGTGCCGATCACCACTTCTCTCATTTTTCCATTTTTCCTGTTTCTCAGCTCTTACGTTTCCCGGCTCTTACGTTTATTTTCTACGGTCCCGTGAAAAAAGTTTCAGCGGGGTTCTACTGTATATCTGACGTTAGCTTTGAAAAGTCAGTGAACAGAACTGTGGTTCCAGGCGATCAGACCTTCATACTGCTGACGTCTTGCAATGACGAGGTTGCTTACCTATTGTTGTTTGAAGGAGGTGCAGTTAGGTCAAGCATGATTTCTTCATTGCCATTGCACTGGGTGGTGTCCGGGAACATCTGGTCTATGACTGCGGCAACCAGCTGCTTTAATGTCGGCACGGCATGCTGCGGAACATTAATAGATTTTTCATCTCTGACATGCATTTGAGGAGGCTTGGTTGAGAACACTCGGTCAACAAGCGACGAAACAAGTCCTCTGTGCTGACTGGTTGGTGGTGGTGACGGGCACCTCACAGGTGGTTGACGGTCTCCCTGCACAAAATGGAAGCCCAAATGGAACAGAAAGGTCACCTCTACAGTGCTTCCAAACCACAGTGAACGAATACTTCACCAGATTCTCCACCGAACTCCATCGAAAACTTCACCAGAACACTCCAACAAACACTCCACAAGATTCTCGACAAAATGAAGCCGCTAAATGGGTCACATGGTCAGTTGACAAAATTTGACACCAAATTACTGTAAACATTCATTAACTCGAACTTGAGAGGACCCAGAATTTTGTTTGAATTATCAGGAGTTCGAATCATCAGATGCAAGCACAAGTATGACTCAGCGCAATATGCCAGGGAAAGTAGAGATGGTCAGATATGTGTGTATTTCTGCCATCTTGATGTCTTCTATTTTTCGTTTTTTCCTACTAGTGGTTCTTAGTGCTTTGACAAGCACTGGCAGGTAGATGGTGTTATTTCTGGCTGTTAAAAGGTATTATGAGCGTGAATGTTCAGCTAGAAGGAACCAAGACAGCCAATATTTCTGGCAAGGATCAGCAAAATGTATGACACTGCACAATGAATTACCTAAGCGGCTCTTAAATACACAGATAACGTAGCAGGCCCACCAAAAATTTGAAATCTGTTGGAGTTAACCGAAAGTTCGAACTATTGAGTGTCTGCTATAAAGGTATAAAAATACAAGATCACCATTTATCCACTCATGTTGTACCTTCACCCTCCTTACCTATTTTATGTTCATTTGCACTAAGTGGCCATGCTAATGTTGTAGTCCATTATACAGTATGAACCGGCTAGCCCAGATAAAGGTCCTACTAAACAGCCTCCATATTTTTGGTGTGTGTTTGTGTGTGTGTTAACATAGTGCAAAAGAAAAGGTTTGTTAATCAGAATAAAAACCTGTCTCTCTTCAAAACCAGAAACATCGAGACAATACAAGAGCACAATTAGCAGCGAAAGCTTGAAAGGACTTTTTTATTCAGAAACAACTGATATTTGAAAATCCTTTTGACGTCTAAGAGTATAGAGAATGCTAACTTTAAAAAGATGTGAGGACTCCAGCAAGAAAGAATTAATATGTCTCTGATTTAATGTACATATACCTCATCAGAATGGCGATATCGTGATGAGCAGCGTTATTGTTCATGAGCATACCAACGATGAGCGGAAAGCACGAACCATGTCTTAAAACAAGCAGGGAGCAGCTGACCATGCAGCCAGTGTTTTAAATTCTAATCATGAATGTGCTGCTTTTGTTATCAGCCGCTCACTTGAATACTTATCTGCTCCAACTGTACAGCTGCCGACTGATAAAGTGGATGGCCACAATTGCTTAACATGCTTAACACACATGCTTAACCTTTCTACAAACAATGTTTAGAGGTTGTATGTTACGGAGTGTATTGCTGCACTCCTACACATCTTTCTCGGCAAAGTAAATGCCTTTTTCAATAGAACCTAGCATTTTCCCAATCCCTTTAGGCTTCGTTACAATAGACCCTACTAGAATGTATGTACTGACATGCATTTTTTAAAGTACATACGGCATATTTCCGTGCAACGCAAAATGCAAGTCTGTCAAACAAATACTGTTTGTTTTTATTACTTGTCTTCTCTCTGCCTCCACAGCTGCTATTCCTGACCATACCAATGTTAAAAGAAGTGCCCCACAGCTGTACATAGTCATACCTCAATACAATGAATAATCAGATATAGCAAAGTAAATCAACGACAATCTTGCCATTAGTTAAATGTTATGGTTATGTGTTTATAAAATTGCTTGATAAAACAAACATCTTTTTGTATTAATTGACTGATTAAACACTGATGATGATGATGATAGTCCTGCTGATCATCTGAAACGTTTATTGTCCAGAGAAATTGTGTTTTGGCTTCATACAAGAACATTGTTCACTTGTGTTACATTCAATGTTGCATGACACCATCATCGACAAAGGCCAAGAAATGTTTAAAGGGACTGTCTACCGCTTGAAGATTGTGTGTCACATTTACGGGAATGAGCACGCTTTTACCCCACATGAAAGGAGTTATGTTTTTAATTTTGCTATGAAAGTGGTGCAAAAAATGCCGCTAGCGTCACCCAACAGCGTGTTTGTCAATTTCGAAGCGTAGCAGAAGGAAGCCATGGAGGTACACATATTCCACTGAAAAACAATTATCTATGCCTTACAAGTGTACTGCGCCCAATGAGACACCTTTTCATAGCGTGCATGGGTAATTCATTCTTTTTTTCACTGTTTGCGGGGTGTCACTGCCTTCACGTTCACCTTCCTATACTGGCACGTAGTCCTGCGCTTGTCACGCGTGTGGCACTGCCTTATTTTCACGATGTCCAAGGATCCAAGGTGCGCGAACTTCTCCCTGCCTCTACGCCTTGTCAACTCTGGAATGTCGTCTTTGGAACCATTTCCTCTTGGAAAGACCGCCTGTGCCCGAAAGGGCTGCTTGGGGAGACGACGACGCATCGCGACAAGTAATCGTTGTTGTTGGCGTCTTAACATGTACAAAAGAGCGACTTCGTAGATGAAAAAATTTTGTTTTAATAATACCTACTCACTTTCTGGTGAAACCACTGCACGGCAGGACACTTCGAAAGGTACACTTCATACCGAGACAAAAAAATAGCAGGGCCAATCAAGGAAGGTAGACAGTCTCTTTAAAACGTTTGTACATATATAAACAGGAACAGCAAAGACAAGTAAATCTAGGAATGTTACCTCAGAAATGGCTCTACGAATGCCTGTTGGATGCCTCTGAATTCTCAGAGGCTCAGGCAATCTTCGATATGTCTCTTCACTGCAGATATCCTCATATATCTTTAACATCTGCAATAAACCAAGGAGGACTGAACATACTATATGCCGTACAATCTTAGTAATGCACGCATACAATCAGTTGCAATGGGCGTAGGTTATGTTGCGACACAATGGTTAATACGACCTATGTTATATCCCACAGGCCTGGTGAACTTACCATATTAAAGGTATGTAGTACGAGTGCACAATTAGTGAATTTTTAAACTGAATTGAAGACTAAATCGAAATAGTGATGAAACTAAATCGAATACGGATAGAATACTGTTCGAACAGTTTGTGAATAGTAGCAGAACAATTCATAAACATTGACAAAGGAACATTATGATTAGGTTTAACCAACAAAAAGCACAGTAATGAAAAGAGAGGTAGGCTTGCATGCGGCAGTGATTGGAGCGTTTGAGATATCAAGTAACCATAGGTGGTACTTGACCAATCCTCCTTGACCACACATTAATCAATCGCTCGCCTATCATGTGACCGAGGCCCTATTCGCGATAATTCTCTGCTTTAAATTTTTCATGACTAGGCTTCAAGAATGTGACATCACGCTCTTTCCCAGCTTTATTCCTTCCACCATGTGCGGAAGCGTGTTAGAGAGGGCACCGACGTATTGCCAAGAGCTTGACAAGCAACACTACAAATATCATGACGATGACACTTTCACTTCCATGACACTAAAATTTTAAGCAGTAACGTACAGGTCTGGGGGATCAATATAGCCTACATAGTCCTGTAAAAGGCTGGGTTACATGCTTCATGGTAGTTCATTAATTAAAAAGATAACCTTTTGCAATTCTAACTTTTTCTTCCATTGAAGTTTTCTTGTCAGTGCTGACTATTGGTCAACTATTCGAAAAATATTCGGTACTTCGAATATGCACTATTCGATTAGAGTATCAAATTGAATAGAACACTATTCAATTCTCTATTCAAAAATTTTTAGCGTTCGGACCCCCCTAGTACATAGCATCACACTCAATATGTGTCCCTTCAAGCAATCAAGATGAAGAAACCTTGTGGTGATGATAATGCACACATAATGAAGGAACACCTACTAATAGTAATTGCCTAAAATTTTATACTCAATTCATGAAAAAGAAGGAGAACTGGATAGGCTATGTGATGCATAGAGCAGATAACTGATGTTTTTGTAACAGTTACAGAATGGCTGTCAAGCTAAAGGAAACACAGTACAGGATGGCACAGCATACAGATGACATGATGAAATTAAGAAAATTGCTTGCATTGGATCAAGTCAGCTAATGCAAGATAGGGGTAATAAGACATCAGTGGCACAGGCTTTCATCCTCACAATACTATGACAGCTTGATAGATGAAAATTAACTATCCAAATGCCACAAGTACTGGTATGCATCCCAATATGACCAACACTTAAAAAATACTGCATACCACAGCTTGATAAATGAGAAGCAACTATGCAAATGCCATAATACCTAGTATGCACAAGGCTTCTCTATGACAACCTACCAATGGACACATGCTTGTGCATGGGCTACTGTGAATTTTGGTTAATAGAGAGCTGAAGACGTGTGAGTGAAGTGGCTTAGCATCCCCAAGGAGTAGGTTCGGTTTCAGGCAGATCCCCCCCATAGTCTATTACTTTTTTCTGCATAGAGAGTAGCTAGCATAGATTATGTGGATGTCCGTTGCATGTGCTATTTCCAGAACTCCCCATTACCAACACTTTAGGGTGCAGTGATTCAGCGATTACAACTAATACAGATTACAGCTAATTAAATAATGGATGGGCATGACTGCTATTCTATGTCACACTTACAAGACAACAGTGCGAATGGCACTTAGGCAGTGTAGTAGCAGAAGTGGCAGTCTTCCCTTGAGTTATTTTAATAGGTACTTATGTCAACAAAGAAGTCAATCACATGTTTCGAAGACTTGAAACAGAAAAAGCTGTCATTGATGCAGCTAAATGTGTTGCGTAAGTCTGGCACATTTCTCACTAAACAATCAACACTAGGGCATCTCAGAAATACCATATCTGAGCACATTTATTCAACTAAAGCACTACCCTTCTCCCATTCTTTTGCACTCCTTTTCTTTTTTGTATGCATCTCTGTTTACGTCACATTCACAGAACTACAGCTCCTTGTTGTCGTGTTCCCAGTGTTGCAGTTGCTTAACAGTGAAAATCAGGTGGCACCATATTAACTCATGTGATGAACGCACATTTTTCCCAAAAAACAGAAGCAAAGTTGGGGGGGTGCATTGATTACACAGAATAAATTTTACAAACATTTTTTTCAGGGTTAGCAAAATGTTTTAATGCACAAAAAAAAAAAGAGCGTTGTGACCCATGGTAACGCCATGCGTGCGATAAAGGGCCATGCGTGCGATAAAATTTTATTTAAAAAACAGTGGAAAAGAGCTATGGAGTTGTTACCATTCCACACCCACCGCAACAGCCTTTATGGTGGCTGCATTGTGTTACAATGCGATGGCCTTTCACTTGTGTTTAAGGCGTGCTTAGGCCACAGCGCCCCGAAACCGGAAAAACAGCGCCGCTGTTGAACGGTCAACAGAAATAAAAAAGGGAAAAAACACGAACGAACGAGCAGCCAGACCGCCGTGCATATAATATTTATGTCGCAGCAGGTCCCGCCCGTAACAATGCCATGACACACGATGTGATGCGTAGGCCACCGATCCTCGCCACGCCGGCTTGCGGGTAACCAAAAAAGGTTGCTACGTCGCCGATGCAATCTTTGAGATGTCCAGCCGCATCAGCATTCGGTAGCATTCGCGGGTGGCCGTAACAAAAGTCCCTCGATAATTTCGGGACTTCAGCCTAACAGGAGAATAGATGTTTCCCAACACCGCACATAAAACGGCTCACCATCGTATTTTTCCCTCATATCTGTGCTGAGCCTCTCAATCGTATGCATCTAGCACAATATCTGAGATTGCGTCGTAGAAATCTTGGAGACCACGCCCCTACCATGGTTTTCTTGCTGCACAAGCCTGTGCTGTACGCATGGCAGCATGCCGCATCGAGCGGTGTAAGGGAACTGCGATAGCACAGAGGAATGCAGCACTGCAAGTAAGTGATGTTACCACTGCTTGCACACAGCTACATGCTGCTGTTTTATCGGGATGTGGGAGTTTTGAATCGCCGTGCCGAACGGCTCCCGAACACCACAGCCGTTCGCAGGATCGCAAGGGTTCAAAGATGGGTGTGCGTTTATTACACTGGAGAAAACAAAAAACCTGGAAATTTGACTGCCAAAGTTGGGGTTGTCTTTATTATGCAAGTGCATCCATTACACGAGTCAATATGGTGTTTATTTATTCGCTGTGGCAGGGTGTTGGCGGTGCTCAAGTATGCTGGCACCATACTGCCAAAAGATAGGTGTAGGCACACATTATGACAAGCTCAAGCTCCTATATGCTCTCACTCATCTCAATGAAGTGCAGGGTTAGAAACTGACCTTATCAGAATCTAGATGTACAAAGAAGTCACACTGGAGCACATGTCCAGACACAAAATGGTATAAACAAGCACAAGTCATTTGATCATGCTTGCGAAATTTTAACAGTACAAAATTGTGCAACTGCCACTACAATGCTGCATAAGGTTGAACAAAGTTGAACAGTACAAAATCGTGCAATAGGCACGACAATGTTGCATAAAGTACTCTTGAGAGCAGTTGCTGCAAAAGAGTGCTGCACAGGCAGGCTTCCTTACCTCTGAGCTAGAGAGGCTAGAAGATTTCACTAGCCGCTGCTGGAACCCATCGCCCAAGGCACGGGCAAAGCCATCATCACTGCTGACACGGCCACAGCAGTCATCGCTGCTAAGCAGACTGCTGCCACTACTACTGCTGTTGGGCATCAGAAGGCGGTTCTGATGCATCTGGTCACTGATTTGCTCCAAGTTGTGCAGGGCCTCCGTGTATGAGAACTTGACACGCATGACATCCTCTTCCATATGAAAGACGCGCTTCTTTTGCTCCTGCAATGGACAACGTTGCAAGGTAATCGGGGCAGAAAAGATGAACAGACTCTAAAGAGCCAGAACACATGAAAAGGACATGTAGTTTTACTGTGAACCTGTTATACAGAATTGTGCAACGGTTTTTATGCAGCAACAGAAGTAATGCGTGGAACTTTATATGGTGTCAAGCGTGAGCAAGAGAAAAGTCATCAGTGCAGTCTGCACTGTACTTGGCTCACTGGCTGCACTGTAAGTGGCTGTACGACCAAATCATCCGAATGCACAGCCAGACAATGGCGTCAGTACTGCCAATGCAACATATGATAACAAGCAATATATATATTATGAAACACAAAAACACCAACCGTACACTAATAGAGTCCTTGGCATATTTCAGGTATTGCCATACTGTACTCCGTTTCGTACATCAGGTGCAACACTGTCATAGCTAGAGCTCGTGTTTGCACTGTGTACTTCCATGATCAAAAAGTAGTGCGTTGCTTATGGTAAGCACAAAACAATAAATGCTTTGCTGACAGCCTTAAATCATAATACATTTCTCATCAGCTTAACAAAACACACTCCTATTTCTGGGAAACAATCGAAATATGTGCGTTCATATTTATGTTTGTTGTTAGCTTCTAGGAGCGAGGGATACATTTCTCCTTTTCTTTTTCTATACGGACTACATGCATAACCTTCATAGCACTGCACCTGTATGAAACAGAGTACATACATATGTCTTGCGACTGGACTAAACACCCGTTTACTTTGTTCCAAACTTAATGCTGGTGAAGAGAAATTTGTTTATGTTATTTATAGATACCACAATCCCCAAAGGGATTTTAGCAGGCTGGAAGTACAATATATTAGCATACAAATGCTGGCAACAAAACAAAGCAATACTGAGTACATTGCCTATGCAAACAACATCAATTTGAATAAACATGGTAAAAAGAAATGAACGAGGTCACATATGAGCTTGTAGCTCAATCAGCAGATGTTAGCAGCAAGTAAAGACAACAAAGGCTGAGTAACTTCTATATTAGTCAAATTATTCCATTCAATCACAGTCCTAGGAAAAAAGGAATATTTAAAACAATTACTTCTTACGCGGAATGGTGTCACTGTTAGTTGATGCGTTTGTCTTGTGGGTGTACCCGGAAGAAAATGTAATTATATCAGAGATGTTAATGTTGTAATGTCCATGCACAAACTGATATAAGAATTTTAGTCAGGAAACTAAGAGCAGAAGTGAGCATCAATAAGAGAACCAGCTTACCTAAAAGCACAGTGTACTAGTTGAACAGTGCTAACGCATCTTGTACACTCTGTGCGCATTTACCACAAGTACAGCTGCCTGCATTATCCAGTGATGTTCCTTTCTAGACTCCTACTTGGCATACGTGTATGACAAAATTTTCTATGTGACACATAAAAATAGAAGTAGCAATTTGCCATGAACTGCAGTTTGTAGGCTTTAGGTATGATAAGGTCGAGATTACAAAAAATTAGAAATAATATATTTTCTTCCTTCGCAATTTTTATTACATTATAGGCACATACACTTGACCAATGTATTAAAGTCAAAATATTGAATAGACATGTAGACTAAAAAGGTTATCAGTTAACTCAGATGGACCTCACTATTATGCCAATCCAGCAAATACAGTAAACATATTTAAAGCTTTTCTTTTAATTTAGTTTCATTTCTCATCATGCCTTGAAGCAAATTCTGCAAAATAAAATGTAAATGTAAAGTCGATTTAGTAACGTTGTCCTTTAAATAAAGCTCACTAACAAGACAAGCAAGCAAAGTAGGAGGCTCTGACCTCAGAATATAGTTCTGTATCTTTACAATGCTACAGTGCCACTGATACTTTGGTGCCTAATGCACAAGCATTTGTAGCAATAATTAATTTGCTCAAACGTATCTAGTCACTATCTTTAAAAAGCAGGGGTGTGCGAATATTCGAAATTTCGAATAATTTTCGAATAGCGTTTGCTATTCGATTCGATTCACACTTAAATTTCACGGTTCGAACTATTCGAAGTTGGTAATTAAGGGGGAAAATACGCTATGTCGCGTGTCAAGTGGCCCACTCCCGCATGTAGTCCGCTTCGCCGCATAACACCCGTCTATTGTGGCGAAGCTAACACTTATGTACTGCGGCGAAGCTAACACCCGTGTACTGCCGCGAAGTCAACGCTCGCATACTGCAGCGAAGTTACCTCAGCTTTCTGTTGCACAATTCTCTGTGGACTGTTCCCCACGACTTTGAAATGACACTGTGGCAGTACACTAGTCATGCAATAAATCTTTTTGCCCGTGTTTAGCAGAACATTTCTCCATAATTTGACATGGTATTAGTAATGAAATATTCGAAAATTATTCGATTCGCACTTGAACATAAATATTAGAATTTGCTTCGCACTCAAAATTTTGTTATTCGCACACCTCTATTAAAAGGCATTGCCCCTGGCACATTCACATTTTTCTTCTAACCCTGCTTTGCTATGGTGCAAATTGGTTAGAGAAATTATTTGTTGCTGCAGAAATTAGTAGATCCCCAATGAACAATTCAGCAGTGTGTCATGACAAAATTACTACATATGAAAAGTATTAGTTATGTTGGAAAAGTTTGCTATAAACGTATATTTGTACCACTCTATTCAAGGAGAAACTCATTTTTCATTTACTTCATTGTAACAGATAATGCTTTATATCTGTAGTTGTTATACCAAACTATGAGTGCTGAGAGTAAAGCAAAACTCACTAGCATGGGCACCCATAGAGCAAACATCAATCAAGCTCACTCTTTAAAAAGCACTCTAAGAATCCATGCAAAACAAAATTTTATTGTCGAGATGACAAGATAGTCACTGCACCAAGGAGTTATTGCTAAACTTACCTCAAGAGCTTCATTTAGCTGAGCCTTCATCTCAAAGTATGGCCTGTAAGTAAGCAAGCACACAGACATTCTCCTACCTGCACTTTTGCACAATGCGAAGGCCACTGACCACCAAGAGAAGTTAAATGAATGCTAATGCTTCTGGCGGTCAAACATCCCAAAAATGTACTTTTTCTAACACGGTCGGCAGCAATGCACCAATGGTACATGCAGAAAATATTTATAATTTTATGATGTACAGGGCACAACAATACCAATTCTTCACATATGGTCAACAGAAAAACACAGAAGTTTTTTACTGAGTACAATGTTAGCTGTTAATAGCATGTGACTGCAAGTGAAATAATTATTTCTATTAGCAAGAATAAAGTACATTTATATAGCAGTGCTTTCCATGGTGTTAGTTTTTCAGGCGTGGCACCATGTTGTGACATGCATCAATATTGATAACATGTACGCTCAGTTTTATGAAGAATGATGCACAGCAGACTTACATCATCTATCGGTGCTGTGTTATAATTGCCACTTCTAATACTGCACATGGACACTGGCACACAACGTTGACTCCCCATTAATTTCAGGAAATTGGTTTCTTTATCCTCAAAACATGCTTATTTCCTCAAAATATCTCCAATGCCTGACAGAATACTCCAACATGACGTGTCTATTTCTCATATATAATAGCTAAAAGGAAAAAGCCTTTCCGTTAGCAGCATGGCAATCATGGTGTCAAGGTCAGAGCTTGTAGTGCTTGGCATGCAGGCAGCGTGCAAAACATTAACAGCAGTTAATCTGCATGATAAGAACTTGCAGCAACTTCTATGGCTCCGACACACCTATCTTTTTTGATGTCAAATAATGAAATAAAATGACAAAAAGATTTTCATCATAATACCTCATTTTACCCGCACTCTGCTGATGAACACCAAATTAGTCACTGCCTCTGATTTCAGCATAATGAATTCTATTTACTACACTCAGGCATAGTGCCACAAGTCTGCAAGGAAGCTGGCTGCTTTCTATAAGACGTGGGAACCTTACATATGTGCAAATACACATACGCTTAATTGTTACAGGATTTGGTCCTGTTTTCAGCATGTGTCCTATTGTTTGCTGACTAGGCATCGAGCAGCAGAAAAGCTGGCAAAATCTCGAGATGCTATGGCGATCCACAATGTACTAGCAGCGCTCTTGTGCAGCATGAACGTAAAGGAAAGAGAAGCAAAAATAGCCAACACATAAAAAAGTGCACGCGCAACCCCTTTAAGTGACACTGCCGCTAGAATCAACAAAAGGAGATGGGAAGGGCAGGCATCCAGCACTGTACATGTTATAGATTAATGAGCCATGCAATGTTGAGGAAGTTGCAAAGCACTGAAAGCCTGCCACTCAATGATGTAAGCAGTGTCACCTTGAGGGAAGCAACCGCAAGCATGCTTCTGCATTCAGCTTTGGTTGTGTGTGCTCTGAAACCAGGAAATTCGTCATGCCACAGTTCCAAGAGGGCTTTGCTTTTTCAATATCCAAAAACTGATGCGTGTTTTTCAAGGAGCTAGCTCCAATTTCCCAGTCACGATGAGCCTGATAAACTTATTAGCTTAGGAGTTAATTAAATGGTTTTCGTTATTCATGGTATAGTAACCATGCCTCAATTGCCACCGTATAACCACCACTGATGGAATTTTTCTAGCAGAACCGCACTTTTACTTCAATATAGGATATTCCTAAATATTACCTAATGATCCCTGCAGAAACAGCCAGAATGCCGCACAAAGAAATGTTTGTAGTGGAAAAATTTTATTACATGGGAGAAGAACATTCAGTGCAGTAGGCTCAAATATAACATCATTAGAACTGTGAACTCTGCTGAAAAACCTAAATCAACTTTTTTTTTTAACCCTGGTGCCCGATAAACACATACATTTGGTCACCTAATAACCACGGTGTTAATACAAGCAAGCAATATTAAGGCCAAGACCAAAAAAAAAAAAAAAGTTTCAGACAAAGAAGCAAGCATGCATAGGTTAACATAAAACAAGCATGGTATTAAGGCTTAATTAAACGGGACTCAACAATAACTACATATGATGCAAAAGGCTTCCTAAAACATAACAGGACTTCACAATAAAATAGTGGGAGGGAAAAGAAGAAATGCATACGTATATACAAAATATGTAAGGCTGAGGTACTCACAGCAACTGAAGTTCATGCTGGTTTGCTAAATTGTTAAGTTGCAGCAAACTTCTGCGTGCTGATAGACTAAGAGGTTGAAGGGGCAGGTCAGGGAGGGTGAGAAAACAAAAAATGGCAGTTGCTAAACCTATAGAGCATTCCTTGAAAAAAAAGAAAAAAAAAGCAGATAGTACTGTGTTTTATGCCGAGCTGTATATTCTAACAGAAACAGACTTCTTTATGAATATCTCCTGCTGTAGCAATCACCATTCTGTCAAATAATCTAGTTGCAAACAAGGGTGTGTGAACAGCAGCTTTTAGTCTGAACCGAACAGAGATCAAATAGCGTTGAAGGCAAATCAAACAGAATAGAATACTTTTTGAATAATTCTCGTACAGTAAACAGCCGTGTTTACAACTAATGTAAATCTATTGCCACAGCACGAGAATCACAAGTGCAGCATGTGGAGGAAATAAGCAGACCAGTGTCATCTACAAAACTGCTCAGGAAGCACATCTGATCATTGTACAGCCATTACAGTTAATGCTCCCTGTGTGAAGTAGCCCATCTCATTACATAAGCACTCAAGTTTTACGCCTATTAATGTGCTAGTGTGGATGAAAATTACAATTTAATTCCATGTTCCTAGTGCAGTTACCATTTCGAAATATTTGTAAGCTATTAGAAAAACATTCCTGTTTACAAATAAAGGCTATTCGATACAAAGATCGAACCTAGTAGAACAGTATTCAATTAGGCTTTTCAAATTTTTGAATACTTGCCCATCTCTCCTTGAAAAAGCAGACGTTAGTCTCCAGTCAAATGGTAGGGTGATGTTAGGTGATTAATGCAGTTTCACCAATTAACTTCGTACAGTCTGAAGCAGTGACGCGTCTTACCATAGCTTTTGAAAGCAAACGTCTGAAACCCTGCGCCATACACAGGGTTTGTGCTAAATTGCTATCACTTGGTTCTTGTGATACTTTAATTTGCACATCACAATACATATGTAAACCTCTTCATGATGAACATGGAAATAAACTTAGTAGAGCATATAGTAGCATTAATAAAAATGCTTCTTGCAAAATTCAAATGTAATGAAAGTCCACGGTTATAATGGATAGTTGATATAATGACGGTATTCTTCATGTTGGATACTATTTTGGCATAACAAGAGTCAGCTATTAAAGATAATTAGAACTCTGTGATAAATTATTTAATTATCTAGCACCATTATGCAACTTACTGCAAGTACGTTTGCCTCTTCAAGAAATCCAGCTGATGTTACAGAACTCTGATGTTTACCATGAGAGATGTTAAGTTTATCTCGAATAAAATATATAACTGGATATGTTACTCATTATTTGAACCTATCTATGGCACCTATAACAAGGAATGATCTCACGGCATGCACTGCACAGGCATGGCATTCCCACAAAATTAAAAATTATAACTTGCATGCATTCCTTCATTTTATATCAAAATTACTGTGTGTCGCTCAGCATAACAGACTAATTTTCTTGCTATGTTGCCATGGCAACAATGATAGTAAAGCCAACAGTTGCATCCCGCCAAGAAACTGAGTTACCATGCAAATGAGCTATGAATTACCAGGCTCTGATGGAAAATAAATAAGGTTCTAAATGCAGCAGGTACTGAACTAAGACGTTTCTCAATTGTGTTGATGGCTTCGGATGTCACTAATATAACCGCAATGCGCAGATTAAGTTCAGCTCAATGCCTGAAGAGCTCAGAAACATGGCACATACATTAACTGCAGAAACTAAACTACCCTAATTCTAACATATCTATTGCCAATAATCCTCAAACACTTAGGTCCAGAACAATCTCTGGAGTATGAAAGTTAATTTTGAAAAACTAAACTACCCTAATTCTAACATATCTATTGCCAATAATCCTCAAATGCTTAGGTCCAGAACAATCGCTGGAGTATGAAAGTTAATTTTGAAAAGAGCTTTCTTTTTATTTATTGACAAGTTGCTTCTTAGGCATATAGTGTATGCGTGGCACCACCACTAGAAGTGGCACTACAAATTTATTGGCTTATCTAGAACAATGAAATACAAGGATCACATATACTATAATATGTAGTAATTTCATTTACAGTAGCTTACAACTTAAGAGGCCAGTCAGAACACATATAACGTATATTTCTTTGTTCCCAATACCTCAAAGGCACCAGGCTTACATGGCATACGGAGAGCGCCTTTATTTAGTTTGCCATTTTGCTCTGTTGTGTTCCCATGCTTAAAAATTGTTACAGAAGTTGTAAATCTATCATAAACAAAATAGCATCAACTTCTGGTGGCTTCTGGTGGATTCCAGCCTGGTCTTAAGCTCAGCTTGTAGACTTGTGATAAACAAAAGCAACTAACGCTCATCAAAGCACATGAAGCACATGGCCTCCAATGGTCACGACAGTAAAATTGTGGTCAAGAAATTGACAGAGCTACAGAAGCCCAAAGAAACCAAATTTTCCTTAACTTTCACACACTATTTGACTCTGACCACAAAACGAAAAGCTCCATCTCTTTAGCCTTAATCTCACAGCTAGAAAAAGATGCAGACGAGCATAACATGATTTCTTGTTTTGTTAACTACACTTAAACCTGATTATAATGTCGTAGAACATATTGAAATAATGAATACAACGAAGTAAATAAAATACCCCTGGAATTCCCCACAGACATACATGCATTTAGAACCTCGTTTTACCTAAATTGGATTGACCTTTCAATGGTTATAATGAAGTGAACTCATCTCTGAAATAAGAACTAACATTTTTTTCACCCAAATGGCAGAAATTGCCACTAACATCAGTAATGTAACATCAGTTACACTACAACAGCATGAAAAAATTTAGAATATAAAGTTCTTTCATAACATGTCATATTGAGCAGGCAAAGGCATGATCAGTGATGTCCCCACAACCATGTCAAAGAGAGCACAGCTAAAGGCAACAAAGACAAGTGGCTGTGTTAGATGAGTACTGACAACTACAGATTGTGTCAACATAAAACGAGCCTATGTGATTCCTTATGTACGAAAAGATGAGTCAAGATATTAAAGGGATCTTGCAATACCTTTCAAACAAAGTGCTAGATGTGCTGGGAACCTTGAGCAGAACTGTACATGCCCTGCTGCATGCAATGAAATCATATTTCGCACTCGCGCTCTCAAGAGCCTCCAAGAGCTTCATCCAGTGAACAAGGATGATATCTACCATGTTCAAAGTGTACAACAAAGCCCCATTAACCCACCCTTAACCCTCTATACCTGCTGAAGTGTGTGTGTGTGTGCGTGTGTGTGTGTATGTGTGTGTGTGTAGTTATGAATTACCAAAGTTCATTTAAAGCATACAAAACAAAAAGGCTAAATTGGGATAAGAAATGCATCTTTAAAATTATTATTTAGGGATACAACAAAATAATTCAAATGAATATTGGAGCAAGTTGGCTTCCCCACATGGCTCGTGGTCAGTATGTTTTTTTTTCCTAGCTGTAATGCACAAATGGTATTATGGTATCGTAGGACCATTTGTAGGTGAAAAAATCAACAATACGCATGCGCTAAGGTCCTCTATGGCAACCGATATTAGGACATTTTTTTTACTGATGACCTCAGTTAGCCCACAGTTGTGGGCATGTGAAATGTAGTGATGCGCTGAGCTTGTAATAGATTCTGCGTGAATGCAATGAGCTTGTGTTCAGGAGGTAAACTGTTAAGGCCACCTGAAAAGCGGCTACTTGTGCAGGAGCAGACAGTCACTGAATAATTTTTGTTCCAGCCCCCTTATATAGACAAATAAAAAGAAAGCAGTAGAGAAATTGTACCTGGCCTTGACAATTGACTTTTTCATAGCCTGGTGCAGATCAAGCACTGTTTGTTGCTGGCCTCTGCAGGCATGCCATAGCCTGCCCTGCTCGGCACGGCTCAGCACCCGCTCACGTTCGGCTTCATTCACCTGCGCCAAGAAGACTGCCACATTAACTTTACTTGTTTATTCATTTATTTATTTATGAAAACTGCAGGACACACAAAGGCCCAAGAAGGAAGAGCAAAATTACGTTAAGTGTGAAAATGCAGTGAAAGAGCACTCAAACAAGCCTAACAGGCAAACAACAAAGTAGAATGCACATTACACAATTAGTAGGAAAACAAGATCATTAAATACAACATAACATAAAATGTGTAGAGTAGCACAAGACAAAAGTTGGAGTAGAGAAGTCTTTAAAAAATATAGTATAGAGGACATAAATGTATACGAAGGAGGGGGCTCACAACCTCGAAAACACATGAAATTAAAGTAAAAATGCGCAAGTCAAGTCAGTGTTGAAGATCTTCCATGCATATAGGCATTAAGAAAAGGAAATGAAGCCTTTAAATATTCCTTCTTAGCTGTAAAGCTGAAATAGTATGTATAATCAAAAGGCTCCATAGGGAGTTACTTGTAGCTTTGCATGTGCCTTCCATCAACACTACGCACAGCAACTAAAAGTGGTTTCAGAAGACAATCAAATGTGCTGACATTGACAATATGTCCTTGTCCTTGAGTGGCACTAGTGAGTGGCTGCACTATTCCTGCATCCTTTGTATCTTTATGCTACAGTCCACCTGGATGTCAATCTTCACTTACATAAAACTTCCTCCATGAACTTTCACAAAATTGATTTGCCAGTGTCTTCTTCAGTCAAGAGGTGGCAATGTATAATCTGCTTGGTATAGCTGACATAATTTCATAAATATGCTTTTTTGTTATTTAGGTGTTTCAACCTTTGTGTCCTATGCATTGAAATACAATAGGATAACATTGCTATATGAATTCTCAGCTATCAAATAGCATCTTCTACTAAACACTTCAGGCTTCTCAAATTGCACATGAAGTTCTAATCATCATTCCACTAACAATGACATTAAACCCACACACATATGTGCCAATGCTCACTTATTAACATACTTCAAGTAGATTACCAGAGCTGTGTGAATATTCCAAATTTCCAATAAGTTTTGAATAGCACTTGCTATTCGATTCGCACTCAACCTTTACTATTCAAGCTATTCGAAGTGGGTGATTATGGGGAAAATATGCAGTCTTGTGACAAGTGGCCCATTCCGATGTGTAATAAGCTTTGCCACATAACACTCATGTACAGCAGTGGAGCCAATGCTCTCGTACTGCAGCAAAGCTAACATACGTGTACTGAGGTGAAGTTAACACTTGCACACTGCAGCGAAGTTAACACTCCTGCACTGCATCAAAGTTAACACTCACATACTGTGGCCAAAGTGGCGAAGCTAACACGCGTGTACTGCGGCGAAGTTACTCGCATACTGCGGTGCAGCTAAAATTCGTGTACTGCGGTGGAGTTATATTAGCTGAGCTTTCTATTGCACATGTCTCTGTTGGACTGTTTTCCAGGACTCTGGAGTGACACTTTGGAAGTACACTAGTCATGCAATAAATTTATCTAGCCCATGTTTTACAGCACATTTTTCCATAAGTTGACCTACGATTACTAAAAAGCATTCAAAAATTATTCGGGAAATATTCAATTCGATTCGTACACTTGAACACAAATGTTCAAATTTGCTTCGCACTCAAAATTTTCCTACTCGCACAGCTCTAGTTATTATGTGAGGCAATACTAGATGGATTGATGACAGATTACTTGAGTTTGCCAGGGTCTGTGTAGCGTGCACGTATCACTAGACACGTGAAACTGTTTGACCGTCTTGCTGTTTGGACAAAAAAAATCAAAATGGGCATGGGTCTAAGCAGATAGCTGAGTGCTTACGGCTGTGGCCAAACAAACAGCCACATTTAGCACAAGCACCAAGCTCGGTTGGTCCAACACAAAGCACAACCAGAAGCAAGGGCAGCGAATCTGGCAACTGTTGCGTCTTGTCTTTGGCATGTGTGTAGTACATTCCACACTATGAGCAGACACAGTACAAGAGCATACTGCAGAAAAAGAAAGAACTGAAGAAGGGAAGAACAGTTACGAAGTACCGGGCTGTCGTCGAACAAACCTTAACCAGCCTCAACTATTGTGTTACTCTAACAGCACAGGTGTACCGCTGAGAAGTCTTAGAGCCAGGTGTAAATGTTGAAAACATGCCCAGGTGAGGTGCAACTTGATGACAGACACTTAACAAAGAGTGAATGGGACAGTGGGACACTCACCAGACAGAAGACAAGACAGACTACCAGTGCGAACTGTACAAAGATATGAATGCATTCTGCCTCTATATGTGTTTCCTTGTAATGCAAAAAGTGATACACACTGCATTAATGCTTGCTGTTAACCTTTCTGGTGTGTGTTTCTTATTCACTTGTGACCTTCAGCTACAACTGTCACAGAAGCAAAAACACACTGACCCGTACAGTAGCCTGGTTGAGCATTTCTTGGAACATTGGGTCAAGGGAACCTTGGGCCCCTTGACGCCGCAAGCCTTCTTCTGCCAGTGCCACCATCTGTCGGGCAGTGCAATGGGCCAACGATGCTCGTTCGTGCCGCAGAGAAGCCTTGCGTGCTGCATCTTCAAGCTGCACAATGCATCCATAAGCTCAGTCACAATCAGAAACAGAATTACTTTTCAAAAAAACATCGAATCATGTGGCAAAGGGAATGGGCTTATTCCACAATCAGCTTTACTATGCCAACATTGGCACAATTCACGCTCATAGTAGCAGTAGCTCTAAGCAGTCCCTACAGTTCTGAATAGCCCTTAGCAGTAGAGCTGTGTGAATAGCAAAATTATGAGTGCAAAGCGAATTCAAATACTTTTCGAATAATTTTCAAATATTCTTTTAATAATACCATGTCAAATTATGGAGAAATGTGCTGCTAAACACGGGCAAAAAAATTTAGCACATGACTAGTGTACTCCCACAGTGTCATTCCAAAGTCCTGAAGAACAGTCTGACAGACAACTGTGCAACAGAAAGCCAGATAACTTCACCGCAGTAAAGGAGTGTTAGCTTTCCCGCGGTACACGAGAGTTATCTTCGCCGCAATGTGCAAGTATTAACTTCACCACAGTACATGGGTGTTGGCTTCGCTGTAATACGTGAGTGCTAACTCTGCCGCAGTGTGCAAGTATCAACTTTGCCACGGTACACGAGCGTTAGCTTCGCCGCTGTACACAAGTGTTTCGCTGCAGTACATGGGTGTTATGCGGAGAAGCGTACTACTTGCTGGAATGGGCCATTTGTCATGAGACATAGCATGTTTTTTTTTCCTATTTAGAAAGTTCTAACTTCGAATAGTTCAAATAGTAAAAGTTCAGTGCAAACCAAATCGAATAGCAAATGCTATTTGAAAATTATTCGAAATTTCGAATATTCGCACAACCCTGCTTAGCAGGCTTAAGGGTCTTGTTTATACCTGCAGTGCTTACTTTCAAAGGCGCATTTTTAGCAAACAGAATTTCTTTATCTGAGGTGCCTCAAAAAGAGGTAGAGTGCTCCCTCTGGCAACATTGAGAGATGATCGCGATACCAATGGATTGTAAACAACCGTCATTCTGTTTTCACAGGAGTAAATGAAGCTGTGACTAGCCATCCATATTTTGACCTTCTTAACTAGTTTTGAAAATAGAAGTTGGCACAGTAAGTTTGCACTGTAGTTGGGACCATTATCATATTATTACAATGTTTTTTCTCTTAGTATGCGACTACGGCCTGGCTGACTGGCCGTCGCCGCCATTATTGTGCCGACAGCCGAGCAAAGCAACATCAGTTAAATCTGAAACCATGCTTTTGCAAATGACGGCAGGTGTGCAGCAGGCTTATCTACACGCTGTAAGTTAGAAAAAAGCCTTTAATATCAAAAGTGTACAGCATTTCAACGGTAATAAATAGGTCAGGAGCTGCGTAACCTTGTACAAGATCGCACGACCGCACTCTTGTCCAGCTTCGTGTGTTTGTCGCTTGGGTTACCAAAGGTCAGTTTCGTTGCTTTGAATCAAGATATAAAAATACAAACCCGTGTTTAATCAGAATAAAAGGGATTGTTTGAGCCGATGCAATCTTCACTCTTTCTGTCAGTGAGGTAATCTCACTTCATGATATGAGTAGTTGTCTGTGTTAAGACCAAGAAGGTATGCAGGTCGAAATAAAGTTCTGCAATAGTTGTGCTGTAAACACACCCTGCCTTCCCTCCTCACCAATGTCTTTAAGTTAACTGAAAATCTGAACAACAGTGCTGTCCTCAGTGTTTTCCTGTACTTTATCTTGTACCCAAGTGTAGCAGGAAAGTGTAGGGCACAAGAACAGCATGAGTGATAACAATAACGAAATGACATGTCAGTGTGACAGGCATACACATTATAGATGCACCAAGAAACTGCAAAAATATGCCTTCTGTCACATGTAGAGACTACCCGCGGTAGTGAGGGTCGCTCTTATCATAGAACCAGCAAGGATGCTGCTCACACGCTCCGAACTTTATAATTTCGAAGTGTCACAGCATTTTGACCAAATACCAGAGCAGCGAACAGGGAGGGACATGAAATTACTGCATTAATGTTGGTGAATCGCTCATTTACATTTATTTTATTATACTAAAGTATACTGCAGGCTGAAGACCAAGCTGGTTACCATACAACAATGCATACTGCAATGTAAAATGCAAGAAATAGTAACAGAGAGCACGAAGTTTAGGAAAAAGAACCATCAAATAGAAAAGAATGTCAAAGCAATGTGTTATAATAATGGTGTTTCAAGTGCAGTTGTTATCGATTTGTGGAATTTGTTGTGGCAAGGCATTCCATTGTAGGATAGTGTGAGGAAAGAACCAATGTTGGAATCAATGTTGGAAAAGTACATGGACTGCATTTTTCCAGTTTGTACGATCTTGCCTGGTGATTAGTAAAGATGAAATTCAGCAGCACTTGCCCACATGTTGTGGTTTTTTATTACTAAATTATATTTAAAACCGAACACTAAAGACATGGAAGATTCCATAGTGAAGGGTTTCCAGTTAATTTCACCAGGCTGGGGTTCCGTTTGAACGTGTACCCAATATTTCTGCATCCTGCATTTCGATATTACCACCTCACAAGTGAACATGGCCACCACAGCCAAGAATCAAATGCACTACCTCAGCAAAATAATGTTATCCCATTGCAGAGCTACTACTGCCTTACAGTACCACGTAATGCATTAGTGATGGTTAGCAGAGTCAATAAATGCACTTAAAACTCTTTTATTACTGCAGGAAAATGAGTCAGTGTTTGCTCTTCTTATGGTTTACCGTTTTGTCAGTGATCCACTGCACAAGACTGTGATACATCGAACCGTAGCATTATTGTGCGCCATTATTCAGGTTACTGTACTTGGGCAAGGAATATAATAACATTCCATACTTCCACATGCTCAGTTTCACTTTTCATATACAGAATACACATTTTCTTATAGTTGAACAGCACAACTCAAGTAAAAGACATATAGCCATCACCCCATGATTGCAAAACAGGCTCCATGCACAAGCATAACTTTGCAATCCACCAGCTAGTTCATATATGAATTTCACTCATCTGGCTGATATTACCAAGAAGAGTTTGAAAATGCATCAACCTCACCTCCTTTGCTTTCATCCTAGCTTCATAATAAGGTCGAGCTTTTTCCACATGGCTTCCTAGCTTTTTGGCAAGTTGATTAATCTTCTGTGATGACTCCGACAGAAGCAGGCGAAAATTGGATCTTGCCTCCTGCAGTACACGCAGGGAACAGATCAATGCCATTGACAATAAAACATAGCATTCAATGTCAAATGAATAACACTGCTGTATCACATAAGACCTCGTTGCCATGTCAATAACATTAGCCATGCACATGTTGTGCATCATTTATTCAGTTCAGTAGCTTGACCTTTTCAATAAACCTCAATTTCCGGCTCTGTAACACTGCTGCCCATTAATGAAGCTTAAAAGGCAACCAGCGGGAAACACGTGCAGAGGAGAAGTGGACTGGACAAGCATTGTGTGTACAACCCGTTCGTTTGTTGCCTTGAACATTTATCTTATTTATTGGCTCTGTATCAATTACAAGTATGTACCCACTCAGTTGCTCAGCAACGATTTCTCCAAAACATATGCTGAAGTCTGCAATTTCAACTCAACATGACAGTCAAACATCACAGTGCATCAGTAAGTTTCATACTGAAACTTAGTAATCCAGTTTTTTTTTTTTTTCCTTCCTCCCCTTCCAGAAACTCCACATATTTTCCAGGCACGACACCTAAGTAGTACATGCAGGGCACAACATCGGTGTTTTTGTCGCTACACAAGATTTTGTCGATCATGTAATAAACGAAGAACTACCTCGCCCTTCGCAAATGGCACACTTCCTCTTCTCGATGCAAGCACATCCAGTATCTAGCGCGACGATCTACACAAATCTGTCTGTTTATATCAATCATGTAAACCAATATCGGCATTTACGGTCTAGATAGGGGAAACCACAGCAGGAAATACTCACATCAAGTTCGATTTCCAGCTTATTTATAAGCTCGGTCGCCGTGTTCAGGCGTTCCAGTTCAAACTGCAAAACGAAAGTAACTCGTCAACACGCGCACTTTGCCAGCCGGGATTACAACATATAGCGTCACTGGCAACCGCGAAGATTATATTCACCTGGACACGTTGATCGAGAGGTTCCCGATCATCTTGATCACTGCTGTCCGGCAAAGATCCTTCGTCCGAGAACGCGGTGGACATATCGATTTTTGGGCTGGTCCCTCGGCACGCACGAGTTTAGCCACGATCAAGCACGACACGGAAGCAATAATCAGCACCTAACCACAGACAAGGTTTCTAACGTAACAAGATACGCGTCCATATTGTTATATACACATTGCTTTCCTTGCTGTAGTGTTTCTTTGATTTTTTCGCTGGCGATGCCGACTTTCCACAGCCATCACGGCGACTTGCTATCGGCTGATATGCTTGCCCGCTTGCCTGTTACCTTTAAACATGGCCGACACGTTTCTCTCGCTAGACATACACATGTATAGGGCATGAGGTAAAAAGTAGCTATTTGGTAAAAATAAGCCTCTCAAGTGTATTCAACGACAGTTAAAGCCAAAATTACCTTTATTTGGAGCTCTTTAATTTGATCTGTGTGAAATATTGTGTTAAACGTGAGATAAGATCCACTACACGTGGCGCTAGGTAAGGTTTTGCTTCAGACATATTGTAAATTTGTATAGCCACGTGACCACATCGTTCTCTCCGACAACATTCAGAGCTCCGAGGAGAGGTCCTCGCAGCTGGGAAGCCCTGTTGGGAGCGGACTACTGTGGGCGTCATGGGCGAACTTTGTTTCTGTTTTGGATGCCTATGGTGAATGCTGTCATGTTGGAAAGGCGCTTCTGAACGCAGGTAAGCGTGCGCAGGCTCCGTTTTTCGCTTCCCGACAGCATAAAAGGTGGAGAACGAAACCTTTTGCACTCGCCATTGGTTGCATCGCCCGTCTCAGCCCGCTGCCAGTTTGGGGCAGCTTTATGTTTGTTTTTCCTTGTGTGTAATTTTCATTAGAGACGGTCTTCCTCCCTCGTCAAATGGATTTGGTAAGCCTAATAATTGAGAAAGCGTGTCGTGCATGCACACAGGACATTAGTGTTTTCCTACCAGACTCTGTTCAAGTAAAGGCGCCGACTTTAGGTCGCCTTGCGAGTTGCTGCGAAACTTTATTCCGGCGACTCTTAGTGGAGGGAGGAAGTGGGGAGGAGTGTGCTACGGAGCCGTATAGACTCGCTGCAGGCAGGTAATAGACTCAGCATGCGTCAGTATTTGGCCTTCAGATGCTGTTTCCAAGAGGCGCCGTGTTATGCAACTGTTCGCGGACACCTTCGCTACGTGCGCAGCAGAATCTGCCGGTGGTCGTCGTCGCATGAGGAGGCACACACCGCGAGCGCACGCCGCCGTCGCCTGTCGGGAGCTATAGCTTTGGCGTTATTTCCTTTTTTGTTGATTTTTCTTTCCTGTCCGCTTCTTTCAGCGCTGACCTGAGCGCTGAAGCGTTTACGGACGGTGCGCCGGCTGCACCGTCATTCCGTGAGAAATAGGACTGTTGCGGTGTGCCTGACCCAGCCCTAGACCGACCGAGCCTCGGTGTGTCCGAGCAAAACGCGCACACTTTCGCTCAGGCCGTGGTGCACCGCGGCACTTGTGGTCAGCAAGTGGCCTGTCGCGCTCTCTCGGCCTTTTGATAACGTCGCTGCGCTGCCGCTCGTATATCTTGCATGTTGAGCGGTTGCAGCAAGCTTAATCGAGGCGAGATGGCGTTCGTCTCAAGTTAGCTGCGATCTCTTAAAATTCAAGGGTGTACAAACCAGCCGAGAAGCAATCCATTCCAATGCGCATATATTTAATCAGAAAACGGTGTCGTGACAGCTGCTGCAATCTTGTGGTTTCCCCGCGCGCGGCATGTTTTTTTCTGCGGCCGTACCCGGAATTTGACCAGCTGGGGCGAGCCCCGCTCCTTGCTGCGACGACACGCAACAAACCTGTCGCCTCGGCACGCTGATTGAAGGGAAAGTCGCGCCATGCGCTCGCGACCTGACGTTCGGGCGGCCTTGCAGGCTTCCCGCAAGCATTCATCGCTGCTACAACCACTAGACGCTATTGTGTGTTGGCGGCGAGAGCTCCTGCCGTTGACGTCGACCTCTCGCGAGCGTACATACACTTTAACTCGCCGACCCGTTTTATTGATGCATTGTTCTTCCATCTCGGTCTTCTTCCTTCGGCCTCCCTGGGGCGGGGACAACTATGCGGCCCGTAACTCGCCTCACTGACTAGCTGGCACGCAGTCTCAAATTGCCGTGACGTCTCCTCGGGCTCTTCGGTGAAAAGGGCAATCGGCCGGAATATCGGACGCGCTGGCTTGTGCTACGAGGAAAGCTTCGTCACATGACTCCTCCATTCGGATCGAGAGTCTGTGCGCACGAAGCTGTCGAGGAAAGTTATATTCGGGCGGAGGCGCAAATAGCAACGAACGATGCGCTGTGAGCGAACGCTCTTGAATGCCAGTCCAAATTGCGGTAGTGACGCGCGAAACTGACGAATTTGAGTACGATCAACTCGATCTGGCAATGCGCGAAACCTGGTGCATTAATTTTGGTTGTGTGAATGAAACTCCAAGAGAATGTCGGCTCCTGCCACACAAACACCACTATGTGCGTGCTGCAGTTCATTGCTCGCTTGTGCGCACATATCCTATGACTGGCACACTTCAACACTTTCTTGCACATTGCTGAGCATGCCATCACTTTTGTCACTAGTTCCCAAGCGCCTAGCGATTGCATGACTTCCCAGCCAGTGCCAGCTACTGCTGAAGGGCCACTGATAACGAAACAATTGGCATTGTGAAACATGTGCATGCTGCAGTTTCACCTGAGCAAGTGCCACTGGACAGCTAACCATGGCATTCATGTTAATTTCAAGGTATTCACGTGGTTATGCACTCTGCAGTAACGTCAACACCTCTGTGTACTACATACAGTGAACCTCTAATTAACTTTAACTGTTTAAGTCCTCGCCGTTCTTTTTGGTATGTGTTTATCCCACCGGAAAAGGTATGATCGGAGCCCTGCAAAACGTGCCTGATAATGCAGGAATGTATATAGTCATGGCAGTTGTATGTGTGCTACAAATAGTATTTCTCTAGGTAAACATTGAGCTTGCGACCATGAACACAAGATTACACAGCTTGCCGCCCAGCTCATGTGAGAAATATGTCTGTACATACTATATTGTTGCATACAGGTAGACTTATTTGCGTAGAGTAGCCAACACATTACAGGGCAGTGGTAGTGTGAGATAGCCATTAGAAAGTTTGTTGTAAATGTCAATGTCTTGCTATATATATAATCAGTGATAGTTACTATGTAAAAGAACGCATAGAATGAGAAAAAGAACATAGGCCAGCTCGGTAACTATACATGTATTTACCAGTCTACCGAAAAAGTTGAATAAGTGTAACAGTGATATCATTCAGTAATGGTTCATGATCATTAAAGGTGATTCTGAGTGTTCCTAAATATAAAGAAATTACGTATGTGTGACTGTTTTCGTGTGTTCCCCCTTTTTATATTGTAGGTGTTTAAGGTGCCTAGAAGAAAGTTGAACCCTTTTCTCTTTTTTGTATGTACACCATAGCTCCTGCATCCTGTTTTCTTGCTCTTTACCCCAACCCGGCAGTGTGCGTGATAGCCAGCTGCGTCTCTTGCTCCATTAGAAGCCAGTGCCAAGCATTACCTGTCCCCGTCACGTCTGATGATGGCGTTCTCCTCCCCACTCCTTCGTGCCTTGCCCCGTCTTCCGGATTTTCTCTTTCCTCAACTTTTGCGCAACTCTTGTTTTCACTTATGCTGGCTGTGGTGGGAGGAGGTCACGAGCTCCTTTTGCCAACCTTGAGCAACCAGCCACGCTCTCTGCTCAGCTTCGAGCTCCGTAGCAAACTTGGGCTGTCCTTGAAAAAAGAAAAAAAAAGTCACGTAATTTCTGGCACATCCAAGGAAGGGGTTTGGCTTGCATAGCACGTGAGAAGCTTGAACTTGAGGCAAGATATGGCACTTATTCAGTTGGACTCGAGTGTTTTTGTTTATCCTCATCTATGTTTTGGAAATAGTGCAG
This sequence comes from Hyalomma asiaticum, assembly GCA_013339685.2. Classification (NCBI taxonomy): domain Eukaryota; kingdom Metazoa; phylum Arthropoda; class Arachnida; order Ixodida; family Ixodidae; genus Hyalomma; species Hyalomma asiaticum. The sequence goes on along the minus strand of CM023485.1, from coordinate 72,329,873 downwards.
CATTTTTCTTTTTGGCAGTTGTAGAGTAGTTTTCAGATTTTACTTACAAATATGGTTCATGTGTAAAAGAAAAAGGAAGTTGGGTCATTGATTGATTTAGTGTTGATGTGGCTGCACCTAGTGCAATCTAGATTAATATTTAGGTATTAATATTCTTACATTTGCTGCATTAGAATTTGCGGTAAGCTGTCTTAGAACTTGGGTTCTATAACATTGTCAAATTACTACAAAAGTCATTCTTTGACTGTGTTGCTCTTCAAAGCCAAAACAACCCTATATGTATCGACTTTAAATGATCACTATATCGTTGAACAAGAATGAAGGATTGATTTATATGGAAAGTCCAAATAAACATGGAAATGAAAAGGGCCTTTTTATTTTCTATGCCTGTCTTTTCAAAACATGCCATTGATGACATTGCATTGTTTTTGTTGCGAAATGTAATGTACAACTGCTTTAGAACTCCAAATATCTTACCGCTATAAAATATTTAAGGGGTAAATTTGAGGTCTTGCTGCCAGAAGCTGCTGAGACATTTTTCATGAATTCTGCTGACTTCAAATTTATTTAGCAACTCACATACTTTTTTCACATTATCCTTTTTTGGTGGCAAGCGAAGGCAGCTTGGTTATTTGACACTTGCCCTTCTATTTAGCTAATTCAGATGCAAGCTAAAAAGAATCTCTAATTTAACAACATTCAGTCTAAAGCAGCTTTTTATTGAAAAGCTCAGGCATGGAATGCAGTACATTTTTCTGTGCTATTTCTTGTGCTATAGTTGACATAACGAAGTCTCATGAGCTTTTTTTTTATTGGCACTGTACACTCATCATGGTTATAAAACTCAAAATTGTTGTAGCTGTAATTAACATTATTTTGTGGCCAACAATTTAGGAACTGAATTTGATGCAATCAGTTTAGGGGGGGAGTCTTTATGTCTGAGAGATTTGGCATGATTGTCTGAGTCTTAGCACAATACTCATCCTTTTAGATGCGGATGTATCCATCACTAGTGGCATGAAGGGCTGTGAAAGTTGCGTCCCCGAATCTCATTTCCAGAGCTGATTGCCAGGGTTAAGGGACTGGAAAGAACTGCAGCTTTTGTTCACTCTGGTTAATGAACAATGATGCTTTTTTGTTGCATTGTATTTGTTGCATTATTTCACCTGTAAAATTGAATTATGGAGCAGCCAAGAAAAAGAAAAAAAAAAGGCTTGCAAAAAAGAGCACATAGTTATTTATGGAATCAAGACATAGAAAGTAATGCTTTAGGCAACAAGGAAAACATTAAAGGTTAATATAGTGTTTTAATGTAAAGGTATACCAATGGGGTGATGTGTGCTTCATGTTAACTTGATGACTGCAGTATTATTGCAATGTCATTTCATATGAGCATAGGGGTATTAACCTAGGCAAGAACAGTTCCTTTAGTTTTTTACGTTGTTCCATGTTACTTTAAAAGTATCCATTAAGATATGTAGCATGAAATTCAATTTTTAATTTAGCTTTACATTAATCTCTAAGGTACTTCACTTGGATCCATTTGACATACCTCAGGCTAATTTAAACCAAATTGCTACTGTATAGGTATTCTAGTTCTGAGCTCTTCTTGTGTGTTGGCATGAATTCATCTGGTAGCCTGTTGTCAAGCCATGCATTGGAGACCCTCCATCATTGGTTCAGTAACCTCTTGTTTAAAGAAAATGCTGCTTTATGTTTTTCGGTTTTGAACAGAAGTTGTCACTATCAGATCCCAGCCACAGCACTCAGCGAAATGTGTTACTTGCGTAGTACCCACGAAACTCTTGGACAGTGCTGTACGTGTAGATGAACTTACAAAAAGGTTGAACAAAGTTGAATTCAGGGTGCGTACAGGTCACTGAAATCCTCAAAATTGAAGTGCATTTTCAATGGCCTTGACAAAAGTTCGAATTGTTTCCTTCCTTGGAAATCTTGGAAATCCTTGAATTTCTTGGGCGCAGCACTATAAAATCAACTGTGTGACCAACTCTCTGTTAGACTGATATTTTATGCAAACACGCAGAATGAAACCAAGTTAGACACAGACAAGCACACTTTCGTGCACATGACAGTGTATTTTTTTATGCTGTGTGTTTGCGTAAAATATTAGTCCTGGGTGTTTACCACCTAGCCCAGCTATCAACCCTCATTATAGAAAGAAAATAAGAGTGAACAGCATGAACACCGGCATTCATGTTGTTCACTCCTCTTCCCATGTGTCCATGTTTCGCATGCTTTTCCTTTCCACTCGCTCGACTTTGTCCTTTTATTTACCCTCTGTTAGATAGAAATTCATTTTATAAACAGCATGCAAGCTCACTTGCGCATGTGTTCTTTGTAACTTTGCTCCATAATGCAGTATTGGTGCTTTAGTACGGGCACCCCTTCCATGTTGTTTTCCTTCACGCTCAAAATATGACTTGTTTAAAACTAAATGTGCTTATGGCATCCTGTTTTTGCTGCAAGAGTTAGAGCACATTTCATAGCACCGCTGACAGTGCTGGCTGTAGTGAGCATTGTTCGTCCTCGTGTCAAACAGGGCTGGAATGTAAGGAGTGAAATATGACCACTAGGATTTGGCAGTTTGTGAACATTGGCCAGGAGCTCGATGAAAGCCCAGCTCTGCAATTTTTTGAGGCTCAATGAAATTTCCTGAGCGTAGTCATCTGCACGCTTTCATCATTTATTCTAAACAACAGGCTTAAGAGATTCCCCACGAATGAATTTTATTGATTACCTCAGACCAAACACTGGGCTGGCCTCACTGGGTGGCGTCTATATATATGCGCGAGGCAGTGGCGTAGGCAGGCATGGGCTGACCGGGCTGAAGCCCCCCCCCCGAAATTTTTCCGGCCGGTGCCCCACTTCCTATCTATGCTGGCCCATCACAAAGGTGTCCACTCGGCGAAGGTGCGGCTACGGGCATTCGCGTCTTTGTGGTGGGCTTAAAACGAAGAACGCGGCTCTTTCAACTTGCAAAGGAAGTTATCACTCTATGGCGGGGAAAGTTGTAGCTTGTCTGCAGGGGACGGTGCTGGCAAACGAGGGGCATATGTCATTTATTGGCAAAGGATGCGGCGATAAGAGACTGAAAGGGGAGCTTGCAGTCTTTGCAGCACAGCGCTGCGGCAGGCAGACGCTTCTGCAATGTGTTGAAAATTAGCTCTCTGCGGTGATGGAAGAACATGGCGTCTCCGTACCCGGAAACATGCGTGGTTTTGTTGCGGGTGAAATGTTCGCAGGCCAAGGTCATTGAGCTAGCGAACCAAACACAAAGCAAAGTACGCCGCTGTTCCCTGTGCAACGCCTTCTGTGCCGCCCGATCCTTCTTCCCCTCTTATTCCTGTTTCTGTGGGGCGCTGACGCTTTTGGTACGTTGTATGCGGTCGCGTGGGGAATGTGGCGTACAGTGAATGCGTCTTTTTTTCTTTTGAGCAGTGCCCCTACATGGGTGGCCCAATACAGCTTCGCTTTCGTCATTTTTCTTGACGACTTACACATGGTAGCAACGTGCGCTCACGCGTGTCCCCTTGCGAGAACGATGCCCCAGAGAGAGAAAATTTCAACCAACCTTCCGAGTGGACAGCACTGCTTTGCAGTGCTATCCACAAGCTAGTAAACTACGGAATAACGAGTCGACAAAAAGACCGCGCTGCGGTTCATCGCCGAGCGTGCACAAGGGTCAACAACTCCGCTACCAGCAGGCGGTGGTCGCGACATTCATTCAAGAAGGGGTGACCATATTCGTATCGTCGCTTTCGCGGCAATATGTCTCAAGGACAGCAGCAGCTCTCCGTTTTCTGGGGAAGCTCATCTTCGCAGCGCCAACAAATGAGCGAGACCTCGAATGCTAAGTCATTTTCTTCAACTGATTTGTACTTACATGATAGCTTATATCCTCTGACAATACAGTGGCTTTTTAACGTGCCTACGAGATGTGGATTATATGTGAATTCTCTGATCATATTTGAATAGTCCCTTGCTATTGCTCAGATGAGGTCATACGATGTCTTGTTAATCACAGCAAGCCAGGAAATTAACTTGACATCATTTCATTTCTTGAATACAATATACAGCGTTGCCGAAATAACTACCGAAATATAACAGCCGAAATAACTACAGTCACCGAGACGATTGATCGATCAATCAGTACATGACACAATCCATGAGCGGCCAATGGGAAAATAAAATGAGAAAAAATCTCATTATATCAATTCCTTTTCCGGCTACAGTATCTGGTCGAACAACTCGAATAGAGAAGGCTACATTTTCAAGCAAAAGTGCAAAAGAGCGCAAAAGAACGGGGACAAAAACAAAACACGTACAAAGGACAGGCATTCCAAGCATGCAAAAGAAACTTGCCCACATCGAGCCTCTGCTCATTCAAGTAAATAAATTTATCACGATGCTTTATTTCGAAGAAACTAGTGTTTAGATGCATGAAACAGGAAAATTCTGCTACTGTTAATTCAATTCCAAGTTAAAGCACCGAGAAAGTCCTGCAATTATTCGCCATTGGGATTGTTACAATTGAGGGTTGTATGCACTACCATTATTTGCTTGCCTGGCGTACGGAATCGGGGACGAAAATATGGCATGTCTGTAACATGCAACTCACTGAACGGGATATTACTTCTCTTTTAGGCAGAAGGAAACTCACTATTCTTGGACCTCGCGTAGTAACGGAGCGAAAGAAGTTGTTTACATCAGCCCCCATGTTTTTCAACAGCGACCTAAGTGACAGCGAAATAAGAAAGTAAGAACGTACAAAGCCCGATGAAGGTCATAGGGCGTGTAAGAACCATAAGAAAGCTTTCTTTTACAAACTTCTTTTTAACCTTGACGTGTCTAAATCGAGCGCTATGGATGTAATATTGTCAACTCAGTGTAGCAAGCGATCTCGTAAGGTTAAAACACATGACCTTTCAGTTTGCAAAACCAGTGAGATACGGCTAGTAGTAGTTGATAATCTAGTATTTGTCGATGCTAGTGCTGCATCAAGTGAGTACATTTGTGAACTTCGCAAGTTAGAAGCTTACGGCAAACGTAATTGATACAGGAAATATTGGGCCTAATACCGACCCTTGTGCCATTGTGGCTCCCCGAGGCGCGTCGGCGGGCCGAGACACGGGCGAGACACAATCCTATTTTTCGACTGCCGCTGCGGTCAGAGAATCGCTGGGGCTTTCGTTACCCGCGAGTTTTGCGGCAACCTCGCTTTGACAGCAGAGCTGACGCTTGCGCGGCGGCCCCAGATGAGAGTGTGCATTAGTCGGGGACCTTGAAGAAACAGAATGTCGACGCCAAAGCGAACCCAGCGCGCTCATAAGTGCTTGAATAAAGCCATCGGAGCATCCCCGGTATGCTTCGATCACCGAGCAATGCCGTAAGTAGAACTGCTTCTCGTACGCGCACATCTGACCGGCCACAAAGGAGGGACAGCCTACAGGCGCGTCTTTTCACCAGGCACTTCCAGCCTGTGGGCGCCTAGACGGTGCCAAATTGCTTGCACCTGGAGTGCTTCGGAATGGAAGCGGTGGTAGCTAACGCTCGTTACGATAATCTGTACACAAGTGTCGCCGGTTAGGCTGTCCGACGTCCTGTCCGAATGTCGAGTTTTGTGTATGTTTATATTTTGCTTTTTATATTTTTGGAGAGGAGCTGGTACTGCGTTACACTGTGGAGGCGAGTCCCAAACAATGGTCGCATGGCGGGTTGGACTGGTGCGATTTCTACCGGCGACGTTGCCGTAGACAACCATTAGATAGACGCCGTGGTGAGGCGGGCTGTCGGAGAGAAAAACTCGTCTCGGGACAGAGGACAGGGTGGAATTTTGGAGATTCGGGAGACTCGAAGAAAGGCCCTCTGTCGTGTGAAGAAGTAAGCTTCGTTTGCTATCTCTCGTGCAAGCCTGGCCGTTCGGCTCTCCAATCTCGGAGAGACGATGTAGTCTGCGAGAGCGCGATGCGAGCAGCAATGATCGGGGAGAATCCGTGAGCCACGGCGCCTTCGAGAGCACCCAAGCACCAGTCCACAGGCCGGCGACGAGACCTATGCGCCGATGGAGCCCACCCAGATAAGCGTTGTCTTCGTTGGCGGCAGCAAGCGCACTTAAGACATTGCGCCGTTAGTTTATGAGCTGTTTTACCCATTGTATCTGCCGTTCATTGATGAGTTTGTTTCCGCTGTTAATTCCTGTGCTGCACTATGCGTTTACGTTGCTCTTTGTTTGCCTTGCATCATTACGTTCGCTACTAATTGTTAAGTGTATACTTCGATCATGTTCGCATATTAAATTCCATGTTTTGATGGCTTAATTAAGACTGTTTCCTCTTCCCGGCCCCAGCACGAATCCGGTTTGGTTAAATGGTTGTTGAGGTGTGTGGCCAGAGGGGGTGATTGCGTGAAGCATTTCGAACGGAGTCGTAGCGTAGTTGTGGTACTTGTGAATTGTTGCGGCTTAGAACCCCCTCCCCCTTTGCGCGAAGTAGGGCCATCTCAACATTCCGGAGTTCACTTCAGTGAGTTCCAAATCAGATTTATTGATCGCAACTTGCATTCCGCATGCCTCGAAGTAAATGTAGGATTGAACTGGCGTTAGTCCCAATAGCACCATGGGATTTTTAATTTATCTGGCTAGAAGTGTGAAGTGACAAACCACATAGAAAGCTTTTTCAATATTAAGAGATATTTTAGCACGTTTTTTAGCTTAACAAATGTGTCAGTAATTATTCTTGAAAGGGCCAGGATGGTGGTGTTTGTGAGTTTAGTGGAGACAAAGCCATGTTTTGGGAGGCCTACAATGTTAATGAGGACGGCATTTTTCTGTAACGCAATAGACTTAATTCTTTTAAAAAAGAAGTGGTAATATGTTCACGACAGATAGATCTGGAGCGGCTTATAATCACAATCGCAGGCGAATCTCTGTTCTTCCTGCAAATGTATCGAAAATTTGGTATAATGTAGCGAACAGGTAAGTTTCGGTGAGGAATCCATAAATACGAAATATATACCAAAATGTCGTCCTGTATGTCTACTAGCATGTTAAGTTGGAGAGAGTCTTCCGGAGTTTATCAGGACAACGCTACGATCAATTTATAAAGTGTTTCAAAAAATGTGTTTGTTATAGCGTCATTTTCAGCTTACCTACCTCAGGTATGCTGCCCGCTGTTCCCGGCTGCGCCTGCTATCACGAATTCTTTACAGCATTTCATGCGTATGTGTACATCGATAATTATACTTTATTTTGAAATTATCACAAAGGTAGTAGCGTGCGCAAGTGACGAATCTTCGCGGTGGCGGGGAAATAAATGTCTTTCTACTAGATTTCGTCGATACATTGCATTTTGTAAATGTTTTGAATAGGAGAGTATCGTTATTTCGGGACCCAGTTGATATGACAACTGAAGGCTGAAGTAGTTTGCAGATGCTGAACGAATGTATACTTATTGGGCGGCGGTCCGCGCAAATGCGCCGCGTGCACATTTTCGTTCCGAAAAAAAAAAAAAAATATATATATATATATATATATATATATATATATATATATATATATATATATATATATACACACAGTTAGGCTCCGACTCCGTCCATCCTGTCCGTCGAAAACTCCTAGCCCCCCCCGAAAAAAATTTCTGGCTACGCCACTGGCGCGAGGCATATCAAGGAGTATGATGTTCCTTAGCCATTGTGCAATGCTAAAGGATTTCATTGTTATGTTGTTCTCAAATTTGCTGGGCATTTATTTCTGGCACATGACAGGAGTGGCTCAGGAACGTAGAATTGCCATTACCTTGACGTCATAAAAAGGCCAATGGAGTTGTTTTAAAAGCATACCAGGCCACTTTAGTTTATCTCACTTCTGTTTTGTTGAAATGCACATTAAGTTTTGCCTCACTGCAGGGAGAAATACGATACTGACCCTTGTAGCATCAGTGTTGTGTCCTTTTCTTGTGAAATCTAGTAAATGTTGATAAACTGAAGTTGTCAATACTATAGGTGGAAATGGAAATAACCCTGTAGAAGTGATTTATGTTTTGTAAACATTGTTGTAGTAAAGAATTCCTACTTCGAATTCCACTCTGCATCCTTGAAGGGCCTTTGCCATGGCCTTGAAAGTCCCTGAATACCCTTGTGTTTCTGCTCTTGAACCATGTATGAACACCGTAAATTATGCAGTACAGGGTGCATATGAGGCAGCACGCACACACACGCTACTAGTACAACGAAGCAGAAGTAGAGTGCAACCTTCCAGATATTTTATTTTATTGTTAGGGAATGTTTGTTTTTATCAGAAATGTCTGTTGTCCGCTGTATGTTACTGGGGTTTGTTATGGTAGTTTTTTAAATGTACCTGTGCATTTGCTTCCTAATTAATGTTTCAAAGAAACAACTATGCATTTCCTGACTCCTGTGGTCCATTTAAACTGTGCTGAGCATGTAAAATATCAGCTCCCACTCAACACACATCAGTAACTAAAGCACAGTGTTTGCTTGCCTTTTTCCTTTCTTTCGTCAGGTGTGGCATCTTCCTCCAAGAGCTGTCTTGTTTGTAGCATTTTTGTGCATGTAAATATAACCACTCATCATGATCAAGCAGTCTTCCTTCCTCAAGTGGGCCCAAAACAACAAGAATTCCGTCAAAAGCAGTAAGTATGCAGATGTGGCCCCAGAAGTGTACAGATTGTGTGGAATGTTAAATTTTACATTGCCCGAGTTTAATTCCCATGTGAACTGTGATTTTAAGTTTTTTTAATGGTTAGAAAAAATTTGCTGCAGTCCACATTTGCTAGCAATTGAGGGCGAGTTCATGTAGTGCTTAGATACATTGGCATTTCTGTATGTCATGTCAAAGTGCAACCCAAGAGATTCACAGAAAATGAAGAATTAATTCATAAAAGGCTAAAATGAATTTCACCAAAAGAACTATTTCTCCGTGTACCTATAAGTCATTACTTTTCCACCTTGTCTAGGATTGGAGCTGTAGTGCTTTAATGACATAAAAATATAATAGTTTACTGTGATCCAACACGTTGGTTTTTGACTAGATTACATTTTCTTCTGTGCGCACCGTCACACAAGTTTGATGCTTTGTGTGCCAGATTAAGCTGTAGTGGCATTGTTATCAAATAACAATATTTACTTACCGTAACCATGATATGAGAAATCATGACAATTGCTGCAAAAGGGCATTGAAGATTATTGGTGGATTATAAAAGAAACAGGAGGTCTACATCATGTTTATCAACCTTGCTTCTTCCACTGTAGTCGATGCCAAATCGGAAAGAAAAAGAAACAAAAACCTCCACATTTATGTAGGTATTCTGTATGAAGTGCACAATAATAAGAATGGGAAAATATGTTGCAACAGTTCACACAGCAAAGTATTTGCTTAAGCACCAGTAACTGGCAGATTGTTTGGCAGCTCAAAATAAAATGCAATTCAGGCACATTAGGGGCCCCAAGGGGTCAGAATTAATCCTGTGCCCCAACTACAATGCACCTCATTACTACCTTGCGGTTTTAGCAGGTAGAACCCCCACAGTTGTAATTTTTCCATGTGAATCTCTTAGCGGCAGCATTTTCCAGGAAGGCTTTAAGATATGTACTGCAGTAGCTGGAGAAATTATTTTGCTAAAACAAAATTATTTCGTAGCTTAAGCCTGAATGAATGAACATTGCAGTTTTAAAGGCCAATTCCGGTGATTTTTCGAGGTCAATGGATCTCAATTAAATTTGTTGGACACATTCCTTGGCACACTTCCATCATTTGTGCAAGGTTACAGGCTCAAGAGATGGGCAGATTGCTTGCATTTCAATTTTTACTGATTACTTCAAACTGCCTGACTAGCCTCCTACTACAATTATTGGCCACACTGTGTGTTGGCGTCATCATCGGCAAAGTGACAGAAGCGCTCCGGTAACATACCATGGCTTTCAAGATGTGCGCGCGCTGGCCAGCCTCCGTGACATTACTGCCAGGGGAAGGGTGCATGCGCTGTCGCACCATGCAAAAGGCAGATTGACCGGTTTGACATCACTGCTCAGTTGGATTTCAGTTTCGGTTTCATGCTTTTTTGCTCATTAAAAATTATTTTTTGCATTTGCTGAGCATTTCTACTACCCGAAGTGTGACGAGCATTTCACGAGCATGCTATCGCCATTACCTTGATATAAAAATCGCCGGAGTTGGCCTCCACGGAGCACTATGATTCATATTTTTATGTTTTGATATTGCATGACTTGCAGAAAGTGAAAGTGAGCAGGGTAAGTGCCTCCTCAGCATATTAAGCTGGTGTTAATGTATGAATGCAGTTATTGTGCTGTGAGAGCATGCGATTAGAGGGAGGGTGAGCTTTTGTATTATGTCAAATTTAGACAGCCATGTTATATTCACTATATTTCCTTTGTACATAGTGCACTCGGGCTTGTTAGCAAGCTTACAGATTATGAGGGAAAGAATGTCGCTGTAGGCATGTGCACTCTGCGGCTGCATTCACAATGACTCATTACATTTTCCTATCCTGTCTACTACGCTAAGTGTCTAGTCTCTGCAGTAATGACAATATGGCGGCATTTGAAGCAATAACAGAATGATGAAATGAATGGGACTTAACAGGAAATTCCTGTGATGTAGAATTATCCTCAAAGAATTGTGTGTGCACACTTGCCTCTACAACAGACAAAAGCGTTCTCTTACACTCACTTGCATATTAAGGTCATTGTTGCTTCTATGTTCATAATGTAGTTGCATGCATACTTACCTGTATTATGCACTAAGTAGTAATAAGTACTTCGCTAAACAGGTGTGAACATTGATCTCTGTAAATGTGTGTACAAGTGCTGTAGTTCAGGGTGTTATGGAATTCTTACATTGCCTGGACTTTATTTGGAGCCCAAATGATAACCTCGGAAAAGTGTGTGCAAATATTCTAGACTTATTAGTGTATAGTTACTTAAAGCAGCACATATCAGGTGTCTTCCCTCTATAAATGCTGGTTGTGTGTTGTGGCATTCCTTATGTAGCCCTCACATTAACTGCTTATTATAGGTGGCCGTAGATGGATCCATCCAGCAGATGCTCTCCAGAAAGGACATGTTGCATATCTGGTCAAGGTACGCTGACAACTTGTCCGAACAGCATTGTACATTTTTTACTGCACGTCTTCAGTTTACTAAATGCAGCAGATATGTTTTCATTTCCCAAAGCATTTTCTGTTTACGTTGGGCATCCACTACTGCACTGCTGCACCAGAGGGCATGAGTTTGATTGTGGCTACTAAACTTGTTTGTTTTTTATTGCTTTTTGTTTTGTGTGTGCCACTGCATCAATAAGCATTTACTTGAGTTCTCTTGCTCTAGCCTTTTCTTCACCGTAGTCACAGAATTGAGCAACTGGCAGGAATTGCAGGGGGAAGCAGAAAGTTAGGAGGGCATATGATATCAAAAAGTTTGCAGGGATAACATTGCAGTTAGAACAGGGCCAGGTTAGGGGGAGAAATATGAGGCCTTTGCCCTGTAGTGGGTCTAGGCAAGCTGGTGGTGATGGTGACAGTGAAAGAATTGTTGATGACAAAAAGTTAGTGGCTTATTAAGTATATGCTTTCACAGTAAAACCTTGTTATAACGAAGTTGAAGGGGAAGTGGTAATTACTTCGTTATGACCATTAGTTTGTTATAACCAATATCAATTTCATCTATAGAAATTTCAAGGGAAATTGTGATTACTTCGTTATATCCAATAGTTCGTTATATCCATGTTCGTTATAACGAGGTTCCACTGTATTTCAGTTACGTTTCTCTTCATAGTATTCTAGTCTTGTTGCCATCGCTGTGGCACAAGCTCTGGTTTACACAAGCTTTATTCAGTGAAGTTTAGAATGTTGATTACTTCATTTCGTCTCAACAATTTTGGCTAACACATGCATCGTTGCTACTCTCAAAACTACTTCAAAAAAAATCTGTCGAGGAAAAATGAAAAAAAAAGTCTTCTGTACTCCAGTTCATGTGTGTTTCAGATAATTATAGAATTTGAAGCTCTTCCTAAACCCTGTTATTTAGTATATCGTAGCTGTCTTGTTCTCATGATGCCCCACCACGGTCTTGTGGCTATGGCGCTCGGCTGCTGATCTGAAGGTTCGCGGGATCGAATCCCAGCCGCCATGGCTGTATTTAGATGGAGGCAAAATGTTGAGGCCCATGTGTTTTGCGATGTCAATGCACATTAAAGAACCCCAGGCGGTCAAAATTTCCGGGGACCTCCACTACGGAGTCTCTCATAATCAGAGCTGGTTTCGGGACGTTAAACCCCACAAATACAAAAACAACAGAATTGTTCTTATGAGTAGTAATGCATTGATAATTATTTACTCCAACCCTGAAATTCATTCTAGAGGACTGTCACTTTAGACGTTTGTTTTGAGGGCACTCAACCTCTAATGCAAAATCTTAGGAACTGTGTGGTTGTGCTTGAGTTGAGTTTTGTTTTAACAAAATGTAGTTCAAGAGAAGTGCTGCAGCAGGGCTAGCCACCTGTAACATCACTGTCAGTGGTGCCATTTATTCCAGTTCATTTGTAGACTACTGCAATTATGAAGTCTGCAGCACACATCACATTCGTACTGTGCATGTCTGTGCACCTATTTGACCACTACTTCGTTTAGTCTTGACATCTCCTGTTATGTCAACTACTTGTGTTCACATCAGCCTTATGCCCACACAGAACTAGCAAACTTTGCATTTGACACATAGCGGAGTGTTTTGAACATTACCTGCTTCATTCTTCAGTTTCTCGGCTTCACAGAAGTGGAACAGTCCAAAGGCATTGAGGTGGTTCGAGAAGGAATACGCAAGCTCAAGGTATACACATTTCAGGCATGGTACAGTTTCACAGTGTGACGGAAGTGCGCAGCTCTAAAAACCTTGAAAACATCACTCTTATTGCAGTTTAACCAGCAGTTGAAGAGGTCTGAAGGTGGCAAGGTACCGAAGGTGGAGCTGACGATTTCAGTTGATGGTGTTGCCGTGCAAGATCCAAAAACAAAGGTACGTTTGCGCTGCAAACCTTCGGTGCAATGTTGCTGAAAGTGGCAGCACAAAGATGGCACTGAAGAATGGGTTCTCGGTTTGCTGCGCTTTGTGAGTGCTATAGCAATCATGACTAGAAGAGAAGCTCAGGGGAAGATGGATGCTTGAATTGATGAACAGGTTGCAAAATACGATTTAGAACAGGGAATGTCGCAGGCGCCAACGTTTCGACAAGTGGACTTGTCTTCGTCAGGGCGGCGACTGCCTCCTCCAGTGTTTGTTTATGTACGCAGCATTCGTCTATAGCAATCATGTCACACCAAATAGCTGGTCGGCATTGAGGAATAGTTGGTTGAAAAATTGCTGGTATTCAAAAATAGCTAGTTAGCACTGAAAAAGCAGTTTTCAGTGTTCTGCACTTTGTGCTGTAGCAATCATGGCACATCAAATGGCTGGTTAGCATGACCTGCTGTCACGGGGCATGGGAATATGTATACTACACTGTTCTGTCTTGGTACATAAAGCAGCTGTGTCATAATCTGCAGTAATGCTGCTCAAGATACTCTTCATGCAAATTTTGCTTCTAGGTTGAAATAGTGATCTTTTGGTACTGTGATGTACACCCGACAGAAATTCAAGTTGGGGCATGTGACTGGTGACCAAAATCAGATAAAACAGTATTGCCATGCCATTTAATGTTGAGTGTCTGGTGTTAAGTCGCAGTGTGTGTGCACGACCTTTCAAGTTCGCGGTTATGTCCTTTTACTCAGATAGTGGCCCATCTGATTACATGTTGCACTTGGCATATGGGTCACTTTCTTTGTTCAATTCGTTGTGCGCTCACTTGGATGGCGATTTGAGCTGTTTAAGGGATAGTGTCTCTTGTCTCAGTGACAGATTGAATCAAGAAGCCGACATGTAATGAGCTTCTCCTCTGCTAGCGAGCAAAATGACATGGCTGCGAGTCTGCACTACGATGTCTCAACTCCACACGCTCAACCTTCAATGGTTCAGTGATGCAGTTACATCTATTTCAGCCGCTGGCCGCATGCCCAGATGTATTTTGCTGCAGGTGTACATGCAGTGCCTGTGTTGTCAGGTTTTTGAAGTAGGTACCCACTGGTAATGAATGCAGTCTTAGAATAGCTTTGTTTTTCTTCTTCCGGAGCTTTTGACTGGAGCTTATAATATGTCGTTTATCAAATTGCGTGTAGTAGTCAAGAATAAAGCATTGCAACTGCCACAAGTTAAGAATTTGTCTTTATTGTGTGAACTAATCCCCCATAAAATGAGCATTGCCTTATAGGCAGCAGTGGTGAACATATCCAGAGGATGTCTAAATTTGAACGTGTGGGTCAAGTCTGTCAAATTTGTATACGTGTATCCCTGTTTCATGTCACCTGTGTGTGTTTGAACATTGCTTATTTCAAAGTCAGCTTCGATGTGCACTGTGTTCAAAGAAGTCATGAAACAGTGTGTTGAATTGGGGTTGGGGAAAACAAGAAACATACAGGTTCTGCCATGGTGATACAGTTCTTATGGCACTCGGCCACTGAACCAGAATATTTTGGTTTAATGCTGGCCGCTCTGGTCACGTTTCAATGTAGCTAAAATGCTAGACGCCCATATACCACATGAATCAAGTGCATGCTAAAGAGTTCCACGTGGTCGAAACTTTCAGAGCCCTCCGTTACGGTGTGCGTCATCATATCGTTACTTAAAACTAGGGTTGTGCAAAAATTTGAATTTTTGAATATTTTTTATATAGCCTTTGCTGTTTCATACCAAAATATACTATTCATATTTATATATTCTATGTTTTATATATTCATATATACTATTCATATTTTATACTTACCAAAAGATACTATTCAGACTATTAAAGTGCAAAATATGCCATCTTGTAATAAGTGGTCCATTCCTGCACGTAGTATGCTTCGCTGCAAACACTCGTGTACTGCAGCGAAGCTGACAGTCATCTACTACGACAGAATCAACCTATGCGTAGTTCTTTGTTGGACTATTCTTTTTCTAGGGACAACATTGTAGGAGTATACCAGCTATGCAATAAATTACTTTTGCCCTTGTTTAGCAGTACATTTCTCTCTAATCTAATGTGTTATTATTTAAAAAATATTCTAACTTTGTTCGAAAAATATTGTGTGGATCCACACTCAAAATTTTGCTCTTCACACAGCTCTACATGAAGCCCTGTCAGTTATTAAAATTTTTAATAGGGAACATCCAGTTGAGCAAATTAATATGTGCCAGACATTTCTTGCAATGCATTCTTATAGAAATTATTGAACCAGAGAGCCCTCTGTTATTATTGAAATTATTGAACCAGAGAGCGGTAATGCACTTTCATTATGCAGCTGCTCACTTCATATTTCAGCAGTGAATGCCAGAAGACTAATGAGGTATTTTGCTTGTGTAGATAAGCTTGTGTGGAGACTATTCTGATTCTTTGCCATAGCATAATGGTGTTGCTTTGTGTACTGTGTGTTGAGGTGGCTGCCTTTTCTTTGTTGCAGAGGATATTTCACCAGCACCCACTACATCGTATCTCCTACTGTGCGGATGACAAAACAGACAAGAAGTCATTCAGCTTCATTGCCAAGGAGTCGGATGGCGAACGGCACTCGTGCTTCGTGTTCTCCAGCGAAAAGTTGGTGTGTGGTGCATAGTTTATTCCTTCACATTTTAAAAAGCTGCTCGTGCTGCATGGGAGCATGGGAAAGTGTTGCCCTTGACGGAAGGTTCAAAGTGACATTTTCAGGGATCTGCCATGTTTTAGCTCATGTATATTCTAACACTCATGCGAGCTTTCTTTGTATTACTACCTGAAGCTGGACAGAAGAACACCGGGTTGTCCTCTGTGCCATTTATTATGCTGCTTTCCAATCACATTTTTAGTGGAGGTGAAACTGCTAGAGTTGGCATGAGAAACCTCACCATCTTTTATAATTTATATTTATGCTGCTTTCCTCATTTATGGCACATGAAAGCAAAATGCAAAGGTAAAGCTAGCTGCATTTATAGTATCTTCTGCTTTACTGTCACACTTGATAATGAATCTATTTAATAACTGCCTTGAAGGCACAGTTTTGCTTGTCCAGATGCATAGTTCGAGACAAACATCCTAGAACCAAGAGACCCTTTTCATAATTTGCAAGTGCGCTTCTCTGCACTGCACATTTGCCCTCCTAATGGCGATAGCTGTCTTTATTTTAATGCTGTCAAAATTCATGTTTCACATGCTGCGGCCTGTTTTTTTTGGGAATGTTTGCACCAGAAGGGCTGCCTCGACATTTTACATTCCCTATCGCAAGCAAATTGCGCTTGCACACACTGCTTGCCGGATTGCCAATGCCACCGTTAGTTGAGCAAGCTGCATTGCAGGGAAGCTAGCTTCACAGTTTTTGAAAAGGATCTATGCTCAAACATTAGTCTTCGAAGTGTGCTGGAGTAATATTAGTGTTCCTGTTAACAATGTAAGAAGCAAAAATCAGCAGCTCTGAAACTTTACCAGCTCAGAGTTTGGAACAGTAATAACTGCAACATCAGTGCATATACTTCAGCATGTTTTGTTGATAGACTGCAGTCTCCAATTTAGTTTTGCTTGGTAAATATGAATGCCCTGCAATTTGATCATAAGTAGGGCTATGTAAAAGCAAAATTTTGAGTGCGAAGGGACTTCGAATATTTTTCAAGTAATCTTAGAATATTTTTTTAATAATACCACGTCAAATTACAGAGAAATGTACAGCTAAACATAGGGAAAAAACTAACAAATTTAAAGTGTACTCCTTCAGTGTTGTCCCTAAAAAAGAACAGTCAAGTCTTTAATTAAAACACAGCCTAATAGAGAACTGTGCATATGCTTCAGCCAACTTCACCACGGTACACAACTGCCAACTTTGCTGCAGTGCATGATTGTCATCGCCACAGCACACGTCACGAGTGTTATGCAGTGAAGCATACCACATTCAGAAGAGGGCCGCATGTCACAAGACATGGCATATTTTGCCCTTTAATTACCAACTTTGATTAGTCCAAATATAAAAGTTGAGTGTAAATTCAAGTGCTATTCAAGAATTAATAGAAATTTCACGCACTCATAGTTGTAAGCTTATAGTTTCGGCAGGTATTCACTGGTTGAAATTTATTACTGTGCACCTTTACTTAGTCGTCTAAGTTTGTGATAGTACAAGTCTCTCCTTTTGTACGGTCCCTTTAAATGGACTGAAATGCTGTTTTACAGGCGATATCGAATAGAGAGAGGTAACTTGAAAAAGAGAGAAGTGCACAGGAAGGTACCACTCACGGCAAAGTGGAAGTATTGCCGATAACATTCACGGACACGTGAATCTCTTCCTGAAAAACTATGTGATCCTTGCACTCAGATGACAATGCTTATTGTTCAGGTGGTCAAGATTAATTCGAAGTC
Source organism: Hyalomma asiaticum (assembly GCA_013339685.2). NCBI lineage: Eukaryota > Metazoa > Arthropoda > Arachnida > Ixodida > Ixodidae > Hyalomma > Hyalomma asiaticum. The sequence goes on along the minus strand of CM023485.1, from coordinate 72,312,373 downwards.
CCTCCTGCTAATGCGTGCCTCAGTCATATTGTGATTTTTCACGTGTAAAAACCCTGGCAGTTATTGTTTGCGAGGCCTTTAAGTACAATAAAAAGCATAACATGCACAAATTGTACAATCGATGAACAAATCGCAAGGTACGATTTAAAACAGGGAATGTCGCGGGAGCCAACGTTTCGACAAGTGGACTTGTCTTCGTCAGGGCGGCAACTGCCTTCTCCAGCGTGCGTTTATGTACGCCTTTGCACAATTGTACAAGTGTGATGATTTCTGGCGTTTTACATTTAAAAAAATTGTGCTAGTGTGCAACAGTGTTAGAGATCAACTTAGTGAGAACATATCTTAAACTCGTGTGTATAAACCATTGCAACTGCAGTAAATGTATGCACCCAATAAAGTAACCTATGAGAATTTAATATGGAACTTTCCGACAAGCTTATGCCGCAGTGAAAAAAATCGGTTCTTGAAGGGGCACTAAAGTGGTTTTAGTCTGACAAATTGTTATTGCGAAACGCCACTTTGATTATTTTTGCCAGTTTATCTTCAGTATTAGCAGAGAAAATTAAGCTGAAGGTTCAATCACAGTTTTATTTTTGAATGCCATACCAAAACTGAGATTTCATGAACCTCATTCCTTTTGTGCATTTTCTCATGCCATTGTGAGTCTAGCCTCCTTAGAATGCAATGTACAGTGAAATCTCGATACAACGAATTTGAATGGAACACAGCAAATTGTTCATTATTCTGAAAAATCAGTGTAGCGAAAACATAAAAAATTTCCATTAAAAATTGTAAATGCAACAAAAGGAGTCGCCTACCTTTGCTAGGTACACATTTGCAAACACATGATTCTATGATGACCGTGACAAGAAACAAAACACAGTGTTCCCGAACGAGCACACTTTGTTCGAAAAAGTCCGATTTAATCCCAGCGGGTGCTGCTCAGCTGCTGTAGGACGAACGCTTCGAAGTTGTGGACGCAGTGCATTCTTATGCACTGCTTCGGTGGCATTGCTGCACCCCCATAAATACCTAGTTTTGTCACCTGCATTTCTGCCACGTCATTTGCAATCGACAGCAGTGCTACATCCAAGGAGCGTCCCTCCTTAAATCTACGGCCTGTCTGTTTTCCAACTGTGCACAAGTAGTCTTCACCTTCCTTTTTTTTTAACATGACGTGCTCTTCGGTATCCAATTCTACGGGTTTATATCTGGACAGCGTTTTGTGAAACTGATGTCTCTTCATCTGATGGCTGCGATATCACTATCAAGGCAGATATGTGGTGTTCTTACCACTGACAAGTGCTGTGTGTAGAAACAACAAACTAACAATATTTCGGTGCACGGCACCGAAATATTTACATGCTAATGAGCAGCAAGAAGACTCATTTCCGGCAGAGCTTTCCGTAGTCGGCGTATTACTAGGTGGCATGGAAAGCCAGTTTGACATTTGACACGTGCTCATGTGGTCCGCAAACTTTTGTCGTTGACTGTACATGTGAATGGGGAACGCAAGGCAAGGACTTTGTTCAGCCACCGCTCAGGACTCAAGAAAACAATACACTGGACACTCACTCGTTCACCATGAACTTCCTGCAGCGTCACAATCACTGCTAGTGCTGAGCATTCCAATATGGCATGAAAATGTTTACCTCCTTTCTTTCACTGTCTGTAATTGATTGACGGAAAGGACTTAATAGACTAAGCTGATTAAATAACAGATGGAAATCACTTATTAATAATTTTGAGATATTCGCCATTAATCAACTGCTCATTCGATTTGATTACCCTCCCTACTGACTCCACTGTGTCAGCACCTTAGCATGTGTTTGCATCATTTTCTGCATGCATTTCAGCTTATGTTGTGAACAGTGTGGTGCATAAACATTGTGTAAAATGATGTACAAAAGATAAGGTTGTCTGTTTTACTTAGCCTCTTCTGTAGCATTGGGTAACGACTTTACAAATTCTTTGATGCAGAAAAGTCTCGATGACGTGTTCAGGGATGTGTACTATCATTTTACAAGACTGGATTGCTTTAAAGCTCTGACTTGACATAGGTTTCAAAGTGCCCTCACTGTTACTTCTTCAATCTCCTGCAGGCTGAAGAAATCACACTGACCATAGGACAGGCGTTTGACTTGGCTTACAGGAAATTCCTTGAAACTTCAGGCAGGGACCTAGAAATGAGGAAACAGTTCATGATTCTCCAAAAAAGGGTGAGGATTTATTCTCTTCTTTTCGGCTACGAGTGGTTAATGAAATTGCAATTTAAAACAGGTGCATATGCCTCTGTTTTTACAATTTGTGCCTTGAATACCCTATTTGCAAATTAACTAGTTTCCATTGCCTGCTGTTGCCTACCTGGCCAGCTCTGTTACAATGCCACTACATTGCAAGCATTGAAAAGTGCTCTCATGCAATTTTTCTACCTGGTTTTAAAGAGCCTGCACCATATCGGCATGTGCATGTGTATATAGACCCAGCTGTGTAGGGCTCAGTAATTAAAAAGCTACACTATTGCACAATACAATTGCCACATAGTTTGGTGTATCTGTGTGTGCTTAATGTAATTTAACTTTTTGTTTAAAGGTGCAAGACCTGGAAGAAGAAAACAGCCGTCTGCGCAAATGTCTTCGTGACGGTGATTACTCGCACGGGGACGGTGTGTCCTCCCACATAGAAACGACCAACCATAAGCCAAAAGCTAAAGTAAGGCTTCCTATGTTTGTCTGTTCTATTTACCATGAAGTCAGTGGATTTGTTCCTGAAAGTGCTTGAAAATATGCAGTCAACAACTTATTTCTTAGTGGCCGTGGTGCTGTGGCTGGTTACTGCTAGCGGTGCTAAAGTCGGTGTTCCCGGCTGTGAGGTAATCAAAATGGCGGCATTGATGCCTGCTTCGGGTGCTGGGTTGGTGGTAAAAACTCTGGAAAATGAGACAGTGAAGGTTACAAGCATCAGAAAAATAGGACGTTTTTTTACACTGACTCTATGGGGAACTTGACATTGCTACGAATTAGTCTAGTTAATCGGGCATGTGCGGGAAATCGGGCATCGACTGGAGCTGGCTGAATTGATACTTGGACGAGAATTAGGAGCACACGAATGGGGTAACTATGGAAGCATGGTCTCGGAGGTGTGCATCACAAGGCTCCGAAGTCGTTGCTGCGGGTAGTATGCACTAGCCACCACATACAAATTGCATCTCTCAATGGGCACCACCACTACCACAAATTAAATTAGTGCATTTGCACAGTAGATGTGCAATATTTGAAGCATTCTTTCTTTTACCAAAGCGCAGAAAAAATTCCTGCTGTCTCACATGACTGTCTGATAATGCACGGGCAGATGCACGTATCAAGTTTTTTTTGGTACATGCGGCTGAGTTTTGAAGGCACGCTGCAAGAACGAAACGTGAGAAACACGTTTCTCACAGCCACTGCAAAGGAAACCACTGCAGGTCTTGTCCAGTAGTTCAACTCACGGATCATGGATTCAATGACACCAAGGCAACTTCTAGCTTTGCATTTTCCAAGCTCTATTGCTCTCGGAATGGATTTCCATTTTAAGCAGCAAAACCACTAGCGCAACCAGTGCTCACTGCAGGAATGCCCAAACAAACTTACCAGATTAATTTTGACTTGTGATGGACTACAGTTTAGATCCTAATGCACATGTTGACAACGTGAATGACAAGTGTGCTGCAAGTAGATCTCTGTTCAAATTGGGTGAACTGCAGTTGTTTTTTACTAGTATTTGATTCTAAAGTGAGGGGTGACTCCAAGCAACAAAAATTTAGAAAGAAAACTGAAAGAATGCTGTGCTGCTTGCTACAACCTTTGCAGATGAAATCTAGATTGTTAACGCATTCATGGATGGCAATCATGCAGTTGTGGAGGCAAATAGCCATAGTGCATTGAGCAAAAGCAAGACTACCGTTTGCTGCAACAGCTGCATAAGGAATCGGTCTCAACCGATTTGATCGTAAATAGCATCTACGCAATCCCAAAAGCACGTGAGCTGATTATGTGCACTAAGTCAAAACGAAACTACGGTTTCTCGCAACTTACGTTGTTAACGGCACATTCATATACAAGTACCATAGAAAGGCATATGATCAGTGTGGTGTCACACGGTAGTATACGCACCGTAGGCATGAACCATCATATCTTCCCTAACTCATGAACTCTGCTGATGAATACGGTAAGGCCATGCCACTTTTTTCGGTTGAGTGATAGCACCGCTCTCATTCTTTTGTGTTGCACATTTGTGGTGCTTTATGTGCAGTGCACACTCAGGATCATCTGAAATAATCGAAGTGTGGCCGAACTATCAGAATTTATGTGAGCTTGATGGCGTTAGCAAATCATATGCTTGCCAGGACTAGAGGACTTGTCAAATTATAAGGCATTTTGAATTGACGAGCTCAAATTAATGAGGCCCTACTGTGTTTTGTCCATAGGTCGCACTTGCACTTGGTGTAGTTTTTTTTCATGCCCTGCAATGTTCAGCGTGTGCGCTGTCATCGGTGCGAGTTTTGTAATTCACTTGTCTGTCACCACAGGTTCGAGCGATCTCGACAAATGGAACCAGCAAACCCAGCTCAAGTAACGTGGTTCCAGACCCTCTGCCACCTCCTGTGCCTCCCCGTGGTGCTGACCACAGCCAGGTGAGGCTGCATTTTGTTTCTGCATAAACAGTATCTGCAGGTGACCAGTATCGCGTAGTCTTTGGCCCCGATGTTTACGTGCCATGATAGCAGGTAAGGTGTCTTTCTCCTAAGCTCTACCTAAGTATGGCTGCCACAGCTGGGATGAAACCCACTTATTTTGGGTCACCAGCCAAGTACCATATTCAGTAGGTCACCCAGCAGGCTGTTAAACAACCTTCACGGTCAGAATTACTTAAAATCCCGTTACTACGACATCTCATTATCCAATGTGCAGCTGTGAGCTCTAAAACTCCCCTGCTACCATCGGTCATCTCTGGAACCAGTAACTCAATTTTCTTTTCTGCAGCCTTCACAGGACCTCCTTGGCCTGACAGTGCCAACTGTTGGCACACGTCTTGAAAACTTGTCCATGGATGACCTGGAAGATTTCAATCCAAGAGCAGAGACTGAGCCAGTACAAGCCAAAACTAATGGGTGTTCAGAGATATCCACCAATGGTGAGTTTTCCATGTAGCTGTACTACAGCACAAACCTCTTCGATTCATGTGAATGTGCTAAAAGTTTCTATGCACCTTTCACTTTCAAGTAGAAGAAGACAACTCCGAAGATTAAGTAAGTACACCCACGTGGGGGCTCCACATTAGGACTGTCATCTTAAACACGCTCGTTTAACTCAGTGCAAAGTACTTCAAAGAGCTCAGTGCTTTGTATAGGTGCATTCTCGATCGGGAGTGGTATGATTTGTTTTAATGGGGCAGCTCAGTTATGTTTGTGTACAAAAGACGAGCCTACTAGTCCTGGAGAAAAGCAAACTGAAACTGACCATAATGGCCATTCTTCAGCTGCCTGCTGAACTTTTGTCTCAGCAGCACGTACTTCTCTGTCAACGGAGAGTACTACAAGCAGCGAACTGGGACGGCAATGGGTGCGTCTGTGTCTGTCACAACTGCGAACCTCGTGATGGAAGCGGTGGAAGGAAGAGCATTGCAGTCGGCCGACATCACTCCGAAGATATTTTTGCGGTATGTCGACGACTGCTTCTGCATTCTTAAAACTTCTGCCGTGGACGCATTCACGGCCCACCTAAACTCGTTAGAGCCGGCTATTCAGTTCACCGTGGAACGTGAAAAGAACAACTGCTTGCCGTTCCTTGATGTCCTTGTGACAAAGGTGGATGGCATGCTCCAGTTCTCGGTGTACCGAAAGCAGACTCACACTGGTCGCTATCTCGACTCCAGCTCTAACCACCCTTTCCACCATAAAGCGGCGGTGGTTTCGGCTCTGCTGACCCGTGCACGGAGGGTCTGCTCTTCGGAGAATAAGCGGATAGAAGAAGAACAGGTGGTCAAAAGCGACCTTCTGAAAAACGGCTACACAAAAGCCTTCGTTGGAAAGGCTGCTCGCCGCCAGTCTAATCCCCGCCGACTCCTTCGAAAGGACACTGACCTGCCGCATTCCAAGCCCATACGCGTGTGTATTCCCTACGTTCCGGGTACCAGCGAAGCGCTCGCACGTGTGCTGTCCGAGCAGGGAATAAGAGTAGCACACAAGCCAATTTCCACGCTTGGCCGTTTCTTTCTGCGCCCGAAAGACAGGCTGCCGAGGGAGAGAGCGCAAGGTGTGATTTACTCCATTCCTTGTTCGGATTGCCGCGCGTCGTACGTGGGAGAGACGAAGAACTTCCCAGAGCGGCTACGTCAGCACAAGAACGATGTCCGCAAGTTCGACAGACAAAGGAGTGCATTAGCTGAACACAGCGAGGTGCACGACCACCGCATCGATTTTGACAACTCCCGCGTCCTCGACTTGGAAACCAGTTTTCACAAGCGACTCTTTGGGGAATCATGGCACATTCAGGCGACACCTGCAAACGTGAACCGGTCTGCAGGTGCAATGCCAAGTGTCTATTTTAGTGGACTCCGGCACCTGATTCAACGTTAGCATGACCTCGGCTTGAAGAACGGGAAAAAAAGAGAAAGGGAGAAAGGAAGGAAGAGAGAAGAAAGAAGGCCTTATAAGCACTGCTGCTGTCTGGTGCCCTCCAGTCACCCCTGAAGAAGGGTCCGAGTGGGACCCGAAACGTCGGGTTTTTTAATGTTTAGAAGTAAATTTTACTTTTAAATGATTACAATTTGGTTGGTGTCCCCCTGTTTTTCACCTTTAATTTCGTCCCAACCAGACAGATCTCTGTCAAATGTTCACCTTTAAATTTTTTCTCAAAATAGTGTTGATTTGAAGCAGTGGAGGTAGTACCTTTTTGTGTTGGGAATAACCCTTCTTTCTTGTTGCATCTAGTCATTAGGAACACATTGAGCTGGGCTATATTAGTACGGCTGCATGATGAAACCAGCACACAGGCGTAGGAACAAGATGAAGACAGCGCTTTGGGCGCTTTGCTGTCATGGTTATGTTTGATTCTGTATGACCCAATCACTATGGAGATGAAGTAAATGACACCTTGGCTATCTTTTTTTTTCTGCTCCAAGAAAGAAAAACTGATAGGTTACCCTTAAAAGAACTGCACAAATAAAAAGGTCCAGTAGCAAGCTGAAGCAAATAAAAAGCACGACATTTGTCGGTTCAATGGCAAATGTTAGCTTCATGCTAAAGTGTTCTCGGGCACTCATTTATGTGCAAGTTGTATTCGCATAACGCAGGCTAACACATTGCCTCGTATAGATAACAACTCGCATCACAAATAGGTTTAGTTCCACATACACTGAGAAAACTAAGATTAAAAGCGCACAATTACACATTTAAGCCCTATTTGTGTCCACAGTACACAGTATAATGTTTTATGCTTCCTCATGTTGCTTATGTCTCTGTGCCTAGTTTCACCATGCTAACTAACCAGTTCTATTTTGCTGTGTGTTGACAATCAAGGCTTCACTTTGGTGCTTTACCAGTGCAGATTTGTTCACAGTGGCTGTACTGCTAAATTGGAAAGCTGAGAAACCAACTTGCAAACAGAAAGCTAAAGCACAGGGAACAGCATGAATGGCACCAAGTTTCATCATTGCTGCCATTTTTTTAACCTTGTGCATTTGGATAGAAAATGGAGCAAGGCACTGAGTTGAAAGCTTCCACCAACTTGTGCATTGGTTCAGTAGGTAAGGCGGCAGTGCTGCAGGAATGTTCGAATAACTGAGCAGGTCCATCCCAAAATTTGTTGGTAACGAAATGAAGTTCTTCTTTTGCTTGTTTAGCTTAGACCTTTCTTTTACAAAGTCTCTTTGTTCATAGCCAAGACAAGCTCATTGCCTCTTTTGGCAATGAGCAGCGTTAATGGAAGTATATAATTTGATGAAGCTGACGCAGTCAGTTGTGTACGTTGCAGGCTTGCATACATTCAGATTGATGCAGATACCAACTTGCATATTTAAAATGGATGTGAAAATATTGGCTGTTCATATAAGCCTAGCCCCTAATCTGGAGAATGCTCCTGGCCAAGGAATCTCTGAAATGGTGCGTTGCTGCTTTCCATACGTAAGGACAGGTGCATTTAGGGCATAATTTTAGAAAGCATTTGAAGCATTGTGGTACCTTGTGCTCAGGATATTGAGCTGAGATATCCCGATCTTGCAGGACTAGCTTTCATGAAACCCAGTAATTTATAAATTCGGTCAACAAAGAAGGCTCATCACAGCTGGCCCTTTTGTGGTGAATGCAGGTACAGTGGACCCGCCATCAAGCATTGCAGGTGCGAAGGACCTCTTTGGTGCAGAGCCATTTTCACCGACAAAAGAGGAAGACCCCTTCGGCATGGGTGACTTCTCAGACAACCTTGGAGCTCAGGAGCTGGAGAATGCCATTGGCATAATTGACCGCAGGCTGAACGAAATGAAGGTGCGTGTCACTACTTTCTAGGACAGTGGTTCTCAAACAGGGGTCTGCAAAGCCATTATTGGAGGGCGGGGTGGGGTGCGAAACCCGTGCCTACTAGAACAACGCATCTTTCGGGCCGTTATCGAAAGTTTAGTCTCGACTCATTCCCTGTTCAGGAGACTACTTTCAGAACTGCGGCAGCTGTACGAAATCGGCTCCCTTGCCCTTGTTTGCTACATGTTTGTCGGCACGTCGTATTAATTTATAGTAATGGATGTGCTGTGCCAATTGCTGTGAACTGCGCCAAGACAGATGTGCTGATACATCTGCGCCAAGCAGCTGTTTTTTGGGTGTAATGTGCCATGGCTGTGCCAAGACCGACAAGAGTGACCTTCACCAATGGAATGTTCGCAGCTTCACTCCAGGCACAATTTTAATCTTTTCTGAAACTGAAACAGCTTTGTTGTAAGCCGTCAAGCCAAGCCAATTTTCAGTTGCTGCTAGTCGTTTAAGCACATGCATGTAGCTATTTAGGGTGGTGTGGTGCAGGCACGCTCTGTATTCCTGGTTGTTGATTTATCAGGCTGTGCCACTAACTCGAGACCGCCAAAGATGCCAGTTTGCTAACTGTTATAGCTCTTGCAAAGTATTGAGCTAAGTAGCTCTGGGTAGCCAACACCTATGGATTCGTGTTCTCTAACATGAGTTCAGTGCTTGGAAATTTCAACTGTGGCTGTCTTCTGCAGTATTTCCTTTGTCTGAAGTGTCACTTTGTATTGCTGCCTACCATTTATTTCGTGCTGTCACTGATGCGCATGGCATTTTTTATTGTTGATCACATTCATTGTGGCTGTCACCCTTTATGATTAGTGTGACGAGCTAGCGTGCCAAGATATGAGAATAAAGATGTGGCGTTACCAATTGGAAGAACACCTGCCATTTCATGTTTAATATTTGCACATAGTGATGCAGCTCAATGAGCCGTTATATTAATTAGTGCTTATTTGGACACTTATCTACACAGTAAAAATCAAATTCTCGGTTTTCCAAAATGGACGGTTATATGAAACTTGTGATCATGCAAATGTGACAGTGATGGGCTTTTCACTGTACAGTGTACACTACAAGCCCATCTTCGCATCTCTGCACAATAACATTGCTTGCTATTTAGAAGCAAATCGGTGCTTATTCTGGCCACCTAATTAAAGAAGTATGGATGCTGTTATGTCTTGCATTACCTCATTTTAATCATTGGGTTATTTGGTGCTTACAGTGCACCTTTTAATGGCGCGATATCAGGCCAACGGAGTATGGACATCTCGGATGGCACATAAAACATACTTACAAAAGCGAGTGCTTTGGTGGTACAGTGTAGACCACTTATAACATAAGTCATGGGAGTTACGAAAATCCGTGCTGTAAGCAGTACAGTTAAACCTGGCTATAACGAACCACGATATAATGTATTCCTCGATATTACGAAGCTTTTCAATTCCCCATTGCAACTCCATAGAAGAGTGTGTTTGTAACCCCTGTGCAACGAAGTAGCAGTGGAAGACACCCTTGGTATAACGAATTCTCCTTACCAGCAACCTAGTAATTTCGCCCCAAATATCATATTTTAGCGCAAACCTCGACTGGATCCACTTCCGCGGCTACCCCACTGACAACGAAGGGCGAATGACACGCGCGCATCCGTCGCGGTGACCTCGTTTCTGCAGACTGCTGCCAGCGAAACACGAGGTGGGACGATGCTTACCTGCGCGGGCCGCACTTCCTTTTCAACTCCCCTGTGTCACTCGAGTCGGCGACGCAATCCGTTCCGCAGCGGCTTTGTCGTTTCATCCTCCAAACCTCGTATCGTTTTCCCAGTGGGTTGCACGAATGTCCGATTCTATTTTTCTTTTTTTTTTTTTTAGCCATCACACCATTTGCGTAGCCCTTTGTTTTTTTTTCTACGCGGGACACACACATTCGATTGGACTCCCGTGTCCACGCATTTTAAGTCACTTGGGTCTTTCACTGCAAGAACAACGGCCTCAACGGAGACACGGCCCGCCAATCATGCAGGAGCTCAGCTTTCATTGCGCGCGTATGGAGCGGCCAATGACTATGGGCAGTTTCGCGGGTTGATTTTTTAAAATATTCTTTTATGGGCAACTGTGCCGTCCCTACCGAAAAGATGTTGGGTGAAGTGCTGGTGGAAAGTGCCCGATATCGCGGCGATGGCAACGAATCTTCGGAGGATGATTCGAACTGTGCCTTCAGCGTTATTGCCGCGAAATAAATGTGTTCTGGGCTAAGTATACCTCCAGTTGCCCCTTTGCTTCATTTGCATGCTTCTTTTCGAATTTTCATGCCAAAACTAAATGAAAACCTCTTTATAAGAAAATTTTTGGTCATTTGCCAATTTCATTATATCCAGGTCTAACTGTACTGTGTTGTAACCAAAGCACACTTTTTTCAGCCTTCGCCTATGCCAAAAAGGTGACCCACCTTTTAAAATCAATTCATTGCACTTTTCACTCGCAGACACATTCAATACAATCACAACACGGCATGGAAACCAACCAAGTTCTCCAGTCCCACATCAGCGGAAGGACGCTGTTATTTTCGTCTGGCTGTGCTTGTGAACAGCGCTTCAAACAGTTTTGTCCTCCACAAAGCTTAAGCACTGAAGCGATTTCTCGCTCAAACTGTTCTTCGCGCAGTATGCTTTCGCTTTCATGAGGTATTCCAATGCATCATTGCACGAAAAATCTGGTTCTGGCGTCTGTTCGACATTGTCCTCACAGCCCGAGTCGTCGTCGTAGGTTGCAGTCTCTGCACTACCATGCACCACAGCGACGAACGCGCCATCCGTGCTCGCTTCCTCGCAGACAGCAAGCTCCGACTCCTCGGCATCGACAAATTCTTGGAAGGTGTCCGTGGTGGTAACAAAGTTGCTCTCAACAAGGCCGGACCACACGTCGTGAGTGTTGAGTGCCTCATTGGCGACATTGTTGCTCTGCTCATCGTCTTCCAGGGCCTCTGCATTGCACACGAAGCCTGCCCTTTTGAAGCACTTGCTTATGGTATCGGCCTTTACCTGCCACCATGAAGTGACCATCATATCAATTGCGCCCCTTAAGTTCACTTTAACAGACTGCTGCTGCTGCACGCTCAGCAAAACTCTCTCACAAATGCGCTTTTTGTACAGTGCCTGACACCCTGGTCAAGAGGTTGACATTTTGCTGTCCCGTTGGCAGGCAAAAATTTTAAGTTGACTGCAGTCAACTTTGGCTTGATGTTGTGGGCCGTGCATTTGTCGAGGATAAGCATGACCTGTCGCTTCTCTGCCACCATATCCTCATCAAACTTGCAAAGCCAGCTTGGGAACAAATCCTGCGTCATCCAAGCCTTTTTATTGGATTTGTACGTCACTGGCAGGCACTCTCGCTTTTTAAAGCAACGTGGCCTTGCCAACCTAACAATGACAAACAGGCAGTGCTTGTCGCTTCCATCCATGGTCACTCAAAACAATACAGTTATGCGCTCCTTCGAGGCCTTGCAGCCAGAGCAGGCTTCACCTTTCGGCGCAAGCGTGCGGTTGGGCAGAAGGTTGTAAAATTAGCCAGCTTCGTTGGCCTTATATGTCTCTGTCTGTATAGGTGGACAGCATATTCTGCAAGTTTAAGCGAAGCCAGACTTCGATAGACTCATCGACGACATCAGCCGCTTTCTCCGCGCACCACTTTGCAGCTGATGCCATGGCGATCTTTTAAACACTGGATCCACCTGTTAAATGGGTTGAAGTTGTCGTGGCCTAAATCAGCTTCGAGAGACTTAGCCTTTTGTAAGATCATGGGGTCACATACTGGGATGCTCTGAGCCCTAACTTGCGTTCACGTGTGCATTCACGTCTTCGTATTTTGATGCACGTGTTCTCTACCATAACAGGGAAGAAAAATCTTGCTGCAGTTGCTGCCGCACTTTGTCCTTGTCCTTATAGATGGTTGACACGGTAGTGTCAGAAACGCCGTATTTAATCGCCACAGACGCTTTCTTCAGCCCACACTCTACGTCTTATAACACATGCCTTTTTTTTTTTTTCCGGCAATAAAGTACGGCATTTTCTCCCACCGCTTGAAGACGCTGCCGACGCCATGGCAATAGGAGCTCGACAACACACGTGCCCAGGGCACTCGGATGACATGGTGAAGCACGCACAACAAATGCAACAATGCAAAAGAATGAGAGCGAAAGAAAAAAAAGCGTGCTACCGCTTCTGTCCCGCACTCCATGCAGCGCATACCCGGATTGGACGCTGCCATGGAGACAAAAACACGCTCCCTCCTTCCAAGGTCTTTTTCATTACTGTATCCTCCCTTCTCCTCCACCTTGTTTGCCTTTTCGCGGTTGGTCTCCACATGCGCACCCTTGCTCCCACTCCCAACATGCCGGCGCGCTGGGAAATTGTGCTCTGTTCGCTGATTTCATGGTCGTGCACTTAAAAAATCTGCGCTATAACTGGTGTTCTCCATCGCGCGCCGACCCGATAAACGGTTCACCTATACATTGAGTTCTATGGGTGACATATTGGTGGTAGAAAAAAAAAAAAAAAACACGTTATAAGCGGTCCTGCACTAAAAGCGGTTACGTTGTAAGTGGTCTGCACTGTATTTTTGTCTGATACCGATAATTGTCATCTGCCTTGCTTGCGTTTCCTTTCTTGAAAACTCTCTGCTGAAAACCTTGCAGTAAAGAATGCCATGTCACGTGATAGCACACACCCTATTAGTGATTGAGAAATATTGGCCGTGCTGCGCTATTTCAGGATGCTCGAGGTAGATGGTGATTATGGTTGTGGATGAAAAAGGCTCGAGAAGCACTAGCTTTCTTAAAGAAAACAGACATTTTACGTTTGGCAGTCTTTTGTGATGAAGAGACTATCCATGTGGGACGGTGACGAAGCAGTATTAGCCATCATTGCTAAGACATTTGCCACATCGTGTTGACTGTATGTCTTGTTTCTTATCTTCTTAGTAGGCAAGTGTCCTAAGCACTATTCACAGACTGAGTGCAGCTATGTGCAGTGTTTCTTTTTTTTCTTTCCCATTTCATGCCAAAATTTATGCCTTCCTGCAATGCAGCAGGACTGCTTCAAGTTATACTTTTCTTGCAATGGGCCAAAAAAATTTCCTGCTCAAAGTTTCTATTTTTCTTGCTACAAAAGCTGCTTCATAACACCAAAAGGCCATTTCCATCACTGAATTTGCAATTCCAACCCTCATCCGCTGCTGCAAGGAGTCCCCTGTCACTTCCACAAGAGATCCTTTACACATCCATAGTTGAGAACTGTTCTAGTACATAGATGCACTTGCCTGGTAATTCTTGGAGCAACTCTAGGTGTAATGACCATTTTCCTTAATTTTAGTAAGTCATCAGTATTTCTGTCACCTTTTATTCTAGGATGGCTTCAGCCGAGGACTCTCCTTTGGGAAGGATGATTTTCTTCTTGAACAGTTGGACCCATTGGGAAGCAAGCCACTTGCCTGAATTGATGAGTGTGAAAATTGAGTCAGCATTGTTATTGTGCCCGCCTACTTTCTACTTTTTTTTTCCTCTCTTTTTCTTTTCTTTTTTTTATTAGAGCTGTTTTAAGCTTTAAGCTGTATTTCGAATTTCCTCAAGGAGGCTTTCGTATTTTCCATGTAATTTTGTCGTTTCTTGTATACTATAGTAATGCATGACATGGCAGAAGCAAGCCCCCATGTTTCAAATGTGGACCATGCATATATGCCGAAGCTTACTTTTGTTTGGTTGTTTTAGATGTGTTTGTTGTAAGAAGCCCACGTAATCTCTGCAAGTTTGCATACTTCCACGATTTGCTACACATTTTCATTCCATAATACCTAAGATGGTTTCAAGGGAACCAAACTACACATTTTCTTTTTGTTTTCCAAGAATTGCGAACAATGTTCGGTGCTTCATCATTGCTTTCGCACTTGTGTTTAAAGGTCACCAAGGGGACAGCGTATGGGTGCACATTCTTAGTTTTTTTTGCTATTTTGAAAGGCTGTCATATCATTAAGATGGAAGCCGTTTATTTTTAAATGCCTGCCTATCCTTATACATGATGGTGTTTATGATTTTTCCCTTTTTTTTTTTTTTTTGTTGCGAATGTTTGAGTTTGTTACGACGTAGGCTGTGCAGTTAGATGTCTAACCAACTCTTGGAAATAGAGAAGTATTTTAGCTTGTTGGTCTTGTGCAACGCTGGTTCCACCATGTGAACAGAGCCAGGCATTAGAGCTGTGATTCCTTTCCTCTTCCTTCTTTCTTTTTACCCCCATTTTGCATTGCTCTGCTGTATTTCCTCTCTCCTGAACAGCATATACACATATCTAGGCATACATCTGTTAGGGGCTTACCACCACTGTACAGGCAACCCATGCACCACTTTTTCATCCATTTTGAAGTGTCTTAACAGCTGTCATGCCTAAATTAAATGTAGCTAGGTCTTGTTATGATAACTTCCTACTGTACTGGATAATACGTTTGCAAAGTGACTGAGATGGGAAGGGGGGGGGGGAATAGCCTTATGTATGCCGATGTCATGGTTGGCTGTAACCTTGTAATAGCAATAATGCAAATTTAAGGTGTTACATTCACTCCACATCTCATGTCATTTGGATAGCATCATGCATTTTGACCGGTGGTTTGTGCATGAGCATGGCCATTCATATGCTGTAACCCAAATGTCGGGCAATGTTATGATGAATAGAACAAAAATTGGTGGACCGAGTTGTCTTGGGAGTGCAAAAAAAAAAAAAAAAACCTTCCTGTATGCAAGCAAAGATGTTATTACATGTGCTGCTGAATTGTCTTTGGTCTTGTATGCCAAACCAAATAATGTATACGAACTTTGGCCCAGCTGTCTTCAGAGAAGGTATTGACTGGTTTTTCTACATGTGAGACCTCCATTTGGGCTTCTGCTATCAGCTAAATGCTGTGGCCTGCATAGATATCTTGATGGTGCAAAAATTTGGAAGCGAGGTATTTGGAAACCCTTTGCATTTCGGTGGTTTAATGCACGAGTATTACTTTACACGATAGAACATATTGTCAAAGCGTAATATAGCTAGATCTTAAGCTATTGACGTAGGTAGTATTTATGTCAGGAGACCTAATGATATAAATGTGAAAGCAGTTACCAGCTAGATCTTAAGCTATTGACGTAGGTAGTATTTATGCCAGGAGACCTAATGATATAAATGTGAAAGCAGTTACCAAACAATCTCTAAAGTGTAAATGAAATACATGGCACAATGGTAAAAGGAAGCGCGAAGAAAGAGCATCAACCAATAAAACTAGCATGCCAGCTAGCACAACCATTCAAACGCACGTACCTTCTTCCTGACCTTCATGCCATATTAGGTTTATTGACTAGTGCTTTTTGTCGTTCTGTTCTCTTCTTTATTTTACCATTCTGCCACGTCTTTCATTTAAGCAATGCACCAACTAGCCAAACACATGGTTGTGTTAAATGTCAAAAGGATTCTAAAACTTTAATATGCTGGCCACAGTGTTTGACTAAAAGTTAATGTGAGGACTGACATGCATGAAGTGTGCCAAGTTCCCAAGAACTTCACTAAATATAAACCATGTTAGACATGTGCAAACTTAAAATTCATTATTGGTGCTTCTTAAGGTGCTGTGAGACAGTTTTTTTCTGGATGGTCATTGCTCTCTACACGCTATGCAATTTGTTGGTGACTGTGTGATGATGGTAGTATGTTGAAAAGTATGGCAACTTAGTTCTTTTATTGATGTTTTTGAAATGACATCAGTAACGGTTCTCTTTTGCTGCATATCACATGAAATGACCTGAATTCTTGAATCTCGAACTTGTCTTTGCTGGCAGTTGTTTCGAGCAGTTGTCAGAAATAACATGCCTGCTGTCTTCAGCATCAAGAAAGCACCTCGTGAAAAATTTGGTTCAAATAAATGTAATGTAATGTAATGTGACATTGTTTGTTGACAATAAAGCTGTTTTTTTTTTTCTTTCATTTCTAAATGGTGTTGAGCTCTTAGACAAATGTGCTCATTTGTAGTTGCATGCCAAGAACTTTGTGTTCATGGAATCTGCAAATGTTGTTGCAACATTATTTCAAACAGGCCATGGTAAGCATGTCTTGCTGTTTTAAGTCTCATGGTAACTTGGAGTAGAGGGCCCAATATTGGATATCGTATTTACACACATGTAAGTAGACTCGAATGTAGGTCTACCGTAACAAAAAAGATCACAAGAGAAAACTGATTCATTTTGCCTCTCCTGGATGGCGGCACCATTCCAAGCAACGTGTGCCTGGATGGATGCGTGCTGGCCCGGACGAGACAAGAAGATGCATTCGTGCAGCATCGAGCATGTGCAGCGTTAGTGCAGTGGTAACGCACCGGGGGCCTTTCGCCGTAATGCAGGGTATGCAAGTTCGATTCCCAGCGCATCAACAGAAGTTTTTCTGAGAATTTGTTTTCATTGTTACATGTTTACTGCACCATATCCGTTAAGGTAGTGACGTATGAGGTTGTGGTGGACCCCAGCATAAAACACTTCGTGTTAAAAAGAAAAGCTGATTGGTGGTATAGTTTGGTTTATATTGTAGGTTGGCCCCCAACTTTTGATTTCAAATTTCAGTAAGATGGGTCGACCTAAGTCATGCAAATGCAGGATTGGCATGTATAGAAAAGGCTGATGTAAAAACTAATTTTAATTCAGTTTGCATTTGAAATTGCTACATATAAACTTTGCCCACCATCAACAGCACCCATCTTGGCACACAGTGTTTCATATTGGAAGAGAAACGAGGAGCCCCAGTGTGTGCTGTGTGCTTAAAATCTTGTGATGGGTGCGTACTTTGGGTGTATTGGGTGTACATTACGTGCATTGCTTTGCACGCTATGCTATTAACCGGCCCAGCTGGGCTGCAGGTGTGTTGCCACTAAATTGTGACTTGAATTCCTCCAGTCGCCAATGCATCTGTGGTCAGCTGCAGATATTTGCATGAAAAAATCCTGCACATCCCATTCGTTGTGCAGGTCTTTATGCAAAGCACTCGAGTATCCACTCATAGGTATGCTTGACGTGGGCTAACCAGAAATGTCAATGGCGACTGAATCTTGGCTCATGGTGAAACGTAACCTTGCCAGTCACGCTGGTCCAAAGCACAGACATCTGTTTAGTCGAAAAATGTACCGTAGGGTATGTCTTCACTATTATAACTATTACTGAGCACTGTGTACTCCTCATCTGTACTATTGTGAGCAATATGAAAGAACGCAGGAACGCGTGGCGAACAGCCTTGAAATAGACTGAGCGATGCGTGGATGGCACAGTGAAAAACCAAGTGGAAAGGAGGGCGTTCTTCCACTAACTGTTCGCTCTCCCACCATGCTGGCATTTCTAGAAAGCAGCAACTTCCGTCATTTCACCAATAATACGGTATCATACGATATTCGGTAATGCACTGTAATTGTGCCAGCAACATGCAGCGATTCGTTCCTTTTTCTTTCCATTTTTTTCTTTTTCTTCACACAAGTGATTTGTGCAATGCCGAGTCCTGCACTTGTTGCACACAAACGCACAGCAGGAGTGACAACAGCTGTTAGAACAGCCTTCCCCTCCCCATTATGTTTCTGACCACTGCTGCCACGTATCACCGATATCTGGGTTTCAGACTGTTTGCCATGCGGTCCTGTGTTCCCTTTCATATTGCTCACGAAAGTACATACCCATCCTTGTGACCATCATCATAGTTTGGCTGGCTGGTGTTTGCTGGCTTGCTTGCACTGTCGCATTGGAATACAAGAGCTCTGCCATTATACATAATATTGGCCGAATGCTTGAATATTTATGCCCTTTGCACGGTTTTTCACCACCTTTGGGATCGGTCCACATAGTGTTTCTGTACACAGACTGATCGGCAAATACCGTAGCCATATGCAGCTTCACTGTGAAGCATTGGCAGTAGCGAGTTTGGAGAAGCTGAGTCGAGTATTTTACCATGGATGGATGGATGCTATGAGCATCCCCATTAAAATTGCGTTATGAGCTCTGCGCCATTAAGCCAACACCCTCTAGTTGTTGACTAAGCTCTATTTCAGCTTTATGTATTACCTAGGGATGCTATGAGCATCACCATTAAAATAGGGTGGCGAGCTCTGCGCCATTAAGCTCAATGTTCATTTCATCCGTATGTATTGCCTATGGATGCAATGATTATTCCCGTTAAAATGGGGTGGTCAGCTCTGCACCACTAAGCTCGGTGTTTATTTCATCCTTATGTATTGCCTATTGATGCTATGAGTGTTGCCGTTAAAACGGAGCGATGAGCCCTGCACCACTAAGCTCAGTGTTCATTTCATCCTTGTGTATAGCTTATGGATGCTATGAGCGCCCCCATTAAAAATAGGGTGGTGAGCTCTGTGCCGCTAAGTGCTGTGTTTATTTCAGCCTTATGTGTTGCCTGTCTGAGTTCTCTGAGAGAAAAATTAAGCTTTCCCTGTTTAATGTATACTGCAATACGTACAATCAAGCCTGTTTATAACGAATCTCGATGTAACGAATTCCTCGATATTACGAAGTTTTTCAATTCCCCGCTGAAACTCCATAGAACATGTAACCTCTGAAACTGGCGCCAGGGGACACCCTTGATATAATGAATGTCTCTCTGCCAATAACCTAGTAATTTTGCCCCAAATATCTAATTTATGTAGATAAGCGGTCGGATCCACACTCGCAGCTACCCAACCGACGACGGAGTGTGATAAGTTGTCACTGCGAATGGCACGAGCGCAGCCGTCACGGCATCCTCGCTTCCGCAGAGTACTGCCAGCGAAAAGCAAGGAGGGAGGACTCTTGTCAGCGTGGGCCCCACTTCCACTCGAGCCGGCGGCTCGATTCTTGCCGCCGCAGCTATGGCCTTTCCTCCTCCCTCCAAGCCTCCTATGTTGTTCCCAGCGGCTTGCGCGCCAGCAGCACAGTCACTCACTACTGTAGCTTTCCGTGTCTGTTTTTTAATATAGCTATCATGTCGTCCGTGTTCGCCTTTCTTTTTTAGGGGCGAAGCTCCTTAAGGCGTAGGCTTGTCTGCCGTAGTTGTTCGTCGTAGCCACCTACGAGGAGCACGAGGAAGGAGACATTAACGAGGAAGAAGCAGAAGAACGAGAACGAGACGACCAAGAAGTGCAAGAAGAAGAGGAAAGTAAGCGCAATATGAAGACGACGACGACGGCTACGAATAAAAAAGGAATTATAATAAAATGTAAGGAGTTGCCAAAATTACGATGAAAGCGAAGACCGATTGAGAAGACGAGAGCAACGAAGAGGTAGAATCAGGTGGCGAAGAAGAGGAAGCAGAAACGCGAGAGAACGATGAACCTCCGGAGCTTCGCCCACTCATCATCATTCACTCCGTGGATATGCGTGGATTTTTTTCTCTCTCTCACGCTGTGCATGCACGTGTGGGTTGACAACTGTATCCGCGCTTTCGGCCACTTCGGCGTATGATTGCAAGGGTGGGTGCCCTTGCAATGATAAGCACCACGCAAGAGCTTGGCTTTCATTTCGGGCAAATACAACAGCCCTGTACTGTGTGCAGTTTTGCAGGATCTTTATTTTTTAAATCGTTTTTCGGGCGAATGTGCCTGTCTTACCAAAGGCATGCCGGACGAGGTGCTGTTGGAAAATCCGATATCACGGTGGCGAACAATCTTCAGAGGTTGATTCGACCTATGTCATACGCGTTCTTGCCGCGAAATGTGTTCTGTGCTAGGTATACCTCCAGTTGCCCCTTTGTTTCATTTGAATTCTTGTTTTTCGAATTTCATGCTGAAACTCGTTATAACTAAGTCCTCATTTAAGGAAAATTTTCAACCTCTTGACAATTTTGTTATATCCAGGCTTAACTGGTTTTCCTACTATATTGTTCACCACCAATCACCCGACCGTCTTCTGCTCACTTTATCGCGAGCATGCTTGCCACACCGTCTGTAAACTCTTAGGCTATCCAAATGCAAACATGCCTTCAGGTGGACATCTCCACATTCGAGCCATGCTGCTTTGTTACATTGGCTCTCTCACAGCAAGTCAATTTATCTTTGCCATTACTGAATCACGATTTATGAATACGCGCTCTGAGGCAACCTGACCTAGCTTCAAACAGTAAGGCCCTTTCATTATCATAAAAGTGCTGCCCTCCATATAAGCCTCGCCACGATGGTCTAGTGGCTATGGCACTCTGCTACTGATATAAAGGTCACGGGCCAGCATGAGCCGTTAAATGCTTTCGCCTTAAAAAGGTACAGATCCTCCACGTTCCAGTTTTTCGGAGTTTCATACGATTGATTGATTTCTGGGGTTCAACGCCCAAAACCTCGATCTGATTAAGAGAGACGCCGTAGTGGAGGGCTCCAGAGATTTTGACCACGTGAGGTTATTTAACGTGCACTGACATCGCACAGCACACGGGCCTTGACATATTGCCTCCATCGAAACGCAGCCGCCGCATCCAGGATTCTAGTTTTATACGCATATTCCTTTTTTTTTTTTAAACATCAAAAAAGAAATTATTTACTCTTTGTAAATGTGGCTGTATTTTTGTATTGTGAATTATCTAGAAAAGCTACACGAAATGTGATAAGTTTAATCATTTTGAGCACCGTTCCTGGTGCGACATTTAAAGCGTTAATTTACAGGCCATTTGTCGTCTTCGATCACCCGCCGCCGCGGCTGCACTTCGATGGAGGCGAAATGCCAGAGCCCCGTTTACGTGTGTTATCAGTGCACATTAAAGCATCCCAGGTGGCCGAAATTTCCGGAGGCTTCTACCATGGCATGCCTCACGATGTTGTTTTGGCACATAACACCTCACCAGTTGTCATTCAAGCGAAGCTTGTTTGGACTGTGTCGGCGTTGTGGTCGTCACGCCAGAACTTCAGTAGATGGACCCCCTGGCACCTTTGAGAAAACTTAGTTACCGCGCTGCTCGGTTTGGGCTTGCCATCTGGTACCCACACAGAACAAAACGCATAAGACCAGAGAGCAGTGAGAGACCGCGCTGCTCAACTCTACACCAGAAGACCAACTAAAGGCAATCCAGCAGGCCGAAGATGCCGCTAGGGCCCAAGGACTTGAGGCCATCCTCTAGGCATAGAGGCCTAGGTTTCACAAATCTGCTCCTTGCTGCTGGGATTTGAACTCTGGTACCTGCCCTCCTATGGCAAGTGCGTGAATCACTGTACACTGCCAAGCTTGAGAGAAGTAAACATATGCAAGTCATATATGAATTCCTCGAATTTTCTAGCATCGTGCTTAGGACTTTGGAACAGCAACAGAGATACAGCACCGGGAATTAAACGAAGGAATGAAAAGTGAAATTTCAACCGAAGCTTGTATTGCCTAGAATGTGGCTCATACACACATTTGATATGAGGTTATGAGCCACACGTAGAAAGCAAAATCACGTGTCGCTCATGCCCGCTTTGGAGACATTAAAGGGACTGTCTACCGGTCCTTCATCGCTTTCCTGTTTCTTTGGCTCAATAGAAAGCTTACCTTCCGAAGTGTCCCAGCGTGCAGTGATTTCTCCAGAAACTGAGTATAAATTATCAAGACAGAATTTTTTCGTCTACGAAGTCGCTCCTTTTCTACGCGTAAGGACGCCGGCAACAATGGTGACTGCGCACGATGCGTCGTCGTCTCCCTGGCAACTCGAGCGCGGGAGACTTCTCAACAGGAACCTGTACCAAGGACGACATTGCAGAGGTGACGAGGAGTAAAAGCGAGGGAAGTCGGCGGAGGCGTGAACTAGTAGGCTCCCTAAGACGAATTCAAAGGCAGCGTCACCTGCGCCACCCCAAAAGCAGCGAAAAGAATAAAAAGAGGTGTCTCATAGTGTGCAGTACACTTGTAAGATATACATAATTGTTTTAGATGCGAAACAGCTTATGGTCGAGCCTGTTCTGTCCCTGCGCCGTCCACACCCCCACTGCGCATGCGCAACAGCTGGCCCAAGCTGGCAAGGAACAAGAACGCGCCCTCGCCCGCGAGAGAGAACGCTGATGCAGGCAGCGTCTGCTAGCGAGTTTATTGATTGAGTACACATAAAGAAAATTAAACAACAATCTCCCGCTAAAGGGGACCATGAGGCGATATGCGAAGCAGCACGGTGGAGTGCACACCGCGTTTGCATCGGTTTGACCAGTGCCTCCTCAATAGAGGAGGCGCTGGTTTGACGCTAGCAGACGCTGCCTGCTTGAGCGTTGTCTCTCGCGGGCGAGGACGCGTTCTCGTTCCTTGCGAGCCGGCAAAGCGTTCATCGAAGAAAGTGCGTTTCCATATATAGTCAACGCGCGCCGTTCGGAGAGGAGGAAACCGAGAGGAGATGAGACAAGGAGAGGAGCGGGAGGAGGATGCGCATGCGCAGTGCGGGTGTGGACGCCACACGGCGGATGGATGGATGGAGGGAATGACATAGCCCCCCCCCCCCCCCCCCCCACAACCATAAGCTGCTTCGCATCTAAAAAACCTACTGCTCGCGCTGCACAAACGTTCACCGGCCATTGGATCTTCACCTGCAATGTAGCGCCGGTGGGAGATTTCTCTTGTGAGTAGTTGAACCGTAAGAATTTGCAGCATGCGCATTAACTAAAGGTAATCCGGAACTCGGCACTATCTACGACGTGGGAGCGGAGGAACCTAACTCATAAAGATCAGAAGCATAAATGACAACGCGTGTGTGAATATACACACACGTTGTCACTCATTTACATGCATGAGTGGACAATAGAGAGTTTTAGCAGTGCTGGTTACCGTACGGTAATACCGTGCCGTCGTGGTCCGCACGCAGAAAATTGAGCTTGTGAGAACCTTACGAGCAAGTTTTATCATCTGATGACGTTACGGTACTCCCCTAGCAACTAGCGCAGGTGTTTCCGACTAAAATAGCGACGCGCCGACCACGACCGTACGGCGCATTACCGTACGGTAACCAGCACTGCTAAAACTCTCTAATGTCACGGGTGATTTACGGTAACACCGAACGATCGCCAGTGCTTCGCCCACTCGTGGAGCATGTTCACTTCGTGGAGATGCGGGAATTTTTTTTTTTTAGTAGGATGTGTATGCCTGCGTGCGCTGGTTCTGTTACCCTATAAAACTGACAAACACGCTGTTGGGTGACGCTAGCGGCGTTTTTCGCGCCATTTTCAGAGCAAAATTAAAAACATCATTCCTTTTTTGTGGGTTAAAAGCGTGCTCATTCCCGTAAATGTGACGCGCGATCTTCCTTTTTTATCACAGCCTTAAAAAGTTTTCCGAGCGGTAGACAGGCCGGCCTTTAACCGCTCAGAATTTGCTTCCTTTCGGATTATTGACCCTTGGGCACAGTAACGGAAGGGTTGGCAATGCTTTACAGGAGGCTCCAAAGGGTTCATAAAGTTTAGCTTACAGAGACAGACTTCACTGTTTAATTAATTTTTGTCTTTATTTTTTACCAACATGATTTTTTTCTGCTGCAGCTTGTTCGTTCCTCCAATTATTTTACCTTGTTTTCTCTTAATCAGCTTAGTACCACTCCAGTTTCTTTAACGTGTTTTAACTTGCTCAATATTATTAAGCAATTGTAGGGGGGCGGTTGCTGTCGGCCCATCCCTCGGAGTGGGTGTGTGCCATTCAATTTGGTTTACATCAAAAGGACAGAAAGTTGAGCGAGTTGGTAACAGTCCATAGTCAAAAGAAGAGGCGTGCAAGACACGGACACAAGGTGAGTAGTGAACACGGCGTTCGTGTTGTTCACTGCTCACCTTGTGTCCGTGTCTTGCACGCCTCTTCTTTTGAAGATTGGTTTACATCTATGTGTGCATGCAGGTGCTAGCTCATAGTGTCTACGAAAACTCACCGAACCGCAAAGCAAAAGGACAAGTGGTACGTCGGGTGTATACACGCTACAAGCTTCGCTTGACCTCAGTTTTCACCACAGTAGAAGGGCCCGTGACTTTTATTTGTCATCTCCCCGTGAGCGCTCAATGCGAGGCGTGCCACAGCTAGGCTTATCATCAGTGCGACGTGGCTGCAGCTCCGACTTCATGCACGCCATCGAGTTCCTGGAACAGTTTTGCCTTTCCGCAAACCTCAGGCACTTCGTATCTGTTAATGAGGATAACGTGCCCAGCTTCATATATCGCGGAATTTCTCTTCCCCCTTGCTGTAACTCCCTGTATCTATATTGCCCTCATGTGTCCATACATTGAAAAACTTGTGCTCTCTAACCCTCGGTACTTTTGCTGGCATTGGATGTACCACGAACTGCATTTTGTTACACCTAGTCCAAGTCCTAGATCTTCACCTTTGTTGGAAAGGAAACAGCGCGTACGCGGGGTCGACGATGAAGAAACACGCACCACACCGCAGAGCGCTCTGTGGCGTGGTGTGTTTTTGTTCATCGTCGTCTCTGTGTTCGCGCTGCTTCCTTTCCACCGATGCTCGACCACCTAACCTGCAGGTCCATACTATTCATCTTCGTGCCTGCACTTATCAACCAGTCGTCGTATGTCATCCTGGCTATCAGAAAATAAGACGATATCGCCAGCATAATTTAAACCTGGGGGATCTTGCTGTGAGCTCGTGGTATATGTACGGGGCATATTGAAACAAATGTTGCTCCTTTATAGTGCTCTTTCGATCGTCTCCATGTTGCATCATGCCCCGCCACGGTGGTCTAGTGGCTATGGTACTCGGCTGCTGGTCCGAGAGTCGCGGGATCGAATCCCGGCCGCGGCGGCTGCATTTCGATGGAGGCGAAATGTTGAGGCCCGTGTGCTGTACGATGTCAGTGCACGTTAAAGAACCCCAGGTGGTTGAAATTTTCGGAGACCTCCACTACGGCGTCTCTTATAATCAGAGCTGGTTTTGGTACGTTAAACCCCGTAAATCATCATGGTGCATCATAAGTAACTCGGGGACAACGGGCA
Organism: Hyalomma asiaticum; assembly: GCA_013339685.2. Lineage (NCBI taxonomy): Eukaryota > Metazoa > Arthropoda > Arachnida > Ixodida > Ixodidae > Hyalomma > Hyalomma asiaticum. The sequence goes on along the minus strand of CM023485.1, from coordinate 72,286,861 downwards.
CCCCTGCCTCAGCTTCCTGCGTTTATAAACTGGATTAATTGGATTAAACCAGTGCTTCATGGCAGGCCTGTTCACATCTGTTTTGTGACATCACGTTACTTTGGCCGAAATTTTCACGTAGTCGCTTTTATCACTCTGGTCTTGGCAGATGGACAAACGAACACTTTGGTCGAAATAGCGCGGTGCGATAAAGCGGAGTGCACAAGCCTGCTATCCAGGGGGTGTTGCACGCAGTCAATGCTGAACGCGCCTGCCTCTCGTCGCATAGGACGTCGGCGACATACCCGCAGCGTAAAGCTCGAAGGATCGCCCAGCATGAAATTGATGCTTTTGCATTCACATTTGAAGCAAGCTCATACGTGTCCGTAAATGTATTTCTTCACATTACAATCAGCATAAATACGCATTTCTTCAACCAAATAGACCTGTACATAAATTCAGTGACTCGAGATTTATTGAAGCTTATGTTTTACGACGACGGGCCTCAATTTCTTGTCCACAGCGTGTGCTCGAAAGTCTATATTTTCAGTATCTAACCATTTCTTAGTGTTGGTGCAAATTTGATTCCAAAAAAGAGAAAAACGGCTCCGTTTCTATACTGCGCGACATTTGAATATGCTTTTGTCAGTGCATACAGGACAAAATTGTCTCCAAATATCATGGTGTTCACCCATGAGGAGTTGGCAGCCCATAGTGAATTCTGACGGCGCTACTCACGAAACTGCACATCGTCACGTTAGCTAACATAGCACTTGTAACGTCCTTGGTTCTTTCTGAGGTTTCTTTCCGTACAGCACAGCTTCGTGAGTGTTGCACTTCACGCTTGAGCGCACCAGGCGCGCATGACGCATGCAAGCGGGACTTCTCTATTACCCTGTGGGGCCCAGAAGTAGGTTTGTTTTGACTGGAAAGAGCAAATGTGTCCGCACGAAAATGTGAAACCTAATCGCAGGCTGTGGTAGTTGAAGAACTGATCTAGGCGAAATCCTTATGTCTCTCATGCGGATCTGACCTTGAAAGAGTTGGCAATGACCTTGTCGAAAACGTGGCGTCGCTGCAGGCGACACACACACACACACACACACACACACACACACACACACACACACACACACACACACACACACACACACTCACACGCACGCACGCACGCACGCACGCACACACACACACACACACACACTCACTCACTCACTCACTCACTCACTCACTCACTCACTCACGTGACCACGGGAAGCTGCGCGCCATATATAGCATTGCTAGGCATACGTAGAATGCAATTCATTATTGCCAGAGTGGTTTACGGTGTGCTCGTACGCGCCACAAGTAATCGGTGTTTAGGCGCATTTTGCTCCCACTTATATGCTTCCATACTTAATCACACAGTTGAATAGTGTAATAAATACTTGCAATAAAGACTTCGAAAGCAGATTGGCGAAAACGTGTTTATTAGGCTTTGAAAAAGGCTTCCAGCTTTGCGTCTCGTGGGGAATTAGGGAACACTAGGAGTTCGTCATAAAGTGCAAGTCGGCACAAGCTGAATTGGAACATAAGAATTTGTATTAAATGCATCTACGTAAATATAAAATTACCTAAGCGCACATATAATTCGATTTTCATGCTCCAACTATGGCTGTTAAGATTGCTCCATGGAAATAGTTTCGCGAGTACTACAATCGTTACTTGTTAGGTAGCACTGATACGCACATTAAAAGAATTAAAGGCACCTTTTCCGTTATGCACCCTTACGGCCCCACCTCTGCAAGATTCCCGTTTGCTTTGCTTCAGACGCTACACATGGCTCGCCTGTCACGACAACGTCATTATTCATTAGCGAACTCTACGGCCATCGTCTGGTTGCAAATGAGGCGTCTCGTTCCTCCTGGACTCGGGGAGCCTCTGCTCAGCAAGGTTTCCTGGCCAGTAAGACGTCAGTCAGGTCGAAGTACTGCGGCGCGCTGTTCTCACCAACTTTCAGCAGCAGCGTCAGCTGAAAGCAACAATGACATCTTTCAATTCACTTCGCGTTTTATTTCTTAAGGGCCCCTCTTAAAGGGTGTTTAAAGTTAATGGATCTACGTATAATCTTACAATGGTAACCATTGGCGAATCCAGAGTAAGGGTCCGGATGTCCTGACCCCATTTTAATTTTAGAAGAGGAGCTATATGTCAGAGACATCCTTATAAATGACCCATCCTTATAGCTGACACTTCTCTCTCGGAAAAATCTTTCGCTCACCCTTGATGCTAAGCACGTGTTAAGTGCGTAGCGGATGATTTGTTACGAATTAAAGAAATAATGCCCGTCGGTCAATAGCGGCAGTGCTGCTGCAAACAAAAAAAAAAAAGAAAAAGAAAAGGAGAATGCAACGGTGCATCTGTGTGGTCTATGGCCGAGTGACTTGTGAAGGCACGGTCATTACGATGATTATGATTATGATATATATATATATATATATATATATATATATATATATATATATATATATATATATATATATATATTGTCACGCTCACTTCAATAACAAAGTGTTTAATTAGAAAGGTTAAAGTAGGCGAACTTGTGCCTTACACAAAACAATAAACTGGAAGCGTCTCAGATGGCGCCTGTGCGAACGCTGTCCAACTCGCTCAAAGATGCACACATCCTCTTCTTCGCTTTCTGCCCTGCGCGGTTCGCGCGCACCTCCGTTGACCGAGAGAAGCAGGCACGTGCTGCTCGCAGGAAATAGCTGGCGCGCGTAACTTGAACATAGATGGCGGCAATATATACTCATAAGCGGGAACTGGTCACATCTCGTACTCGTAACTCTCTTAACGCGAAAGTTGGGACTCATCTCAGCGTGCGGTGCAGAAACATGTAGGTTCACTAAAAACGTAGAGGTGAAATTAAGGAGCACGTAGCGCAGCGTGCAATGGAAAGAAAAATGATAGATATAACGCCAAGGGATAAAATACGAGCGGAGGGGATCGGAGAACGGACAGGAGTCGCTGATATTCTTATAACAATTAAAATAAGTGGACCTGGGCAGGGCATCTCACGCGGAGGACAAATAACAGATGGACATTGAAGGCGACGGAATGGATACTAAGAGAAGAAAAACGTAACAGAGGCAGGCAAAAGGTTAGCTGGAGCGATGAAATTAAGAAGTTCGCGGGCATAAAGTGGAACCAACTCGCTCGGTATAGGGCAAATTGGAAATCGTTGGAAGAGGCCTTCGTCCTGCAGTGGACTTAAAATATGATGATGATGATGATGATGATTTAAAGGCGCAGCGTGACCACAGAAGTATAACCGAATAAATAAAAAGAATGATAAGAATGCTCTACCAGGTTTGTGGCTTTCTTCAGTTCAGCGAAACTGTATTTAACGGAGTGATAACAATCAAAAGCACACATGGGCGAACACGCGTTCATTACTGGCCTCCATGCTCGGTGCCACCGTGTTTTCCCGGAGGCAGTGTATCGGTGGTGCCAGTGGCTTGTTTGTTGTTTTGTGGGGTTTAACGTCCCAAAACCAGTTCTCATTATGAGAGACGCCGTAGTGGAGGTCTCCGGAAATTTGGACCACCTGGGGTTCTTTAACGTGCACTGACATCGCACAGCACACGGGCCTCAATTTCGCCTCCATCGAAATGCAGCCGCCGCGGCCGGGATTCGATCCCGCGACCCTCGGCTCCAGTGGCTTATAAGCGCATTATATTTGCAACAGTGCACGTTGTGCATGACATTCTTTCGCGTGATCGACAGACGAGCGTGCACAGGCTCAAGTGCAGTTGAAAAGTTCCTTCATTTCACAAGGGCAGCAAATCATGAATAGACAACGGCATAGCAGCGCTTGTATGCCTCATATTTGGTGTTTTTTATAGACTGCTGTATAGACGATTATTCTTTAATTTAGTGAGCAATTGGTTATGAATGACTACTAAGGAAATCCCTGCATGCAGTTGGTTATGAATGACTACTAAGGAAATCCCCGCATGCAATTGGTTATGAATGAATACCAAGGAAATCCCCGCATAATGTTAAGGGCATAGCCTTTGTCGGTATTGCCACGAGAAGACGAGCTTATGACTATGTACTAGCGAATTATGCGATCACTCACTGCTGCCGCAGACGCTCCAATTTTGCCGCCTGTGAGTGATTTGACCGTGGCTTGGCAGATGGCGCTAGTATAACTGCGCGGCATTTACTTGGCATCAGGCAGAGGGACATTACGTGCCATTAGAGGTCCTGTAAATCGCCCTGGAACTCTATAGGAACTGTGGGCTCAGCGCCGTGGCTTCTGAGCCTCTGGCCAGCTGAAGTTCCCAGAAATGGGCACAAGAGCCGTTGAAATAACGTCCTATACTGCCCGAAGCCCAACGCCGACTGCCCGGATGCCGCTCCACGCGCTCAGCGCCAAGCCGGCGGTGCGTGCCGCGAGCTAGCGTTGTTGATGATGATGATGAGAGACGGCGGAGGCAGGTGGCCGAATTCCCGTAGAACATAGCATGACCGTAAGATCACTCTCGTTGTTCTCGCGCATTGTCACTGAGTTCTGCATGTAGCAGTAACATGATAGTCCATAAAGGTAAATGCAAATCGACAAGAAGTAAAAAAGAGACGGAGGTAAATTTCACGCAAATGGTGGGAGGAAACCGGCGGCCAGTAAGAACTCGGGAAAGACAGTTTCCACAAAACAAAGGGCGCGTAGTATCTCGCAACAGACTGTTGATGCGTACCCTACTATGCCAATTTTGTTATGTACTTCCAAATGAACGAGAAATCCTTAACTGTCTGACGCCATGTGATCGTTCGTAGCACTCACGTTCACGGCCGACGCCGGTCACTTCTAGCCTTCGATGAGGCGTGCGAGGCTTTCGCTTTGACACATTCAAAGGCCCAGTGCACTAAAGCCTCTAAACTGTGCACATTCGTGCCACAAATAGACGCCGGAGTAGAGCAACCGGCTCGCTTACTTGCACTTTTGTGGGCCGGGTGATGGTTATGCTGTACGGTGTCCAGTGCGAGTAGTGGCGGGTCAGAGCGCTGCTCTTGATCACGTTCCGGTCAAGCACCGAGAGCCGCACGTGCAGCTCGGAAGAGCCGCCCGCGCCGTCGCGGAAGGGACCCTTGCGGAACCGGAAGCGCAGGCACACCGAGGCCTCCGTCTCGTTGTCCGGCACGGCCAGCACGCGGTCCAGTGTCACCGCCGCCGATTCGTTCGCACCCGCGGTCGTGGTCAAGTAGCCGCCGCCTGCGGCGACGCGTGCCAGCATCAGCTTGCGCGAGGACGTTCTCTACTTCAAGAAGAAACTGCTTGTCTTCTCACGTATCACATCTGACAAACAGTGCTTTTCTTCCTAAAGAGGCGCCTGCGGCCTTGAAGACCTCACCTGCACCTTCAAAACTGCTGGCATATACACCATGTATGCAGTACTACCGGTACGACGGTATAGCAACATAGTTTGGTTTTCTCGTTCTATAACTAGCAGTGACAAATTGGGGGAAGTAGAGCGCAATGTTGTACGATTTGCACACAATCAAAGCCACAGGCTCGCCCTTCTGGATTCTTCTGGCATAGGTACGTTGTCTACTAGGGCAACTTCAGGAGGGTTGAAACTTGGGCTTTTTGGTGAATCATGATGAACTGAAGCGTTGCGCACAAGAACGAGGACACAAGAAGGAACACAAAATAACAAACGAAGCGCAAACTAACAACACTTTATTTGCGGGGAATGTGACCTTATTTATACCACAGCGGAACACATATCGCGGATTACAAGGCAAAACAAGATCTTACATCACACGTGTAGTGCCACACAGATATGCTCTTTCTTCTCTGCGTTCTTTTCGTAACTGTGACTTGTCGTATTTAGAACCCAGACTGCAAAAGTGCCCATAGACGTTGTGATGCCTTGAGGTAGCACATGAGAGTTTGTTGGACAGTTATCATTATTAGAACTATATCGGAATAACTGCCTTGCAGAGGTAACTGCGGGCATCCGTCAAGTCGCTTGTTTCTCAAGTGACTGTTGTGTTTCCCGCACTCTCCTCCATCATTTATGGAAGATACAAATTATTATTATTATTATTATTATTATTATTATTATTATTATTATTCGCCGCCAATACAGATTGACCGACGGCAACACTAGCACGAATGTCGGCGTAGATGTATTCTTAGTTAATACAGACTAAAATACAGCACCAATACATGTGTCCACGTGTTCTGAACACTTCGTTCCTAAGACTAGTCAGACTAGTCAGGAATGGAACTCCCTGTCTGCCCCCGTGGTTACCACTGATATTTCACCATGTTCAAGATTATGTTGTGCAATCATCCGTGGATAGTATAACTTGATCCTCGCCTTTTCTTTTATTGTGTCTAGCTGCTGCATAACGCTTTAATCAACCGTTGGCCGTTTACGTTGCAGTTCAGTCTGTTTTTCTCTCATGTTTTGAACGCTCATTTCTGTATCGCCTGAACGGGGCCTGAAAGAACGTCAGTCAGGCTAACTAAATGAAATACATCTGTGGACGCTGGCAGACCATTCGCCATGGCTTATGCAGCACGCTGCGAATGCTGCAGGTTTCGACTCTAGCCAGCCGCGAATGTAGTTATATTTCATTTTTGCTTTCATTCATTTGCTTGCAAAATGAAGTTTATTGCACACAGCTTCTGCGACTACATAACCGTACTGTTGGGCAAGGCTGGCTTAACGGCAATAAGGGTATCTGTGTGGGGAAGCCCACTTAAATAATTTCTTTCATTTATGCATTTGTGTAGGCTTGTATATGACATCCCACGCCCTCAGTGAAACCCACGCCCTCAGTGTCCAGCAGCTGCAGAACATCTGTCCACGGCGGCGGTCAGCTCTGTGAAGCAGCAGAGGGCGGTAACAATCACTGGACCCGGACAGGCCGCCACTGGAAACTAAACATTGGAACGTTCAATGCAAGATCCCTCTCCAGCGAAGCTAGACTAGCAGAACTACTCGAGGAACTAGAGGGAGTTAGTTGGGACGTCATTGGCCTTAGCGAAGTTAGGAGAACAGGTGAAGCTTACATAGTCTTAAACAATGGGCATGTCCTCTGTTATAGAGGATTACCCGAAAAGAGGGAATATGGCGTGGGGTTCCTAATTCACAAAGATATAGCGGGCAACGTAGATGAATTCTACAGCATTAACGAAAGGGTTGCATGCGTCGTAATAAAACTAAATAAGCGGTATAAACTTAAGATAATCCAGGGATATGCGCCAACAACGAGCTACGACGACGAACAAGTAGAGCAGTTCTACGAGGATGTCGAATTAGCAATAAAGAAAGTACAGACACAATACACAGTAGTCATGGGGGATTTCAACGCAAAAGTAGGGACAAAACAAAGTGGAGAGCAGGCGATTGGCAACTACGGCGTCGGCCATAGGAATAACCGTGGGGAAATGCTAGTACAATTTGCCGAAAGAAACCGACTCCGAATAATGAACACGTTTTTCAAGAAACACAAGAATAGGAAGTGGACGTGGAAAAGCCCTAACGGGGAAACAAAGAATGAAATCGACTTTATAATGTGCGAACAACCAGGTATAATTCAAGACACAGAAGTAGTGGGGAAGGTAAAATGCAGCGATCACAGATTAGTAAGAGCAAAGATTGTACTTAACCTAAAGAAAACAAGAACTAAATTATTTACTAGAAAAAAAAATGTAATTTAGAGGTAATCAGATCCAAGAACGAAGAATTTAAAGTAGCCCTAAGCAACAAGTTCGAGGCCTTAGACGAAAACGGTGACGATGTAGAGGAAATGAACAAAACCATAACGAAAACAATCCTTGAAACAGCGATAGAAGTCGGGGGTACAACAACTAAGCAAACAAGTAAGTTGTCCCAATCTACCAAGGACTTAATAAAAAAACGCCAACAAATGAAAGTAACTTCGCCAAAAGATAAGATTGAATTCGCAGAACTATCAAAATTGATCAATAAAGCCAGGCAAAGAGATGTAAGAAACTTTAACACGAGAGAAATAGAGAAAGCTGTAGAGAAAGGCACCAGCATTAAAACGGTCAAAAAGAAACTGCACTTAGGGCAAAACAAAATGCATGCGCTAAAGGATAAACAAGGTAACGTTATCAACAGTTTCAACGAAATAGTAAAAGTAGCAGAAGATTTCTACTCTGCACTGTACAGTTCTCAGACAGACCATACAACCTTAATAGAAATAGAATCTGAGGAGGACAATGAAATTCCACCGCTGACGAAGTCAAAAAAGCTGTCAAAGGCATGTCCCGCGGTAAAGCAGCTGGTGAAGATGGTATAACAGCCGACTTGATTAAAGACGGAGGAGATATTATACTTGAAAAACTTGCATCGCTCTTCACGAAATGTGTCAAGACGTGTAATATACCACGCAGTTGGAAAAATGCGAATATAATCCTTATCCACAAGAAAGGTGACATAAAGGAGTTAAAGAATTATAGACCAATTAGCCTACTCCCAGTAATATATAAGCTATTTACAAAAGTAATTTCTACGAGGATAAGAGAAACACTCGACTTTAATCAACCGAGAGAACAAGCTGGTTTTAGGAAAGGTTACTCGACAATGGACCACAGCCACGCTATCAACCTAGTAATTGAGAAGTACGCGGAATATAACAAACCTCTTTATATGGCGTTTATCGACTACGAGAAAGCATTTGACTCGATAGAAATACAAGCAGTTCTAGAAGCTCTACGTAGACAAGGGGTACCTGACATATACGTGAAAACCATCAACAACATATACAAAGATTGCACAGCCACACTACTCCTACATGAGAAAAGCAGAGAAATCCCGATCGGGAGAGGCGTGAGACAGGGAGATACGATATCCCCGATGCTATTCACTGCATGTTTAGAGGAAATCTTTAAACGTCTAGACTGGGAAGACAAGGGAATTCGAATAGACGGAGAATATCTCAGCAATTTAAGATTCGCAGACGACATTGTGCTATTTAGCAATGATGGAGACGAACTACAAAACATGATTGATGACCTAAACAGGGAAAGTATCAAAATTGGATTAAGAATGAATAGGCAAAAGAACAAAGTTAGGCTCAATAGCCTAGCTAAGGAACAGAAATTTAAAATCAACAATGAACCCTTACAATGTGTAACCGAATACGTATACCTGGGACAGTTAATAACAGGAACTCCTAACCATGAAAAAGAAATTCTCCGTAGAATAAGGTTGGGCTGGAGCGCATTCGGAAGGCATTATGAAATCATGACTGGAAACTTACCGCTCTCACTAAAACGAAAAGTATTCAATCACTGCATTCTCCCAGTACTAACGTACGGCGCAGAAACGTGGAGGATAACGAAAAAACTAGAGATAAAACTAAGGAGCACGCAACGTGCAATGGAAAGAAAAATGTTGGGGGTAACGCTAAGAGATAAAAAACGAGCGGAATGGATCAGAGAACAGACAGGAATAGCCGATATTATTATATCAATTAAAAGAAAGAAGTGGACCTGGGCAGGACATGTCATGAGGAGGAAAGATAAGAGATGGACAGTAAGAGCAACGGAATGGATACCAAGAGAGGGAAAACGTAACAGAGGCAGGCAAAAGATTAGATGGAGCGATGAAATTAAAAAGTTTGCAGGCATAAAGTGGAACCAACTCGCTCAGGATAGGGTGGATTGGAAATCGTTGGGAGAGGCCTTCGTCCTGCAGTGGACCTAAACAGGCTGATGATGATGATGATGATATATGACATCTCGTACTGTACAAGTGAGAAGATAAACGTTCTCCTAAGCGTTCCGTTTGCTATTCGGGTGCGTCGTTGAAAATATTATTCGGTATTTGTTTCTTATTACCTGTTCATTCTATACGCCTTGTAGCACATTTTACGTGCCGTGATTTATCTGCATTCCACGGTACGCAGCACACGAACACAGTGTATATAGCGACCTTTTATAATTGTGTCTCACTACAGGGCTTGCTTCAGAACATCTTAATGTCATCTGAAATGCGGCAGGGGGAACTGTAGTTATTTTAAGGACTCAAATAACAGAAAAATATTCTGGCAATGAAAGTACTACACACATACTGTCATACAGAGATATCATAGCCAGTGTTTACACTGTGTACCACCAATTAATACTGAAGAAGGTGCACATTATATTTACTCACGTAATACCAGTACTGGCTGTTGGCGAACTGTTGTATAGAACTGGTTGCTGTTCCTTATCCGCTGTTATAATAACGCTTTTAAGTAATACATATGTTCCGCGATACCTCTGTCACATTTTGGCAGTTCGCCTTAGGAAATCTGCTCACAATAATCTCGAACGCGGAAGCCTAATACGTCACAGAGTCAAAAAAGAAAAATTCAAGTCAGTTCCACGCCTGTGCTGTCTGAGTAAACAGCGGAGCTGGTAAGCAAACTCCACCACCTTGCGAGCGCAGATTCAGTTCTTTCTGAGTGTTTAATCTTCTTCTTTCTTTCATCTTTCTGTGGTTCTTCATTCATCTCTTTCTGCATCTTCATGCTTCCTCTCTCTGTCCACTTTCTTTATCTCTTTATATTTTACTCCCTCCTTTCCACCCTCATTTCTCTTTCCCACCCCTTGTTATACTATATTGTACGTGGCTGTCCTATGGTTTTCCCTCTCACCTCCTCCGTTTTTTTCCTCCTCACCCTTACAGTAGTCCTCGTCGCACTCACTTCCCTTTGTCATCCCCTTGCTAAATTATACTGTAAAAGACTATGCCATGCTTTACCCGCTCCCCTCCTCGTTTCCTTCTCTCTGACCCTCACATCACTCATCCTAACTTCCCTTTCTCACCCTCTTGCTATACTATACTATGCACGGCTGTGCTATTTTGGGATTTGGTGTTGGGATCTCCTTGGCACATACCCGATTTCTTTGCTGCATACCTGTCTTTATGTAACCCGATTTCTTTGCTGCATACCTGTCTTTATGTAGTAGTGGGCTGTGTTGATGAGCGCAAGAGAATAAAGAACTGCTCGCGCAAATGCCGTATATTGGGCATTGCATAGAAGGGCATGCGCACTTATTTCATGATGATGACAGTTTTCTGCTAACAATGTAAGGCATAACTGAGAGCTTAAACAGCTGCGCTCAGTTCAGTTCAGTTCAGTTCAGTTTAATACCTTAAAGACCCCCAAGGGGGTATTACATAAGGGGTGGCTACAAGAAAAAAAAATACAAAATGTTCTTTATACAATGTAATAAATTTCTTATTGTAAAGTGTTGTTAGTACATCACCGTAACCTTTATTGCGTTTCGTTAGTTTCGAGATATCCCGTAAGACGTTGCATGAACAGAGTTGGGCAGGTGGTGGCAATGATTTCCTCGGGAAGGCCGTTCCAATCTGAGGCAGTTCGAAAAAAGAACGAAGATGAAAAAGTAGTGGTTCGCGCACGTGGACGCGAGACTTGACGAAAGTGACCTAGGCGATGATCTGTTAATGATCTGGCGTCTGCAGTGTCCGCAGTGCGGCATTAACACGAATAGTTCCAGAAGTTACATGACCAAATGGTTACGTCATAAAGTCATCACCTGACGTCTTGATAACGCCATCGGGTGGTACGTAGTGACGACAAAATGGCGTCACGATGACGCCACACGATGACGCCACCTCTCGGGAATACGTGGTGATGCGAAAAATGAGGTCCCCGCTGACGTCACCACACGTCGTGACTGATGAGGTTATGTTCACGTACAGAAAAATTTGTCACATTTCTCAAAGAGGTCCTGCAAACAATGTCGAGCAATGGTTTTTTAAGGGGTAATATCGCGGTCTTGGTAGGAGTCGAACCGGCTCTATCGGGGCTTCAGCAAGCTCACTACACTTGAGCACCGCTGCTCTTGCGCTGCCGCTGAGTGAGCGCGCCACTAGTGATATACGTGAGTGCATGATAATTACACGATAAGTGCCCACCGTCTGGCTGGCTACAGACGCTTTCCCACTCCAAGAAGTAAGCAGTCTAACGTGTCACTACCAGCTTTGTTCTTTCATTCATACACGAGCCACGCAAACGCGACTAGCTTACCGCCTGTGAGGCGACGCACTTGGAAACTTCCGTACGACTCCTCCTTGATCGGGCAGTCGAGGCTAGATGAGTGGAAGTTGCAGTAGAAGATGGTGCCCGTCGGTAGCGTCACTTGGGGGCCATCTGCCGTCTCCGACTCTGGAGACGAGGTGCGTGATGCGAGAAAAACGCGATGATTTCGTGACGTAAGCGTGAGACGATGTACCGCACGCGGCATTTTAGCAAACGCACCTAGGAAGGCGTACATACGCGACGCTGGAACGAAAGAAATGTCCTGAGGCCTGTATTCACTTAAAACGAGTTACTAAGGGAATGTTCATTCGAGAAACGTCCAGCCAATCAAGTTGCTGGGCATATCATCAGGGCAGGTGGATTACCAATGTCAAATGGTACACAAGAATGAAACATATTGTGAATACAGGATCAGGTCATCTGTAGCGAATTATGATGGTAGCCAATGGCAGGCAGTAGTTGTAATGCATATTGGTCATTACCGGCGCGCGCGTACAGCACCGGCAGACACGCGCTTCAACGCTTCCTCTAGCAATTTTTCTTGAAAGCTCTAGGTATGCTTATCACGCTTCTTGCGACCAATGGCCAATGCATTGTGCATTTTTCTATTACATCGACAACTTCATTTGCTTAAGTCAGATCAGCGTAGCTCAGATTAGGTTTGGTTAGATTGAATTTATTATGATAGAAGCTTGAATGATTTGTATTAATACCTGGAAATGTATTCGCGTCACGGCGTTTATAATGAAAGACTAAAGGAAGTAAAGGAAGGAACGTGCTGCCAGCATCTTCCGTCAACTTGTTTTTGTATTTCCTCAAACATCTTGAAGCGTATGCACATTCATATAAGGTAATATTGTTGTAATACGTTGCGTTAGTTAGGTTCATCATCATCATCATCATCACCACCACCACCACCATCATCATCATCATCATCATCATCGTCATCATCATCATCATCTGCCCATCTTATGTCCACTGCAGGACGAAGGCCTCTCCCAATCCTCGCCATCCTTGCCTGTCCTGCGCGAGCTGATTCCATTTGATGCCTGTGAATTTGGCTTAGGTTAAATAGAAGTGGACAGGAAGTTGAGGAATTCCATACTTTTTTCTTATGGTGGTGTCGTCCAAGTCGCTACCGTCTGCCGTACGTGTTGTTATCGTTTACATTTCTGTTTGGTTTAAAAATTTATTGTACGCGTCCATAGGAGTTCAATCACCTGGAATGATTGGTGACGTCAACAGGCGACATCGAATAGCGGTTTTTCACTGTCACCGCATTAAATTGCTTGGGGCGAAAAATTAACGGCGCTTACTGCAGAGAGAGCCGAACGCCGACGCGTTGGCTCTGTGCCTCCCAAAGATGCTGCTGCTGCTGCTGTTGCCCACACACCGTGTTCCGGGCTCGCATCTCGAGCACGGCTCTCCCGGTAGGTACACGCGGCTGTTGAGGTAGTTACCGCTGCGAAACACGACCGATGGCCATTAATAGCCTTATACAACGATGGTCAGCACTGAAAAATGACGAAAAATATGCGAGATCTGAAGTGTACTTCATCTGTGAACCTCTAAAGTTTAAGAGTTGTCAACATAACACCGTGCATTGCTTTATTTCGTTGAAATGTATTCACTGGTGAATCGAGAAAAGGTAAAGAGGGAAACAAAGAGAGAGAGAGAACGGCTGGTACCTTACGGGCTGGTAACATTACGGGCGCTTAAGGCCGGGGTAAAAAAGCCTCCAAAGGGCTTGACTAGGACCGCGACCCCTTACAAATGGCCAACACTAGAGATGTGTTGGATCACGGACGAGGACAAGTCGCACAGCACTTCACAGTAATCATCGATAAGGCATTTATGATATAATAGTTGCCTGCACTTCCGTACTATTAAACGACTTGACAATACTTGGTCAGCTTCGTGAAAACGCACCAAGCATCTCAACGCACTAACTTGCACGAAAGTGATTAGTCAAAGAACCATCAGCATTGCGGGAAATGCACCAAGTATGTGAACGCGCTTATATGAGGCTTGCACGCGGGGGCGATGGCCTTGTGCCTTGTGGCATAATGGTAGAGCGTCGGCCTTCGGCACTAGAGACTCAGATTTGTGGTATACAACCGTCAAAACATGTCATTTAACATGTAATATGAGTTTATCCGGTATATGCACATGCCGCGCCGACACCTCTCGCGAGCACGTGCGCGTGCGCATGCGTGCCATGAATGTCACTCGCGGCAATGCTACGCGATTGATAAAGGCGTTGCATCCGATCCCGTAGATGTTATAAGCTCGATTGACAATACATACCCGGTGGGCTTGCCGCTCGGTCCGAACGGTAGGATCGACGCTAAAGAAATTCTTCGCACTTTTCAAAATAATAGCATGCAATTCGCTCTCACGTCCGGCTGTCGAGAAAACGCGAGTTTTCTCGAAGTGATTACCGCCTCCCTGGCGTTCATGGCGTTCCGGTGTGCGACCCATCCCTAAAGACAAGTGATTTTGGCACTTGGGCTTTTGGTGAGTTTGCTCTGCATGCCGTTACAGCTGTTGAACGGCTGACCCGCTTCCAGCACAGCAGCGAGCGCATGTATCGCGGACGTCTTGCGCTGTTGAAGTAGTTTTTTTCTTTCTTTTTTTTCTGTACTTTTTAGCCGCTTATACGTCGGAATGGCCTACTATTCTTGCTCTACAGGTTCGCTATCACGCGAGGGTCTGCGTTGTTTGTGTAGCAGCAGCTCGAACCTTGTGCATATTACACCTTCTAAATGCACCCTTGGAAAGGCGCAGTGCCATTCCCCAGCTATCTGTTGTGACACTGCTGTAGCAGGATACGCGTATCTATTTGTAGCATTGGAGCGTTCATTTCTACACGATTTCAGTGAAGTAGTGCGACAGGGAGAGACGTCCTCTAGCACGGTCACCCTCGGAACGGACTTGCCAACGCGTGAACGACCTCTTAACAGACGCCGCCGTGGGTGTGTCCCCAATATCAATGCCGCTTGCGCAGTAGTTGTTTCGTCGTGCAGTATATCGGGTGCAAACTATCGATTCGCAGGCAAACTGTCCGTTTGTGAGGTGTCTTAGGCAACTCAGTGAGAGTTCCTGTTCTGTCCGTGGAGCTGGATAGCAGGCCCGTGTTCGCATGCTCAGTTGAAGGACTTGGCATCCGATCCTGTAGATCCTGCAGGTCCCGGGTTCGAACCCCGGACCAAGACGATTTTTTCGGCAACTAGGAAGCTTTCGTTTCTGATAAATCCATATGGATTTCCTTGTAGCCTCGTGCTCCAAATGGGTGGGTGCTAATTTTCCCTTTTATAATTGAAGGACTTCGACAGCGCGATTAAAAGAGAGAGAGAGTTCTGACAAGTTAAGGGGGGACACTGCTCCTTGGAAATATTTTTTTTATTATTTGGAGTACTTAAGTGAAATTTTCACTGTTGATGCAGCTTTAACTGGCTATTTCAACAATGTGGTCATTTTTGTTCCGTGAGGAATAGTTTTGACAATACATTGTAAATTAATTTATTGTATTGAGGCCTAATTAGCTGATTAACCGCAGCCCAGAAAATCAAGTGATGATATTAACAGTGTGCCAAGAAGTATAGGTCATTGTTCTAGGCCATTTCCAAGCAAAGTTACAGACTGTTGAACATGACACAATGAATGTCCTCGTTGATACTTGAAACGAAAGCTTCATTCAGCAAAGTTCCGTAGCACAGTATTATAACAAAATTTACTTCACGACAAGCCACTTCTGTTCATCTTCCAGTAAAAAAAAAAAAAGTCACGATGATAGCCTTGTAGAACAAAAGATAATGCTCCTCCAACACAGGGAGGTCATGAATATTTTCATTTTGAGAAATTGAGGAAAAACGTTCAATTTTTTGCCCTAAACTTAAGGGCCTGATGTGTGGTATAGGTTCTTTAAAGCAAGGTAATTATTAAATTTGGCTATGAAAATTTGTGAGTAGGTGCGGAATGACTCTATGAACATGAATATTTCATCAGCAAAAACTCGATTTCTTGTCCAATTTTCAGTCTGGAAGTGCCACGTCCCCCCTTTCCTTCTTCTTCTTATTTTACCGGGGGCACATTGGCACCTTGAGACTTGAGGACGCAAACGTGCTCAGTGCTCATTTCAAGAACACTGTGATCACTTCTGCTTGAGGAAGTGATGCTATCTTAAGGCTGGGCATCACCCAAAATTTTGAGTACAATGGACAACAACGTTTTACAAGCTACGCAGTACGCGTGCCGAATAATATCGGCGTTAGGTGCCGTCGAGAACATATATTAGCCACAGATATGATTCTTTTTGTCCGTCGGCGAGGAAATTTTTTTGCTCAGTTAGGCTCCTCTATTTCCTTTTCTCTTTTCTTCTCAACGTGCTAGTCGGCAGGTGTGACGACGCGCATCCTATACGGCATCTGTACCGCTGGAAGCGGTATCAGTCGCGTTCCGCTGGGCTGGATGCATTGCGTGAGAACAAGGAAGTGTGATGGAGAAGCGTCTCGTATCAATACGAGAAATGAAGTCAGAAAACAAGAGAACATATTTCCGGCCTTCTCTCTCCCCCTCCCTCCCCCCACCTCACCCGATTATGCTAAAGTGTCACTCCTAGAATAGCATTAAGCCAGTACTTCCGGGCTTGCGTTGTCCGCTACGGCAGGTGTCGAACCGGTGGTCAGCACGGAGGGGACGTTTGCCAGAAAGTTGCTCAGTTCTTCCTGGAGACCCGTCGCCCGTTAATAATTGCTCTAGGGAGCAAATATCGGGCGGCCGGTCACGAGAAAACTTTGTTTCGCAAGCGATAATAGTTTATCAGGTGAGTTCGTGGCCCATAATTTTTGCTGCAGACTGTGTAAAAGTGTCACACCGGAAACAAGTCATATAGAGTTCATTTCCGAAGTGACTCTGTGAAATTTTCCTGGAGACGCATGGCTCTTGTGAGCTAACGAGCCAGTCTTCTTCCGATATAGATCCGGTGCAAGTACTAATCGATTGATTACCTTGCACAGCATTGACGCGGTTTCAAATATAACGAGCGTTCTGTGTGTGAGTGAGTTCGTGTGTGCATATATACGCGTGTAAAACAAATGCGAAGTGGAATGGTTTAATCTCTCGTGTATGCGTGGAATACCACGCGCTCGTTCGGCAAGACTCGAGAGGGTCGTTTGCACCCACACTAGGCTCAAAGACAGTTCGTCGAATCGGGGCGGAATACTCACGACGGCCCGTAGTTGCATACGTAGGACTGCACGAACCAACGCCCCCTCGGGAATAGGGAGTAGCCGCAGCCGATGGACCACGTTTTGGCCCACACCATCTGAGTTGGAGCAGACGAAAAAAAAAAAAAGCGTATCAGTTACAGTATACTGTGTTAACATAAGTTGTACTGTTCCATAAGACTTTTGGACAAGCGAGCGGTCAACCTTAAAGCACCAGTAAATATATCATCACGAGTGGCGAAGCACTGGGTATCGTACCGGTATGTCACCGTACGTCACCCACGCGTTGCCATTGCGAATGTGAAATGAGTGACATAAAGTGTATACGTATACAAACAAATATATTTATTGGGTTCCTCTTTAATGCTGTTGCATATTAATTCTCTTGTTATAATTCGTATATCGTCCTGAGTTTTGGATTCACATACACTCATATGTTTCGACTATAGCAACGGTTTTCTATATACCATGATAGCGGGTGTCGACGACAAGGCTAGGTCCAAAGATGCTTCGCCCCTAAAATCATGAGGGCTCGCTAACATGAAACCTGGGAAGGTGCGAAACATGCGGTGTTCCTTACAGGAAACGTCAGCCGCTGCTAATGGGCTTACTTTACCGTGGCCACAACGACGGCGTCAGACGCCGATAGCCCTGGCGCATTAGCAGAAACTCGTTAGAATCGTTTCTGACAAGACAAACCCACATGTACACAGCCTGTGTTCACGGCCTCCATGATCGGCCCACACATGTACACACACCGTCTGACTGCACAGCTTCCGGGATGGGCCCACCCGCACGATGATGTGCGCTGTGCCATGAGCACGGACGCACGCACAACGTGGACGGGCAAGCCTAGACCCTAAGATACTTCGCCCCTATAAGGACATTAACAACGAAAGCCAGTAATAAAGGTTGGGCGACACCGTCAGAGTGTCGTCAGAGTGTCGTCTTTATTACGTCGCATACAGTGCGGACGTCTCACTAAAGCGTCTCCCGGCCCCTGCGCAGGCGGTCAGTAGTGCTGGCTAAAGCTCTCATATAGGGTACTTCAAGGCAGGGTCCCAAGCATTCTACTCCCGCGGCTAGTCTTGTGGGCATTTACAATTGCCAAGGAAAGCTGACCGTAGACTGTAGGCCACCCGCCTCTCTAGGAAACTGAATGTTCGCACGCGTATGGGGGGGAAGGGGGTGCGAGTTGCGCTACACCGCCATACGAAGATGCCAGTTGGGGCATCTCTGTACGTTCTACGTTTGCGGATATATATCTGATCAGTTCCAATGCCTTGTTGCTGTCTCTGTTTACCAGAAGTGTGGTTATTCACTTGCATCAGGATCAGTTCCAATGCCTTGTTGCTGTCTCTGTTTACCAGAAGTGTGGTTATTCACTTGCGTCAGGAGGAACATAATAATATTCTCGAAGAGTAATTCCTCCATCCTGCGCGCGTAACACCGATATATTTTAGTATACGTTTTACATTACCCAGAGAGAAGTGACGCTAATAGAGCGATGGGGGCCTCCATTTGTCTTGTCGACTAGCCCGGACACTGTATCTCAAAATTTATTGTGTTATAGAAAGCTAAAGTACTCTGCTTAAAAACGTTACGTGCCTGTCTGACACAATAAATAATATACGTATCAGCTTGCATACAGCTATCTTCCGTTCATCCTGATTTGACATTATTAATTAAAAAGACATATTCTTTGGTTCTGCTGAAGACTAAATCTGGCCCGTAAGCTGGTACACTCCTGCTTTTCTATTTTATAAAATCAACTTTCAAAAAAATTAAACTAGACTTTATAAGTTACCAAATACAATACGCTAATATGAGGCACGGAGACGTGTGCCTCTTCCGTATAACCCTACACCACGCGCACATGTTTTGTAATGCCACAATCAACGTACCGAACTGCGTGCATTGATGTTTGAACAGTCAGTTATAATCTGTTGAGGAACGTCTGAATTAACGTATGTAGCTTTGATTATCGATATTTATTACAAAAAAAAAATAAGCCTGCAGCAACTTTCGTGAATTATATTAGCTGTGTATGACGTCGCATATACGGCTTTGATGGGATGTTATCGCGCAGTTAACTCGTGGAGTTGCGTAGGAATGGAAAACTGTATTTTAACATAAGGGCTGGTTTAACATAAAGGCCCCGATTCATTCTGCGCCCGTGGTTAGCCATCGAAGCTGTGGTATCACTTGATCCAATTTACCAGTGTGACGTAGCGTGGAATGATTGAGCGATACATTGCATGGAATTGTTTACACTGAGACAGATAAACGCGCTGCTGTGCGATCGTGTTGACGCCGTTCTCCTACAGTTCTAGCTATGCGTAACTTTCCCATAGAAACGTCAAAACAAAAATCAAATCAGCTAATTAGGCTAGCTGTGCATGCATCGCTACACGCTTCGCATTGTTAGAACACGCGTTATTTATCATCTATAATGTGATTTGATAGTTGTCTTGCGATTTTCTTTGTGTTTAGAACAAGTATGAACGAGTTAGCGTAGTGGCGCAGTACTGTGGGAGAGCTGTTGGAGCTGTCCCTGTCACTATCCACACAACGGACGTTAACGTTCACACCCACATTCAACGTCTAAAGGCACATTTATGTCTCATTCCACAGTTTCAACGGCACCGATAGAGGACATTGAGTATAGACATATCGGTGGACGCACGTCTTTGTGTTTTCGGTTTTAGGATTATATACTTTGAACGTCACGGCTAAGCTCTGCAGAGATAACGGTATTATTATGAGACAAGAGGGATACTTTCGTAGGAATAATGCACCTTTTATTTTCCAATTACGAGCCTTAGAAATGACTAGGGAAATTGTTCATAATTGTGGGCGGAATTTCAATGGTGGTAGCCACGTTTTCGACTCAATTACCGTGGAACTTTGCTAGCCGTAGACGTGAAGAAATCCTTACACCCGCGGCAAGTTGGCGGTAGTGAACAACCTTCATTTGCTCCTGAAAGGTCGGACCTATAGTCCGTATCATAGGGTGCCTCTATGAACGCTACTGTGTCCCTGGAGAAGCGGCGTTGAGATCGAGGCACCCTACCGCCTCACAAGCTGGTCGCAGAAGTGTGGAAACTACAAGGCACGCAGTGACGGTGTCCCAACGCTGCGCCGAATAGTGGTCACATTGCGCGCTGTGTCGCTTGGTCTAACCATTAAAAGAGGTATGCTTGTGCGTGCTGCTGTAAGTTAGGACTCGTTGGGAACCGTTATACTTCATTATATCCAGCTGCCTGGCTACACTGTGACAATTTGTTTTTGTTTGTTTATTTGTTTGTTTTAAACTTTCCGCGAGACGCTTGTGATCTCGCGGTATAGGGGCGTTCAACCAAACCTCCTTGCGTTCAACCGACCACACCCGAACCTCCTTGATTAGGCCACGGCTCGGAATAAACGTGAATTAACACAACGCGGAGGAGGTCGCATTCCTGGATGGTTAAAATCTCGCCAGCTTTCGTAGTGCTGCAACCACGTGACTGCAGCCAACTTGAGAGCCTACGGGAGGGGGAAATTTTGCCTCAGCGCCACCTCAAGGGCCTGCTGGATGGCCCAAAAGGTGGTCGTCAATGCTGGCGCAGCCCAGAGCGGCGGTCCACCTCGACGGAAGAGTCCCGGGTGTACTGTCTGCTCGCCTATATAATCTCCCATAACATGCTATTTAGCGTGGCCGGGGCCGATCTTCAGATCTTGCATATATTTGTTGTCTATACCTCTGGGACGATCCTCTTTAAATTTATTGGGTTGCGGTAAGAGTTCATTTGTAGCTCTGCCAAGCGACTGCCTGCGCCCTGTTAAGCTTGGCGTGAGGTGGTGGAAACGTTCTTTTGAAGTTACAATACATTTTGGTGATATCATCGTATTTAGGCATACGGTCTCTCTTAGCCACCACTGCTGACCGAATTCGCGCAATTGGTCACGTCTCGCGCGAGATTGTGGGTTCGTTGAGGTTGGGGTGTGTTTCTCGCTCCGAGGTAATGTGAGCGGGGCACCATGCGATAGTGCTGTGGTCTCCGGGCCCATCTAAATCCTTGATAATGTTGCGCGCTGTCGCGGATATTCTGCCTTTGGCGAAATTACGGACGGCTGTTCGAGAGCCGCCGAAGACGAATTGAGCGTTCTCGTCGGCCAGGTCGAGGGCAACTGCCACTACTTCTGCGCACCTCCGAGTGCTAGGATTGCATACTGTAGGCGTTTTTGATCTGAGAGCAAGTGTATATGACTACGACGGAAAAGGCCTATCAATTTAGGTATTTCGCTGCTAAAGTTTCATGCATGACGCCTCTGGGAGCAAACTTCTGAAGTGGAAAAAGGCGTCCAATTCTTTCGCCAGTATGGTGGCTGCTGAGCTTCTTGCTCTATGCTCATTACACGTTCTGCTCGTTCTGAAAACACCAGTTGGCAGGAATTTCGAAGAGATTGCTTCCTAGGCAATCCTTGTCCACTTTATGCAACGGGAAATGAAGACGATAATGGCAATTTTTGCCCGAATCCTATTGAGGTGTTGCAATTGCTCGCGCACCACCACCCTGGCCTGACTGCGGTGGCTGGTGTTGGCGAACTGACGGCTCGTATTGACTAGTGCAGGCCAAGGTCGGATGCTGTTTTCTATTGCAGGATAGGATTCCCGATGTTGGCTGAGGGATGGTAGGTGCTACCTAGCGCTGATTTTTGATGGCTAGGTGTTGGCCAGAGTCAACTATGGCTGGCTGTACATCTGCAGCTGCATAGCGCAGTAGCCGTGATACCGCACTTACCAGAACGTGCGGGTTCGGTTCCCTATACCATGGCGGACCCATATCAGTGGGGGCTAAGCGCAATAATAAAAGAAAGACGTGCACTTCCATATTGGAGGACGTCAAATAAACCCACGTGGTCGACATTAATCGAAAAAGAAACATTTTTGGCGTGCCTCATAATAATGTCGTGATTCTGGCTCGTAAAACACCATAATTTAATTTTATTTTGCTATCCGATTTATAACTTAGAGGTACATGCTGGATGGAGCGTGGAAGCCCGCGACCTCCAAGCTGGACTTGGACGACGTGCATGAACTCGTTGCCTGGACTCGGCAGGAAGCCCAGGCTAGCGGGCTCCTAGAATAAGAGACCCTCCCGCCCATAGAGAGTGTCCCTATAAACGTCTATTGACTCGCTTACTTGCTGTCCACTGTCATAGCATCAACACTGTCTTCGTTCACTCGCAATCCAATGAGCGAGTTCTTTACTAACTTTTGTTTTTAACGAACGTTTCGTCTATGCTTGACACCAATCACCTCCTGTCGACGCGATGCACGTGCTTCGGAGGCGTCGCGGGTTTTGAGATGGCTAGCCGACGACGAACTTGTGACGAGGAAACGCGAGAGGATACTACGGGCTAACAAGACTTCGCACTGGGCAAGATATTGAGCAGCTTCCAGGAGATAATGAAGCGCAGAAAAGTGACGCTCAAATAAGGCGTGTGCCAGTGTTTTCCGGCTTATTGAGCAGTCCCTGTTCGTAGCCTTACCGTTTCCCTGAAGGAAAATGCCGACATCCATATCAGCACTTCATTCTCGCAGTCCCTGCGCAGCAGCTTCGGACGCCTACAAGTTCAGCAGTTTCTGGGTCTATAACGGGCTCGAATAACATGGCGACCAGCTTATCATAGCACAATAAATATAAAACTAAAGGTGAACGAATAAAATACCTGCTGTATCCCGACTAGATACGGTACTGGCGAAAAAACGAAGAGTGGACGCCCACCAATGCGAAGAAATATATATTTAAAAAAAATGTAATGTGCTGAAGCCCATGTCGTCTAGTCGCTTCTTTGAGTACATTTCATTGTGAACAAGGTTCCCGTGTAGGGGCGGAAGGGCCATTTTTTAAATAAATATACATCTTTAGGGGCGAAGCTCCTTAGGGTCGAGGCTTGTCTGCCGTTGTAATGCCGTATTTAGCCACGCTCGCGCTCGCTCTCGGCGCGTGCCTCCCGGAGCGCAATCTCTCTCTCTCTCTCTTCGACAGTGGCAGTCATGAGTGCAGACTGACGGTGTGTGTGCGTGTGTGGGCCGATCCCGGAAGCAGTGCACCAAGACAGTGTCATCTGCTGTCGTGAGAGAGAGCGAACGGCGCGCATTGACTATGGAAACGCTCTTTCTCTTGGGCGTAGTTGAACCATAAGGATTCGCAGTGTGCGCGTTAACTAAGTTAATCCGGAACTCGGCACAATCTACGACATGGGAGCGCAGGATCCTCATAAGGGCCAGGAGCATAAATGACAATGCGTGTGTAAATGTACACACGCGTTGTCACTCATTTACATGCCTGATTGGGCAATGTAACGGGTGATTTACTGTAACACAGAACGATCCCCAGCTTCGCCCACTCGTCATGGTTCACTTCGTGGAGATGCGTGGATTTTTCACATTGGTCGGCGTCCACCTTTTGTTTTTAAGTGCGCAGTCCGGGACCAGGCTATCTTCACTCGTTGGGCGTCACGCATGCCAAGACATGGGGCAGGAAAAGGAACTAAATGGATCCAGATTAAAAACGGTTACGGTAAACAAGATTTGTGTAATAAAATAAAATATGCGCATTAGGGGTAAATAATCGCGTAGTGAGATCAAATTAAGAGAAGATAATTCGAAAACGCCAAAGATGAACACAAGGGTAGTACGGACGGATCAATACTCTACTGTTCGCACAGGTTTCACTGCAGTGTAGCTGGCTTAAACTTTTTTTTTTTTGTCAGTGATTAAACCCGACCAAACGAAATTTCGCCACACCCTCGACTCATGCAGATAGGCTACCGTGGCGGAAGGCATTCATCAGGTAAAACTGTGTTACAAGTTGCCGCAGATAAGGCATCGGACTTTGTGCGTATAAAATAATCGAGATGGCAGCGTGCCTGAGTGAAGGTGCCGTAGTAGCGCTTGTAGATGTAGGGCGAGATGGAGGCCGGAGGGAACCGCTTGACGCCGTCGTACCAGTAGGCGATGGTCGAGCGCCAGTACACAGGCGGGACCGTCTCGGAGCGGATCTTGTAGTTGCAGATGTTTTGACCCACCGTGAAACTCTCTGGCAATGGGACAAACGTGCGAGTGGTTTGAAGAAATGTCTGGAAGTCGCAATGTCGTAAAAGGATGGTCGTCGTCGTCATCATCAGTTTACGCCCGCTGCAGGGCAAAGGCTGCTCAAATAGATCCACGACTGTCCCGGTCCCGTGCTAACTGTGACCATGTTACCCCGCAGACTTCTTAATCTCATCTGCCCACCTAAAGAAGTGCCGTCGGCATGGTGCCATTATCAGTCGAATTCTAATTAAGTGCAGAGCACTCTGAGCGTCTAGCAGAAACAAGGGAAACAACGTTATCGGGCAAGTTGGCATGATCTCTCTACTTCAGCACTCATGTAAAGGCTGTAAGCGCTTTCGAATATGCCGTAAGTAAAAAAAAAAATGGTTTGTGCATTGTAGTCTACATTTTGCTAAAAATAAGGCTATTTTCTCACGTGTTGTAAACACGGTACGCGATAGCATATACGTGATTTGTGAGAACACAGTTGAATATTCGCGAAAGTCCAGCTTTCGTTATTTTAGGGCGTGATTTGCATTTTGTCAAATATTGTTTAGACCACCAACACAACGGGTAGATTTATTTTTAATTAGTGTCCCGTCCTTAGCAAAGCGTCACCACCTCGCGAACTTCCGTATGCGCTAAATAATATTATTTCGTAATTTACGACTTATAATAACCAAATAAGTTTGCGTAAAAACAAAAACAAGACGCAAGTCCTCTCTGGTAATCCGGCTGCCTGAACGATTTCTTTATTCCAAACGATTATTCAAGGAGTTTGTAAACCGGAGGCGTGCTCACATGTATTGCTTGATTGATATAATTGGTAAAAGGGTTCCTCACCAGAACACACTACAGATTCTGAATACACATCGTGCATTGCGACGTAATCGTAACTACACGTCGTGGTTACACAGGTAAGATTCTACAGAAGCCATTTTTTTAGAATGGTTCATTATTGGACTTTGTAGACGATATAAAACCGCGTTCTTATGCCAGCACATGCGTCACTCCAAGTGGAGAGCGCCAATTATAAATTTAATGCTAAATTCAATGCTAAATGATACTACGTTCTTGTGCCATTTTGTTCTTCTCCTTTGCTTCATTGGCGTAAGAACTGTGGGCTCCAGATTGGATGAAAAAACATCTGTTCGCAAGCCGTGGTCAGTGACGTGGACGACAAGGTTCTATTACGCACTCTTTCTCCAGGCGTGTCACCCTCGAGAGGGAGGCTGTGTGTGGTTCTCTGCTTTAGATGTTCGCAGTGTTCGCGCCGCAGAGGTGTGTCATATTTTTTAGGCTCATCCCGGCCGCGGCGGCTGCATTTCGATGGAGGCGAAATGTTGAGGCCCGTGTGCTGTGCGATGTCAGTGCACGTTAAAGAACCCCAGGTGGTAAAAATTTCCGGAGACCTCCACTACGGCGTCTCTCATAATCGGAGCTGGTTTTGGGACGTTAAACCCCACAAATCAATCAATATATTTGTACGCTCTATCAACGAGTCGCATTTCCTCGGTCGCGGTAGCGAAATTTCGTCGGGGGCCCTTTAAACTTGAAAAGCGGTGTAATAAATATTCCAATGAAGTATCTAATATATGTCGCTCCTACGAATAAGAATGGGCTGTGAGATTAACAAATGAAGACAGATTCTCACCGACGCGCCTGCAGTCCGCGCAGTCCGGCTTGATGGCGCACATGCTGGCCAACTTCTGTGCAATGGCTGCCAGCTCGTGGTTCCACTCCTGGAAGACACGCAAAAGAAATGGAGGCGAAATTTACAGTATTGTCGTAGCGCGCGGAGAATCAGATAGAATGGTGCAGCGCGCATAAAATATACGCTGTCGGACGAAAACTTGGTGTTATCGAATGCGCACGCTACCGAAGGTCATCTGACCAAGTGATGACGTCACCATGCGACACCATGTGACGATGTAACTTCGTGACGTCATGTCGCAATGCCACATGGGGGTACCAAAAGTAGTACGGAAGTACATATCGATGTCACACACCCAGAAACACCGCGCTTTCGCATTTAGTGCATGTAAGGAGACTTGAAGTGCCTGCAAGTTTTTGTTATTGTCATAGCAGCCGATACCCGTTATTATCAACGATTTGGGAGCATTGTTTTATAATTAGCTAAAACAGTGTATGTATGGAGTGGTTAGGTCCTCGTTGAGGAGTAACTTTTAGTAATTTTTTTCAGCGGTAGACCGTTTCTTCTAAATACATATAAGCATTGCATGTACGTTTGCTCTGTAATGTGAATATGTGTATCGTGTCATTATACTGGACAGCGGCCATACCGCGCTCCTGTAGAGTACAAAGAACTCTGAATCGCTTTTACATATTTTATAGCCACATAGTGGGCTAAATCCTGCGTTTTTTTTTTTTTTCTGGACACGTGTAAGAAGCTGCGGCAGGAATAATGTTGCGGACAACTGGCATCTTATGCGACCGTAATCTAAACCGAGAAAATTGTGCGACGTGCTTCGCATTGTTTGAACGCGCCTTATCGGCTATCACATGGTGTTGACACTAACCTTGTGCATTTTCTTTATTGAAACAAATAATCGCGTGTGTCTTACATGGACAATAGACCGATCTCACCGCGCTGTTTCACCACGCCACCGCTGCCGCAGTGCATGCCGGAACTTGTAGTTCTCGCGGCAGTCGCGGTACGCTCAAATGAGTGGCCGCTGCATGGGAGAGCGGCGTTAACGAGCTTTATCAGCCTTATTTCGAAACATTTTGATGGTTGGGTTTACGTCCTATATCCCGGGATGCTACCAGAACAGCCTGAAACAAAAGCACTTCGCTTTTCTCGCGTTCGCGAAGGATGTCAAGCTCCGGCAGGAACTGGTGCGTCGGACAGACCGGCCCCTACGGCACACGGCTTGTTCAGCATTGTTCGTGAATTTTGTGTTATCTTATGCATGGCGTTTTAGCAGTGTCCTAGAGCAGCGTCATAATAGGTTAGGCACATCACGGACGGGCCGATCAGTGACTGCGACGATTCATAGAGTGTGCACGATCATTTTGCCGGGCGATCATCGTTAGCGGCGTCGGAGTGGGTACAACTTGTCGTCTGGACAAAATAGTGATTGCTAGAAGATGCCTAAATTGACCTTTTACGAGCGATGGCAACTGTCAAGCGTCTGACGTGAATGAGGTATCTGATACAAGCCCAGCTCAACTGTAGCGCATACTTCACGCTGCGCACGGCGATTTCTCAGCCACGCCGGCGTCGCAACCATCGGCGCCGCCGGTGTTATGGTTTTCAGTGTGTGATTTTATTGCGAGCACAAATTAAAGCGTAAATACCAATGACAAAACGTGTCATCTTATGTGCGCGAGTGGCTTGCATAGGGTCATACGCCTACTGAGGTAATAATGTCCGACGCCGTTTTGAAGCGGTAAGACCTAGCGACGACATCGGCGCCGAGCCTTCGGGCGTGAGGGCGACGGGCAGAGCGAGCTGCCGCTTTTTAGTCATTTTGCATCTGTTGTCAAAGTTACTCAACGACTCATCCGTACTTTATGCAGCAGGAACTGCTTGTTGTTCGCGATATTAGCAGCGGCCCGTAAGTTTTCGCTAACGGTGTGCGGCAAGTCATCGTTCCGCTAATGTGGACGCGCCTTTAGCATCTTCATCGCGATCGTTTTCTATTCATTCACATCTAGCGCATCGCTATGATCGAAGTCACGTATATAAACAACACACTGCGCATGTGAAGTTTTGCTTTGACTAGCAAACGCAAAATCGTTCCTTCGACTGAGCCTTCAGTTTTCACCATTCTGGTGCTCTTGGCGTCCCACCTCTGCACGATACGTGCTCTAAGACTTTCTTACTTGTCTTTTTATTGCGATTAATTCAGCGAATACGGGTAACAGCGATTTGAAGCGACACGGGCGCACGAACTATATAACGACGAGATCACGACCAGGCAGTGGCGCACCGACCGGGGGGGGGGGGTTTCGGGGGTTGCACCCCCCCCCTGAGGCCGACCTAACCCCCCTCCCATTCCGTATCTGCTCCTAAGTTTTAGAAGAATATGGCGTTAATATCTCTGCAAAACGCAGAAAGAATAATAAAATTAATCAACATCAATGATGTCACTATTATTTAGCATTTTATTTAGAACTTTATTTACTTTTTTACACACGCAACAACTGTGTAATCGCAGGCCCGGCCCTTCGTGAAACAATTGAACCCCCCCTGGCAGAGATCCTGGGTGCGCTACTGCGACCAGGTCGCATGTTTACATTGTCAGCCTTTTTTTTTTTTTCGTTACCAGCGCTACATCGCGTGGTAAATTTAAGTGAAACACGGCCACAGGAGGCCCGGACATCGTTTTCCGGCGCGTTAAATCGTCGTCCACGCCAAGGATTCGTAAGAAACACGAGTAAACTTATAGCACGCAGCAAGCACAGCCTTAGCAGCTGTTAGTATATTCTAGGCACTATACAGCTGTGCTCTGAGGACTACAACTAAGATGGCGGCGGCGCCGCTCTCGGAAACTCGCGCATGCGCAGATCGCGTGGTGAGATCGGTCTATTCTAAAGTCCAATGCGCGCGGCTTTCGCCGCGCGCGTTTCCCGTGCGGCCAGCGCCATTTTAGCCTGAATGCATGGAATGGTTTCGTCGATGCATTCCTGGATCAGTATGATATACAACTTCGCTGTGTATACTGTCCGCACAAGCAGTTTGACTGATTGCGATAGCAGAGAGGAAAAGACGCTTAGCACTTCTGTAACCCATGAAAGGAGCACGGCTCAGCGGCTCGCTGTAGTGAGGTGCACCGACACTTTCGAGCACATGGGGTTTCTTATGGGCCTCCAGCATGTCCCATCCATGGAAATGCAACCGCCACCGTCGCCTGGATTGATTCCGCATATTTCAGGTCAGCAGCCGATCGCCGTAACCACTGTGCCGCAGCGGCGGGCGGCCTACGCCGCTTAGACTGATACGTGTCTATAGAGCACGCAGGCGAGTACTGAGTAGCACAAGTAGCACCGTCTTGACTTCATTTTACATAAATAACCACTTTGGCCGCTCAGGTCACGTGCACACAAAACCCACATACGGGCTCCCTTACGTGCACACGGATCACTCTCCAGAACACAGGCGCGTCGGAAGCGAAGCATAAGAGAAAAGCCTCGAGCAAAATTGAGTCACGAGAAATATTTCGTTAAGGCGGGAACTTCGTTAAAATGCAGTGATGCAAAATAATGCAGCGGCAAATTAAAAAGAAAGCCATGGCATTCGCCATCAGAGTTAAAACCCAGGTGACATCATTTTCTTGCGTTTTTTTAAAGGAAGTCCTAAATAAATGAAATATATATATATTTTTTTTACACTTAGAAAGGAAAACTTCGTTATATCGGGCTGAATCTTGAGCCGACTTCGTTACTTCGAGGTTTTCAGTAGATTAGCCTCTACATAATGATGCGTCAACATGTCGAAATCATTTTTTTTAAATGTGAAATATCATAAGGCCGGGTCGCAATCGTTTCAGGTTCGACCACGCCTGCCTCACCAGGTACATCATATTAGCAGCGGCAGGTAACCCTCCGGCGGCCTCGGCTCCCGAGGCGAGGCGGTTTCGGAAAGCGTTGTGCTGGTCCAGAATGAGCTGCCGGTCGTCATCGGAAACGCCCTCGCGCAGCGGGTGACATGACTTCGGGGGCAGCACGCACTGCGTGTGACGACGGCTGTAGCGCCGGTACAGGTCCGGACAGGCCGCCGCATCGACGTCGCTGCTAGAACACCGTAACAGGCACATAGAGAAGTCAGGATCCTATGTCCAAACACGTAACGCGCCTACGGATACAAGGAAAACTTAGGAAAACGACACCTTCCAAAGCGGCATCACACGAGCGAGCATGATAGTAAACAGTAATGTACAGTCTTGTGGAAGACGTCGAGTTGCTTAAGGTCTGGAGGGTGGTCTCGGAACCCCACCAGTTTCGACAATAAATCTGAGAGCCCTCCCTTACTGGAATGTAGGAACAGGATGGATCAGGGGCAGGCTACCTTACAAAAGCAAAACGTAACCATCGCCTTTTTCAGGTCTGAGCCGTGAATTGACCTAACGAATATCTACCTTCAAAAATTACTTTGGCTGCTTGTGTATAGTGACATATAAAACAAGATGTCACCTGCTTTCTCCGCCTCTTTCTTTCTTTCTTTCTTTCTTTCTTTCTTTCTTTCTTTCTTTCTTTCTTTCTTTCTTTCTTTCTTTCTTTCTTTCTTTCTTTCTCAACCCTTGTTCGAGCCACTAGAGATCGTTGTAATCAGAGTTTGAGCACTGCAGCTCCACTTCTTGAGAAGTCGGCGCCTGCGACGTATAGTGTTGATTGACCACCGTATCTACGGGGCTCGATATACGTGTGTTAGAATGCCTGTTTTGGCTAAATTTGTTGTTCTGGCTCGACGAGCGTTAGGTTGGGTTAACCAACTATTCCGGATGTAGTTTAGGACTGCTTACCATGCGATTCTTGCCCTGTATTCAGATAAAAACTGCATGCGGCACCCAGTACTCAAAACAAAAGATGATATGCAGATTTGGGGTACGACGCGCACAGGTAAAATCTTCTGCAAGCCGCAGAGCTACTTCATTTCATTTAACTGCGTTTCTCAAGACCAGGTGTTTTGCTTATGTTCGGTTCACAATATCAAAACTGCCAGTAAAGATGGCAAGCATTATACTTGTAAGGGATGGCGGATCACGAAGGGAGATACCAGACTGAAGGGATGTCGCTAGTTGTTAGGTTTGCTTGAAATATAAGACGTGCGATTACATTACGGTTAAACGACGACTACGAGTGTTGTGTCTTGATGATTTGTAGCATGAAATTTAATTGGACAGGAAACATTCCAAGTACTCCATGCGAACACCGTTGAAATTGTGCAGCAGGATAAATAGCATTTAATGTTGCCCTATGCACCTGTACATGCTAACAACACTTTCCTTTTTTTGTTTGGTGGACTGCGAGCTCACCTAATCTAACGGCCGTCGGCCTAGTTCTCCCTTCCCCCGAAATTTTGATTGTTACGGAAAGTGATTGCTGCAAAATAGGTGCTTTCCTCGTGCAGCCAAGGCCTTGAGCAAGTACGCCCCCGGCCCCCTTTCCCACTGCCGAAAGAAATTCCACATTACAGGACGGCTTCCTGGGTCCAACTTCAGTCGCAAAACAGTTTCGGTCTTCCCTTTCGCTCATTCACGTTAATTACCCTTCCTCTGTTACGTCACTTGCACATGGTCCAATATTAAACCGACTGAGGCACCAGTCTGTGTCATCCTGATACATGACCCGCAAAGGAAGTTGTTTGCACTTTGTAAGTTGTACCGCTGGTCTGAGTGAGGCGTACCCGTCTAAACTGGGCATCAGTAGGGAGACCAGGCCAGCCACGTCTGCCGCGTCCGCAGCTAACGAGAAGGCTGACGCCACGCAGAGCCATGCCGCTGCCAAGGCAGCCGCTGGACATCGCGGCCTGGCGGAAGGAGCGCCACCACGATGCCTGCGAGGAGAAGTGCATGGCGGAGAGTTGTGTGAGAACCGGAACTGCGATCCTGAGACCGCCCTGAGAAGGAAAGTTTAAACCGTGAATTGGTCTGCATGTGCCGCGGAGTTTTACAGCTTCGAAGGTCCTGATATTTTTAGTAGATTGTAAGTCTAAGGGGCATAGTATATAGTGCGCATGACAGCGAATCACAAGTACACCTTGATTGAGAAATGAGCCGTAGTTGAAAACTGTGCGTTGATTCTACCGTTGCTTGCACACCATAATATGTTAAGTGAGAGCCACAGCGGTAGCTATAAAAACTTGTGTGATCAAGGTTTTGTGCACGTATTTGGCAGTCATTATCAAGTTCTCGTCCCGTTATTTTGGTTGCCCTTATCACCAGAGTTGTCGTTCTACATCATTACGTTTATTTGCCAAAATGGGTTCTAGAGCAACACACTCTGCTCGTTCCGATCAACGATTCCATATTATTAATTGCGAATATAGTGGTGACTAGGGAAAACGCGAGGCAGCATTCATGCATGGCAGGGCTATAAAGACCAGTGTATGATGGCCTAGCCCGGCATGGCCTGCTATGTCAAAAAGTTTAAATATTTTTAACCTCCTTGGTCTATGTACGCCAAGACCGCTCATTTCGGCGTCAACGCTACAAACCAGCCAAAGGCAAGGCAGGATACTGTCCTGCCGAAGACATTACCGGCCTCAAGCAGGTTATTAGGAACATATACCTGCCTAACGATATTAGCATGAAAAAAAAAAATGACGGGGTGCCCATCTCTAAGGTGGTGGGTGTTGCGGGCATGAACATTTGTATGGGTTCATTTTGTCTGAAAGTTGAAACAGTGACCGTTTATAACAAGTACTTAATGCATATACTTGCAGCGAGGGGGCTGATCACTTGCTAGTTGTTTAACGTTAACAGGCGCTGCTAAAAACAGCTCACAAAAATAGCAAGGAGTCAGCCGTCTTTGCGACACTGCCGTCTTTGCCGTTTCTGAGTATCACAGAGTACACAGTGACATTTGCGTCGTATGTGAGCCAGCGTCTCTACAGGATGAGCAAACTCTCTCCGGTTCAGGTAATGGAGTTTGTTTTGGAATTACTGTCCTGATCGAAAATGAAACACCATTCATCACGCAACGTCGTTCGCGCAGCACCGTCCATTACAACAGGAAAGGCATAGTACTGGCAGTAGTTGAGAACAAGTTCTGAATAACAGTAAAGCAGCGCCAAAGAAAACAAGGATGTGAAAACAGACGTCATGAACACACAATCACAGAATCGCACTAAAACACACATGTTTTAGTGTGATTATGAATCAACTAGCCCAACAGTAGGTCTTAACATATTGTGCCCTACACGTAAGAAGAAGCGCTTACATTGAAGATGTCTGCACGATCGGGAAGTGCGAGAGGCCATCTTAAAGCGTGTTTCGAGAAGAAAATACGATCGCGTTATAGCTAACATCGTTCGGTGGTGCTGTTGTGCATCTTACGTGGTTTAGGTAAGAAATTCACGACACTCGCGCATTGAACTCTTCATACGTTGCCCTTTTTCAGAGCCGTGTGAGCGACCGGCACGAAGGGACCAATCAACCTATGAACTACATGTGTAGTACTAGGTTGTAGTACTACTACTACTACATTTGCGGAAAATTTACGGACGCACTGCGGTACCTCAGTTCAGGTAAATGGTCCTCAACTGATTAATGACGCATTATCATTTGCTCTTTATGTCCTAAGTCTTGTCTAAATATGGACATGTCCTCACTGCAATTATCTCGCCAGGAAGGAAAAATTTTCTATGTGAGTTTTTGATGCCGAGATTTGAGTTTTGATGTATATTTGCTACGCCTGGTGGAGACTATGGAGCGCTGGTATTTAATCTCGGCGCACAAAAAATTTACCTTGCGAAGAAAATTTTCTAAACTATTGTGCAATACTCTTTGGTATTTGCTTCATCCATCTCGCTTTAGGAGGGTACCTACATAGTATGACCTTTACAGCGACATTGTTCTATTTTTTTTTTTTTTAGCTTCCGTACGCCGTGTGTCACGAGTCGAAAAGTGGTCATTCCATTAATTCTATCTATCGATCCAGTTCATTATCCTTCGCGTTCCTTCATAGTTTCCACCTTTCCGTTTTCCCAGGCGGAAAAATTTGCGACCGTGACCGTGACCCAGTTATGACGCACGGGCAAAGTCCGAGTAAACCAGCGATGATATGCGTGTACACTCAAGCGTCAGAGCCGATGCGACAACGTCCACGTTCGAGATCGCTCAGGCATGACGCCGACGCCGTCGGCTCCGCGGCAAGCTCGTGCGCGTGAGCGACGCACGCGTGGGCGGTTTCGGAGTCGTGGCCGGCATTTTCCGAGCGGAAACCGTGCGCGACTAAAAACGGTTTCCCGAAGCAATGGTGTACACACGACTCGCCGCGATGCCAACGGGAGTCCGTGATAGTGCGTTATCGTGTTGTTGTTCTGCTGTTGTGGCCCTTCTTCGGTTACGTGTGGCCGCTCCACTTCCCGACTTCCAATTGACGGCCAGAGAAAGGGAGGGAGAGAGAGAAAGAAAGAGGGTTTGGCTGCATGATCGCTTGCGGGTAGCCGCGGCAGTGCGCCGCCGTGTAGGCGTCCTTGCCTTTGTTTACTGTTTGCAAACCGCGTGGCGCGGTCTCGGTGTCGAAACCGGAGCCTCTGGCTGGCCCACTCTGGAGAGATTCACTCTTTCCTTACATGTTCACTAGATATGGTATGAAGGGCACTCCTTAAAGGAGTAGTGACACGATTTTGAGGCAGCGCAGTGAGGGACATCCTTCGTTCTCTTGGCGTGCAGTGTTAACGTTCTTCAGGAGACACAGCAGAGCCGGGAAAAACTTATAGAGCATTTTAAATTCATTTTACAGTTCTCGTCGTCTGTAAGCTAGCTCCATTGCAATGGACAATGCTTTGACTTGTGACAGAGCCTTCTAAATATCGCCGAAATCGCCGTTGGAGTCGCTGGACGACAAGGAAATCGTCAATGTTTCCGTACACCACACACAGCTGACAGCAGCCGACAGAGTTGCTGCGATTCCGTATCGAGTTGCCGTCCCCACGTGACCTTTAGATATACGTTCCACTGTGTGGGAATGTGACAATGAAACTGCTCCCTCGAAGTTAAAACCGAAAGGGGACTTTTAAGGCAGCCGTGCTTAAAATATATTCATTGCTTTCCGCGGCACCACGATACTTCTTTCAAGGCTCTTGACACCGGTGCTTTTATACAGAGCAGAAAAACGCTGGCGTGCGTGTTTAGTAAAAAAATGTTCCCAAGCATAGACCCAGTAATGTGTGCATGGGCTTCAGTTGTTGGCTAGCAAAAGTGGTCACCCGCCGTGGCAGCTTGGCGGCAAGGGCGGCAATCCTGGTTACGGCGGCCGCTTCGATGGGGGCGAAATGAACACACACACATGCACACGCACGCACGCGCGCACCTGTGTGTGTGTGTGTGTGTGTGTTCAGATTTAGGCGCACGCTAAAGAAACCCTGGTGGCCAAAATAATCGTGAGCCCTCCCACAACGGCATCCCTCACAATCATATCGCGGTTTTAGTGCGTAAATACCAATCAATTATTATTATTAGACATTGACCACACAAGCCTGTCCTCCCACCATTAATTAGTGTAACCAACAATTCCATCCCGGCCAGCTGCATGCCGTGCTTTGCAGACACGCGCGATCACTCATATTTGCTTGCTCGCTTGCTAAGCATCTGTTCAACATTAAAAAAAAAAACAGAAAAAAAACAGGGGATCTGAACTAGACAGTTATGACTTATAATAACCGAGCTCACGTAAGCTGTTCCTGCTCTGTACGTAACACCTTGCGGCTCTGTTAAACCAAGCGTAGTGTACACCACTCCTTGTCTCGAAAGCGTTCGGAGGTCGCCAGCGGGTTGTACCAACTGCAGCCTGCCGAGCTTTCTTAAGATATGATGCCGGACCCAAAGCTGCCAAGTCGCACAATTTCAGCGACCCGCTTAATCTAGCTCCCGCAAACAGTCACGTACACGCTTCGCCATTCAGCCCTTCCAAGTATTGCACGTTACAAGCGGAAGAAATCTTCAAGGTGTCAGCTTTCTTTCTTTCTTTCTTTCTTTCTTTCTTTCTTTCTTTCTTTCTTTCTTTCTTTCTTTCTTTCTTTCTTTCTTTCTTTCTTTCTTTCTTTCTTTCTTTCTTTCTTTCTTTCTTTCTTTCTTTCTTTCTTTCTTTCTTTCTTTTTCTTTCTTATTTTAGTAATGGCTTGCTTACTCGAGCACTGCAATTTCATCCACTGTTTGGACAGGGTTAAATGAAGGGCAAAACCTCTGCTCACAGGAAACCAAATGAATTAAGCGTACATCTATTTGTTCATCTCCAGAACAAAAACAAACAAACAAACAAAAAGAAGGAACACCTGTGGTTAGAATTTTTTGACGTTTTCTTATTCGTTTGTGTCGTTTAATATGTCGCCAAACTTCAATCAGCCAACTCGAAGCGGGAGCCGGCGATCTGGCGACAGTCGCGCGTCGCGGTCGCGGCTGACAGCGTGTATCAGTGTCGCGATTTCTCGCTGTGGTTCAGTTTTCACATTGGCGACGAAGCACGCTGCTTCTCTGGGAATGGCGACAAGCTACCTTGACCCTTACATGACAGGCAGACTGTTCTTTCTCCTCTTCCTTTTAGTTGGTCAGCTTAGGCAAACCCATAATCACATAACAACTTAGCATGAACGTGCTCGTAATCATGCAAGTGCTAAGTTGTCACCGATAATATAAACCCCCAGTTGTTACCAGTGCCTACCGGTTGGCACGGGTTTTGAACAGCCTGTATCATTCAGTGCGAGAAACGAAGAATGTATAAAGAAAACACACACGGAAAAAAAGTAAAGTTATTAGGGCGCTATTTGCCTCTCACTGCGAAGCGAGCCCATGGGCTCTGGCAATATTTGTCACGAAGCTCAAGCTTTCTGACTGACCTTCGCTGCTGTGCTTAATGTGTACTAGACATACACGACTGTATTTGTAAGACGATTAGCCGTTAGACTCAAATTTGCCTGTTCATAATACGCGTAGTTCAGAGAAGGTGGTCGACGACCGGGATTTGTGGATGATCTCCGGCGAGACATTCGTTCATGTTCTCGCCGGCGACATTGTTGTCATCGGGGCGGTTCCTCTTCCTGTGCTTCAGCGTCGATAGAAGGCACAGAAAGCGTTGCAACCAGCACTGGGACTCGAACTGTACAGTAATTTCAAAGACGTGAACGTGCAGGAGGAGAAGGAAGGAGAAGAGAAAGGGGTGGAGGAAGAAATAATGACGAAGGAGAAGAAAAAGACGACGAAGAAGACCATGCGGAAGGAGATGATGATGAAAAACCAGCAGACGAAGAAGACGGCTACGAAGAAAAGAGAGAAGCCGACTAAGCACAACAAGGAGAGGATGAAGACGATCACAACGAAGAAAAAATGGAGCAGACGACGACGCAGAAGGAAGAGGAAGCAGTAAAAGAAATAAAATTAAAAAGGAAGATAAAAGTGAGGAGAAGGACCGGACGAGGGCGCAAGGAGAAGGATGAGGAATCACACAGCAACGTGTAGCTTACGTTGTGACTTTGACGCGTCCCCTACGCAGGCCTGATAGTTTTTATTTTGATTTATATTAACCGTTATAATTCGAGCAGATGAAGGGGCTTCCACTGGAAAGACGCAAGTCTTGCCTTATGCCTGGAGTGTCAGATTTAGTGCAAAAGAATTTAAAAGAGAACCATGCACGCAGCATACGATAACCAGCTCTCTTGTTACGCGACTGCTTCTTTTAAATGTTCCAAAATAGCAAGTTGTGCTAGATGGTGTGAACTCATAAAAAAATAAAAAAAACAGCGCACAGGAACGAAGACGAAAACAAAGAGACAGACAGCACTGCACTCACAACTCAAAGTTTATTGGAAAAACACGTGTGTATTGGAACGAACATGCGGAGCCGACTTCTTCTGACGAGAACCAAGTGTATATATTCGCCCGTGTTTTTCCCATAAACGTCGAGTTGTTAGTGCAGCGCTGCGTGTCTTTTCTTCTTCTTTTCGTCATCGTTGCTCTGTGCTGCTTTTTAAGAATGAATTTTAATATGCTACAGCTTCACGTAAGTATCCTTACGTGCTTTGAATGCGAAGGCATCGTGTGTCTGGACGTGTAAGCGAGATCGACGTCCGTACATTCCGACGTCCATGGGGTATGACATTTCACGTAAGTGATGTGTCCTTGGAACTTGAGGTTCCTACGTGTTCTCATGGTTATGTCACACGCCGGCATCACTAATCACGTTACCTTCTAACTTGAAGCTCATACGTGGTCGCGTGACTCTCATATGACCTGGTAACTTGGTTATGTGCTCGAAGCAGGTTAAAGGGCAACTCCGGCGATTGTTCAGCTTCCCCTGAGTTTCATAAAATTTTCAATATATATTCTCCTCGGTACTGTAATAATGTGTGCCAAGCCAGGCAGCTGCAATTCATTTAGTTTTCCTGGAAATGAATTTTAAAAATTTTTATCGGATTCCTACGCGGGCCATCCTGTGTTTTTTACGTCATCACCTTCAACGCTGCCTACCCGAACCAGCGGGCCGTCAAAAGCAAAACGACCGTACTTCAGCTCTCAAATCGTCGCTGTCAAGTTCAGAAAAGACTGACATAACTCAGTACATCGTCGGATGACCTCGCCACTGTCATTTTTCTGGCATCAGCTCCATATTTCCGATGGAGGGCAAGCTGCGACGCCATCACATAGGCTGCACGAAGCGCCTACCCGTTTCCGTTTCTGTGTGAACGCGCCTTTCAGTCGCTTATTTAAAATTATTGGTGCGTTTCTGAGCAAATTGAACCACCCTTGCTGCTACAGGACCATCAGTACCGTTGGAAAACATCGATATCAGAACCTGGTGAGAAAGCCGCCGGAGTTGCCCTTTAAATCAATTTTCGAATTTCACAAGAAATTCTGACCCGGCGGCCTCGCTCGGAGATTTGGCCTTGAAACTTAAGGTTACTACGAGCTCACGTGACTGTGTCGTGGGGTGGTCGTGGGGGCGCACCCCCACCCCCCTTTTTTTTTCCCCCCTCTTCTGTCCCACTTTCGTCCCGGTGTGCATACCTCAGCCTACCTGCTTACCAGCCCCAATCAGCGTCTCTGTTTTATGCTAGACCTGTGGAGTAATCCTGGGATGAAACTTGCACGAAGAAACTTCCGAGAATCGATAACAACAATGCGTAATTTGTTTTGTTTACCTCACTCTCAATTTATTCTGGCTTGACAGCTCCCCGGACAAATTGCGAACCTACGCCTTTGCCACATGACATGATCACTTGATCATGTGCTTGAACCGTGCCAACCTAGTTTTCAAACTGGGCGCCACTACCTAGCTGACGTCATACCATCACCAAGTGAGTTTTCTTACCGTGCAATGCTAACAGCGACGTTCGCAGGGTGGACACCAAATATTCTGCCTCATAGGGCATATGGTGTCTTCGATGTACTCTACCACGAAAGCAGCGAGCTGTTCCTTAAATTTGACAATCTGCTACCTGGCCAGAAGACTAAAAGAGAACACATACGAGTTCACAAGACTAGAATCAGTACACTAAGTGAAGAACAAAAAATGTGGTGAAGCGAAGCATAAGGAAAATCCCGTCATTGTTTAACAAATCGCCCTTGCAGTTCACTAGAAATTTACAAATGATTTATTATGCATGTTTACCTGGAACATTAAAATGTTTGTGCATACATGTTTCCTTCATTCGAGCATGTACGAACGAAATGAGCAACAAAGAAACTCGAGATGAAATTAATGAATATGCGCAGCCTGCGATGGAACTGGAAATGATAGGTGTAACGACATGGGTGAGAAAGAGGGCACAGCGAATCGAGGAACAAACAAGGGCAGCTGATATCATTGACCTGGACGGGTAACGTAGTGCGTAGAACAGATAACATATGGTCAGTGAGAACAACAGAATGCATACCAAGGGATGGGAAGCGCAGCCGAGGCATGCAAACATACAGTAGGAGGAGGGTATAAGAAAGAGGGAGGGAGGGAAGGCGATGATATCATGCCTTTCCCAGTTATTTAATGGAGACAGAGAGAGAGAAAACTTTTAATGGAGTGCGGGAGATGTTCGCCTATGGCCTCTATGTTAGGTCCATAGCCTGACATGGCACTCCATCTTTTGGGTGATGATTATTATATATACACTGATAAACACATAACACAAAAAATCACATACAGCCACTCAAACACATACAGTATTTACAAAGTTTAGTTGAGGCATTTAATGGAATCAGTTCAGGCATGTCAAGAAGAAGAAGAAGCTTGCAACGCGAGCGCTGCAACACTGCAACAAATGTTTATGCTTCTGCTTAGATACAGCTACGTCATGTGGTCACGGCCACTTGAAGAACATGTGCGGTCACTTCGCTACGAAGCCCGAGAGCCAGTTCAGTGAAAGGTCGAGATGGGTTCGGTTTCAATCAAAATTCTGCTCAAGTATAAAGTGGCGGTTTTTATCGCTGGCAGTATGTCATTTGACCGTGAACTCGATACGAACGTGCGATACAAACAGTTCTATCGAAAATATCAACAGACAAAAAACAGGAAGAGCGGCCAGTTGGACTTTCCCCGAAACGGGCTTTCCTGTGCGAGAGATTATCCACAGAAAAAAAAAAAGAAAGAAACGCAGTCTTCACGCTACGCGAAAGAGCGAGTCGTGGGCCGTGCGCACCGTGGCCGTGCCCATCGCGATGACAATTGTTCTCGCATAGGTTCAGCGCACGCGATTAGATTTTCGGTCTCTCTCTCGCGCTGACTCGAAGAGATCAACGCTTTTGGGAAGTCCCCTCGTACAGGGACTACATGGTGATACCACGACCCCGCGTCGAGTGGTGGTGGTATCGCTGAGTAAATCTGGCATTTGGCAACGATTGCTGGCAAAGCGCAGACAGTTTGTCTTCTTCTAATTGAGCTCGCCGATATACGCGGCAGGCTGGTGCAGCGGATACATGGCATCTGCGCCTACCGTCCTTCCGCATGAGCCTGAACGAACGACTGTTTCACTGACAAGGGTCGCCCTACGCTACGAGTGTGTGCATGTGATTTGTTTCCATCTCCCTCTTTCGTTCCTGTTTTGCTAGTCCCCCCACTCCCCCCGTCAATTCAAGAAAGCAAATCAGGTGCTTGTTGGGATCTATCTATCTATCTATCTATCTATCTATCTATCTATCTATCTATCTATCTATCTATCTATCTATCTATCTATCTATCTATCTATCTATCTATCTATCTATCTATCTATCTATCTATCTATCTAATCTCCGTTGCTGCTCTGAGTAGGACGCCGTGGGTTCGATCGCCGGCGACACTGTTTTTAGAGAGAGAGAAGCTTTAAAAGGAGCCCTGCCACACTTTTTGAACACAGCGAGAAAACGGCTCCAGTCAGTCGCTGAGGCTCATGCGAACACGTGAGAGCAATTTCATGGCGCTGCGCGCATCAAAAAGTTTCCAGTTTGGTTGCAAATACAGATGGAGATCGCCTGCTCTTTTTTCACGAAATGACGTCGTTGGCAGCACCGACTAGGCCTCTTGAGTCTTCACGGTCTTCTTAAAGATAGATACATACATTGTACACGCGAAACATACGTACAAAAATCACCGCGTCTCCACTAATGTGAATCATGACGAGCGGCAAAGCACTGGGTATCGTACCGGTATCTCACCGTACGCCAACCGCGCGTAGCAACTGCGAATGTGAAATGAATGACATAAAGTATATATATATATATATATATATATATATATATATATATATATATATATATATATATATATATATAATGTATTGATTTGGTTCCTCTTTAATGCTGTTGCATTTTAGTCCACTTGTTATAATTCGTGGTACTTAAGCCGAGAAAGCGCTAAGGTAGGATTAAGGATGAACATGCAGAAAACAAAGATAATGCTAAGTGACACGGCGAAGAAACGTCTATTCAAGATCGAAACCCATATCGTAGAAGTCGTAGAAGAATATCTGTACCGAGGACAGCTACTTACAGGAGAACCCACCCATATAAAAGAAATCCGCCGTAGAATAAACATGGGATGGCGCGCATATGGGAGACATTCCCAACTGATGAACGGAAACCTACCACTATCATTCAAGCGGAAACTATATAACTACTGCATCTTGCCAGTACTGACTTACGGGTCAGAAACGTGGAGAATTACAAAGAATGTAGAGAAGTTAAGAACCGCGCAGCGGGCGATGGAGCGAAAAATGATAGGCGTTACACTAAGGGATAGGAAGACAGCCGAGTGGGTCAGAGAACAAACGGGGGTCGCCGACATAATGAACGATATTAAGAAGAAAAATGGACATGGGCAGGCCACGTGATGAGAAGGCTAGACAACCGATGGACAGTTAGAAGGACGGAGTGGATACCAAGAAAGGGTATACGCTCAGCCGTGGGCGGCAGAGAGTAAGATGGGGGGACGAAATCAAGAAGTCCGCAGGCGTCAAATGGAATCAGCTCGCGCAGGACAGGCAAGAATGGCGAGGATTGGGAGAGGCCTTCGTCCTGCAGTGGACATAAGATGGGCTGATGATGATGATGATGATGATGATGATGATGATGTAATTCGTACATCGTCTTGAGTTCTGGGTTCACATACGCACGTATGTTTAGACTATAACAACGGTTTTCTATGTACCGTGACAGCGAGAATCGACGACAAAGCTAGACGCCGACAGTCAGGGCGCATTAGCAGAAACTCGTTAGAATCGTTTATAACCCGACAACCCTAGATATATACACTGTCTGGGTTCACTGCCTCCAGGATGAGCCCACACCCGCACTGAACAGGGACGCCGGACATACGCCGGACAAGCCTCGACCCTAAGGTGCTTCGCCCCTAATATACGTACAAAATGGACAAATAAGGGGCTGTAGGGGATCTTTCTACTATCATTAGGTCAACCCAGTGACGTCATTTGTTGAAATAAGAAGAGGCTCTTCCAAGCTGTATTTTAAACCAAACTGCAAACTCCGTGGTGCGTGCGGTGCAATATCATTTCGCTTGTATGTTCACAGGCACCGCCACGACGGATCGGCATCAGTTTTCGGAACAGGTACAAAAAGCTTTGCAAGGCCCTTTTAAATAAATAAGAGCGGAGACGCTGGCTTTAGTGCATCCTAGCCTGCTATTACACGCAGGCAAAAGGGGAGCGAGGCACATACGGACGTCGAGTGTTTTGATGGTGGCAAATGGGCTCGTGTGCCAACCATTGCAATGGGTGCAGGTTAATAATGCCAGGTGGTGGAGACAGACTAGTCCTACGCTGTGTATATAGTGCAGACTCTATGTCTATATTGGACGTCAGGCAGAACTAGCTATGATTCCCTTATTATACCGCATATATGATGATGACATCCGCTCCTGCCAATCAGTAACCTCACGTTCCCACACTTCTTCCTCAGGGCTTCTTTTCAAGCAATTACGAGTGCCTCAGAAACTCAGAAATTATTTGTAGCAAACCATCCGTTAGGCAGCGGGAATGATTCCTCGATCAACTGCATAGACGGGGAACTTACGACGAAGCTGACGCCTAGAAGCGCTCCTCGTTATAGCACTGACATTGGTGCTTGCGAATGTCGTCGTGGAGTCGGCACTTTGAAGTAAAACTTACAAATAGAATCAGTATATAAAGATATCGATCTTGGTTGAGAAACGGCTGCTCTAGCTATAGATATATACACTTCTCACATAAACACTCCTGTGCAGAATGTTTCCACGTGTTTGACCCTGCGGGGGATGAACTGGGTTGCGCGACACCGAATACGGTCAAACGCACTGTAGGGGTCCGCCATTGGCATGAGACTGGTTCCTGTCAGGTACGTGCTGTAGCGTACGCGTATCGTTAATCCTGGACGTACGTGAACATTCGCGACGCATTGAACGAAAAATAGCAGAATATTTGGGCTTACCCGAGGCGGTGGCTCATTCTCCTTATCTTCGTCTTCGTCTCGAAGATCGTGTGAAGAATCCTTGCCAGAGAAATCCTCGCTCTTGACTCAAACGGCATTACCAGCACCAGCAGTTTCGGTTTTCAATTCTGTTTTAATTTCTTGCATGAAAAACCTCTATTATGTTTTAAAGTCTTGAGCTTCTTTTTTTCTTATACGGCTTTTGTTCGACGATGGAGGCAGTTAAGCCGCCGTTCTCAGAGGCCAGCCAGACTGGTGAATCAGACAGCTTTAAAAACCAGAAGCATCTTCTTTCAAAGCTTGTTTAACCATTACTGCGGAATAAATGCACCACATCGCTAAGAATCTGCCACCATACCCCGACAGACCGTCATGCTCATTGAACCAGTGCTACAGCTGCCGCTGTGGTGCACTAACTATTCATCGTCATTAGCCTGTCTACGCCCACTGCAGGGCAAAGGCCTCCCCCATCTATCTCCAATTATCCCTGCCCTGTGCTAACTGGGCCCAATTTATCCCCGCAAACTTCTTGATCTCATCTGCCCACCTAACTTTCTGCCGCCCCCTGCCACGCTTACCTTCTTTAGGAATCACTCTGTTAACCTTAATGACCAACGGTTTTGTCATCGCATTACATGGCCCGCCCACGCCCATTTCTTCTTAACTTATATTAATTCCTAACACGTGTTTTTTCCCTAACCCACTCCGATCTCTTGTATCTTAAGGTTACACCAACCATTTTCCGTTCCATCGCTCGCTGCGTCGTCCTCAATTTAAGCTGAACCTTCTTAGACGCCAAGTTTCTGCCCCTTAGGTGAGTACCGGTAAGATGCAGCTGTTATACACTTTCCTCTTCAGAGATAATGGTAAGCTACCATTCATTATCTGACAATGCTTGCCAAATGCACTCCACCCCATTCTAATCCTCCTAATTACCTCATCCTCATGATTCAG
Organism: Hyalomma asiaticum; assembly: GCA_013339685.2. Taxonomy (NCBI): domain Eukaryota; kingdom Metazoa; phylum Arthropoda; class Arachnida; order Ixodida; family Ixodidae; genus Hyalomma; species Hyalomma asiaticum. Next base: position 72,241,958 of record CM023485.1, on the reverse strand, counting down.
ATAAGGGGTCACTATACCTGGCCTAAGCAGATATTCACTTACTACTTCCAATGCCTCGCCAGCTACCTCAGATCGCTTTGCTCGCCCAAGGCTATTGAACATTACTTTAGTTTTCTGTATGTTAATTTTCGGGCCTCCTGTTCTACTTTGCCTGCTTAGGTCAGTAATCATGCTTTGTAATTCATTTCCCGAGTTACTTAGCAAGGCAATGTCATAGCAAATCTGAGGTTACCGAGGTATTCCCCCTTAACCCTTACACCCACCTGTTCCCAATCCAGTGTCCTACATACTTCTTGTAAACATGCTGTGAATAACATTGGAGAGATTGTGTCCTCTTGTCTTACGCCCTTCATTATAGGTATATTGATGTTCTCCTTATAGAGGGCTATGGTGGCTGTGGAGCCGTTGTAGATGTCTTCCAGTAGTCTTACGTAGTGCTCGTCTACGCCCTGAATCCGCAATGCGTGCATGACTGCTGAGGTACCGATCGAGTCAAATGATTTCTCGTAATCTATGAAGGCTATATATAGGGGTTGGTTGTATTTAGGGCAGTAATTATTAAGGCTCCTCTGTTAGTGATTATCTTGCTCGGCTGCTGTCTCGAAAGACGCGGCTTCGGTCCCGGCCGCGGCGCTCGCTTTTTCGATGGAGGCTAAATGTCTGAAGCCCGTATACTACGTGATGTCAGTGCATGCCAAAGAAACCAGGTGATCAAAATTTACGGAGCCCTTCGCTACGGCGTGCCTCTTAATCGCATCGTGGTTTTGGCATGTAGAATCCCAGCAATCATTATTATTGATATTTTAACCAATATTTGTACCACGCAATTATTGAAAAGCGGTTTCACAGAATATAGTGCTTTTCTATTGGGCCGACTAAACTCATTTACAGCTTCAATTGCTTTACGGTTCTCCCTCACCAAGTGGGCTGCTGCACTTCTGCCATGGACCGAGCTCACCCCCACTCTTTAATACGCTCCTTGGCGTGGGGATTTGCAACTACAAATTGGGCAACATAGGGTATTTTTGTCTACGGCCTACGAAATGGCCGAATGTTTTGCTGTGGCTATCCACCAGCGTTGAACTCGCCAAGCAGATTTATATTAGTAGAGCAGTAAGCAACATTCGTGGCTCTGGCTTTCATGAAATTGAGGAAGTTGGGCCAAGAAATACTTGCACCTTTCCTGCGATGTATTTCGTATGACTTCGTGCAGCCGAAGCGGCTGCCTTTCCATAACATCGGTTAGTTAATTCAAAAGTTATTTTGCTATGTTGAGAATATAATTATGGCCATCTTGTGAGAAATCAAGGGCCCAGAGGGGTAGGGGGAGCATTTAGCGTATACTTTTGGGTCCAACACATCAGCCAGCTGGAGCTTCAGTAAAGCGATACTTAGTCCTGAGGTGCCATAAAACAAGTGAGCTTGCGTCGTGCATTGGAATGAAGTGTACCATGTTCACAGCCGAATATATATGCGTGATAACGTTGCAAACGAGGCGCAGACAGGGCCTCGTCAGCTTGTTGAGGAATGGATTGGCAACATTCATCTAGACAGCTGAATATCCTGAAAGGGACACTAAAGGAAAATATAAAGTTCGGCTAAATAGATGTTTCTACTTCTGTTGGAGTGTACCACTTCTTTCTGCGCACCATTAAACCAACTTTTCTCCGAAAACTGCTGCCGGTGGCCCCTAATGTCGCCGCTCAATTTCAATCGCCCGCGCCGAGAAGAGGACGTCACGATCACGGCTGCTGACGCTATGGCACAGTGAACTCCACGGCCGTAGTACGTATAGCAACAACTGTGGCTACTTCATGTTTATATGTTGACAAATTTTATTCAATTCCTTTTTTTTTTTCGTTTTAACCTGGATCAGTAATCGGGTATTCAGAATATATGAGCTGACGTTATCAGTACCCACAGGACGGGACAGAGGGCGCCAGTCCACGAGTTAAAAAAAAAAAAAAGGGGGAGTGCTGGAGGACAGGACAAGCGCATTTCTGGTGTGTCGTCTTTTTTTTTTTTTAGTCTCCTATATTTTCAAGCATACTGAATCGACTGTTTCATTAACGCGTATATTTGAGCTCTAAGCTCACATAGAAAAAGGCTCTCGGTACGACGACGCCGCGCATGGACACGACGTTGAAAACGCACCTTTCTTGGTACCGGCGAGCGTACATAAATAGCTTTACCTCATAAGGAACGTCTAACGAAGTGTCTTTTTTTAACGTAATTTTTTCCCTAATTATGGTTACCATGCCGTAGAGCACGACAGCTGAGTTATCATGGAGCCAGTAAATCTTAAATTACTACAGGAATAATAAACTGTAATCATAGTGAGGAGCGAGTCTGTTTGATTTAGTTGGAACTGCTTGAGGCCACTCCTTCTGCAGCTATTTCTTTTTTACCTGAATCGGTTCTCCTTTAAATATGCCTTCATTTGTCGACGAATATATTTTGTGACATCAGCGTTGGACAGATCGTTGAGAACGTTGATCGTTGTAAGTAGCGGGGTTGTCATAGACGTTTTCGTGTTTTGTTGAAATGTTTCTTATTGTGTGTGTGTGTGTGTGTGTGTGTGTGTGTGTGTGTGTGTGTGTGTGTGTGTGTGTGTGTGTGTGTGTGTGTGTGTGTGTGTGTGTGTGTGTGTGTGTGTGTGTGTGTGTGTGTGCTCGTGCGCGCGCGCGCTTACGTTTCTACATCACGATGGCCGAATAATTTAGAAGCAATAGCTACTCGCCCGTGCAGCGCTTATCTCTGTCCGGTGGCCGTTATTTATTTGAAGCGACTCCGCCACCAACAAATTTATCGCTCCGTGCGAGTCGCACCAACATAGATCGCAACTCTCTGGACAATTTGACGCAGATCTTATCGCTGGAAAATTGCTTGCGTGACTCTATTATTGTGCACTCCGGGAGTTACGTGAACATCAACGATTACGCTGGCACGTTCGAAGAGACTTGTATAAATAGTCGCCGCACTTTACTCGTCACCATATTTCAGCCAAAGATTGCTCTATTTTTATAGATGCGCCGAATGTTACCTAATCGCGCGTTATTTTAAATCTATACTCTCTGGAATCCAAAGGAAGGAGGTAATTATACGGCTTGGAAATAAATGGTCTTAGTAGACCTATTCATCAGGGGTACTCATTAGCATGGGGGGGTGGGGAGTGTCGTAAATAGTTGTTTCCCTGACTTCTGTATGCTTAGATTTAGGTGCACGCTGGCAATCCAAACCCCATCAATTCTTCTTATTATTATTGCGATAGCAATTATATGGAAACTTGAACATCGCTTTCACCTTCGCCGTCGCCGTCACGTTCCGTATGCATTTAAGTATGTATATATAGATCGCAATCTCTAAGAAAGAATCACGCAGCTTACGCCGGCAAACATAAAGATCGAAATCTCTAAGGAAGTCTGCAAGCGCCGGAAAGAAACGCGCTCGCTTGATGCCGCTGTGCTGGGCAAAGTTTCTCGACGGCGCAAAGTTCACGCTGCTTCGGTCGCGCGGTTTGAAGCGCTTGCCCAGAAGAAATCAAAACAAGATAACTTAGCTCACAGTTCTGCTGCGCCGTTATCTATGTCGCCCGACCATAAGTAACCTTTGATGGCCTGCCCACGGGTGCAGTTTCTCATCAGTACCACTCTTCTGCGAGCGGCACGCCGTGGTCATTCATTCCCTTCGTGCGAGTCGGGCGACGCCTAAGCACACCTGCACGCTTACTTAACAAGCCCACGTTCACTACAATTCAGACTGCCCCTAAAGCTTCTGGTCCTACTCCGTATATTATATCATGCATTGCAATCGCATTCATTGCTTCGCCTATCTGGCGAAACTGTGGCTTTATTATTATTATTATTATTATTATTATTATTATTATTAGTTTATTCGTCTGCGTAGCACTTCAACGTGTGCGATAGCAGTGCAGTGAACTGTCGGTTCATCAAAACTAGATGGTCTCTGCTCATCAAAATACAAGATCGCAAGCTTCTCGCTTGCTTCCCCCTCCTCCCGCCTGTTCTATTTACTTAAGCTGTGCTCAAGAGTATTAGCACGCATCGCTTATAGTAGTGCAATATCGCGGGCACGAGAGTTTTCCAGCCAGTCGACTTCCCAGTTTTTGCTAATTGGTTTTCTATGGAATGCGACTGCGCTTAAACAAAAAAAAAAAAAAAAAAGAGTGATGATCACTTTATCCTGGGCGTTTATCGTGAGTGCTTTGGCTGGAATGCGCTCCGCGAACAAGATTTCGATACAAACAGGGGGCATTACACAGAACGCATTCCTTTAAGAGATACTCAGTTCCGGAATTTAGCTGCCCTGTAAGGCTTCGCAGCCACTAGAAGCTGTCACATCCGCAGGCAAGATGCACGTATATTGTAAACCGAAGGGGAATGCCATCAGTTTTCTGGGACGTCACTGACGGGCTTTATTGAATTTTTTGACAATGAATAATTATAAGAATTGCGCTTGCAGTTTCAAATTGGGTTAAAAGCTAGTGCCAGGTTATGAATGCTTCGACGAAAAAGCGAAAGGAGAAAGAGATGTAGACACAGCGCGCAACACGGAACAGTATAGCTTTTTATGAAATGCCAACAGATCTAGGGGAGCAGGTTGGGTTCAGTTGTGCAGAACCGCAACTATACCCATGAGAGACCGAATTATAGTATTGGCGTGAGACACTCTCTCCTGTATGACACGGGTACGAGCACGCGCTCATGTTAATCATCTCACGTTCATCACGTTAGTTGATATTCTGTTAAACTACAAACATTAAGAACGATTTATTTTTAATGATAACAGCGCGAACTTTCTTACGCAATAGACAGACACACAGACGAAGACAAGCGCTGACTTCCAACTGAAGGTCTATTGCGCAGAACAAGCATATTTTTTAGGTGACCGCAAGATTAAAATCAGCATGATCAACAATGTAAAAAAATCTGCGCTGCTATCATCAAAAAATGGAATACCAACTAGCCCGTACCCACACATTGCTTAAGAACATTATATTGTCTCCGAAGAGCTCTAGTTTCCAACAGCTGCCGCTATGTTTTTTTTTTTTGTTTTTTTAACCATAAGACACTGCTTGGTTACTAACGGCGCAAGGTCGATTTTCATTCATACGGTTGCTGAGAGGTCAACCTCATGCCATGCGGACGCACATCTGAGACGACGTCAGTACAGGAGCGCAGGGCATCAGTGCTGCCGCACGTGACCACGGAGGGCGGCGTGACTCTCCTGACGTCCTTCTCACGACTGCTTCTTTGTTCCGCGCCTCCACAAAAGAATACGCCATTAAGGAAGGAGCGGGTTGTCGGAACAACGCGGAAGGAACGCTACACATACACAAAAGTTACCATCAGTGGCTCGTTGCATCCGTAGTACGATCGCGAGCTCCCGTTGTATCCACAAAAAGACACCGCCATTGCGCTTACAAATGTGCGGGAATTAGCCTGGTTTTGCATGGTTGGAAGACGTCACTACTCCAGGTACTACGCATAGAAGTTCGCACGTAGTGTTTCATGGTCGGGAGTCCCAACGATAAAATGGTCGTACTGAGAGACGTCGGCATCCTGATTGCACAAAATGCCGTTTAGTTCTAGGCTTTCAGCCCGGAGGGCCAAGACGTCCCAAATGGAGAAAATCGAATTGCCCACACCGTTTTCCAGTTCACGCAGCGTTTATCCGTACGAGGCCCAACAGGGCGGGCAACGTAACGAGGAGGGGCGGATGTGGGGGAAGGCGACGGGGAGGAGTAGATTTCACCTCCTCACGAGTAACGGTTACGAGACCCTTGGGGGGCGTCTGGCCGACTCTTGTCCATTGCCGCCGTCCGCAGCTGTTGTTGAATGGCCGTCCTTGGCCGTGACCTTCTCGTGCTGGAAAGTGCATGATCCGGCTGACCTGGAAACGGACAGACGCGTACTTCTTCTCATCCTCATCTTTCCTCCCTCTCTTTCCTCCCCGGGGCGCTCTGCCGACCCAGGGAGCGACGACCTCGCCCGAACTGGTTTCCGGAAGCAGCGGTTCCTATCCCTCCCCCCGCCCCTCCCTCCCTTACCCCTGGTCGAAGCAGTTTTTTTGTGTGTGCTCGTGAAACGCCGACGCGCCACCAGCTCTCGACTCTCAGCTGCTGCCCTGACGCTGCTAGCGCATCCGGCTGCAGTGCTGCGCGCGAGTCGCAGCAGCGGTACGCTGGATCACGACGCTGTCTAGGTGTCTCAGCACGGGTCGGTCATTCTCCAGCCTTCCAGCCGAGATGTTCGTACTCGCGCTGATTCTTCTGGCGACCACTTGCGTCCGAGCGCAGGACACGTCCGCCATACTGTCGGGTAAGATGAACATTTGTGATTTCAGCACGAAATCAAATGTCGCCGTAATGTTTGAGTTACGTGCATTTGATCGCCGGCACCACATTGAAGGCAAGTGACGGCCGGAATGTATCGACTCCTTCAGGAACATTATGAAATATTCGGGAACGTGAAATAAGCACTAACCAGGACTGCGTATTTCGCTCTTTAAACTTAACGCATTGGTTGGAATGTTTTGTGAAGTGCTAAAAGATCCATGTAAGTTTGATCGTCACAGGAAATAATCATATATAAATGCGTATTCCAGCTGCACATACTCGCGATTAGACTTTCACTGGCCAGGATAGTTTTTTCACATTCATGGGTCATGGCCGATACGACATGTCTTTTCTTCCGTGCACTTGCCAGCCAATCCTATTACAAACATTTCGGAAGGTCCTTTTGTTTCGCTAATAATGTAATACCTAGAATAGCTGACCTGCGATCTAGGTGAATCGTCACGTAACCGTCTACGCATTTCACCGCCGACTCTTGAGTGTTTTCAGCATAAGCATGAATACTGATTCTGAATTTAACAGCTGTATATGATACGTTCTTTTTGCTGCCAGGAATATTAGGTTCCCTGACGTCCACAAGCAAAGCTCGCGGGTGTCCCGGGGAATGCGTGCACGCCATCACCGCCCTCTTGTGCGACCAAGTAGTGGACGAGATTCAGTGCGGCGCCAGCTATTTGCGATGCTGCGTACCTAAGGAGTTCAGCCTGGGTGGCACTGCAGTCGAGACGTCGGCGCCCTTAGCCGAAGACGAAATGATTCCCGCCACTTCACCTGCAACCGCAGTTGACGAAGACAGCAACGCGACTGTCCCCACACCTATCCCTCCGGTGACTCCAGCTGTGGAAGCACCGCCTCCTCTACCACAGCCACAACAGCCGCGCCCGTCTTCGACGCCACCACCACCATCGCCTTCGCAGGTTCCGACACAGCGTGACGTGTGTACTGGTGTCTGCGTTGGCAACGGACTATCTCAGTACTGCCACCGCGTTCTCTCCTCGCCATCATGCGGTCCTGATGCCGTCTGCTGCACTTCTGCGGACGGCCCTCCTCAAGCTGAGCAACCGCATGACGGTTCGCTTCAGCAGCAGCAGCAACTACAGCAGCAGCAACTACAGCAGCAGCAGCCAGATCACTCTCCGTCCCGCGATGCAGTCCAGGAACCAAAGCTTCCGGAATGCCCCGGATCGTGCGTGTCACCGCTCCTCAGCATCCTCTGCGACCACGTGTCTACCGTTCACTCGTGCCCGACAGGAGGCTCTTGCTGCGTCAGCGCGGCAGCCACGACCACCGAACCACCCATACCGGCCTGCGACGGTCGATGTCTCCCGCCTTTCCTGAGTGGCGTTTGTCAGAAGCCCGCGCAATCGTTCTTCGCACCACGACGTGTCCCACTGGCACCATCTGTTGCTCTCAGCCCGAGCGCGACCAGAGGCCTGGAGGCGGGTTTTTCGCGCCGCAACAAGGGGCTCCCATGCGTCAGCAGAGACCGCCGATGCAGCAACAGAGGCCCTTCGGGGCCATAATACCCCAGGAACGTCCGTACCAGAACCACCCGCAGGCCCACGATCAGCTGAATGCTGTGATACCCGTTGATCAGGCCATGATAGATCAACTTACCCTGGAGAGTGGTGGTGGACACCGGCGACCGCAGCACGAGCACCTCGGACCGCCGCAGCAAGGTAGACCTGACGGTCCCCACAGGGAGCCTCCTCAGCTGCCCTCGCAGGGACCACCTCAAGGCGGTGTTCGGCCGGTCAAACAAGGACTTGGCCCGCCGAAGAGACTGAGGCCGTCCCCACACCACCCTCCTGGATCTCTACAACGCCCCGGTAAGTGCGACAAATAACTGATATTTCGTGTAACCAGAAAAACACCTTTGTTCAGTATAGGCGCAGAGGAAACCGTAATTATGCGGCAAAATTTAAGAAAGATGGCATTCATAAGAGTAACCTTTAGTTTTAATATTAATCGACCACCTATATGCAGTAGTGATAGCACCGCCATCGCGAGTGACTGCTGCATGATCTTGCCAATCGCTCTGGCGCATGAAGGGCTCTCCGCAGGTATGAGTGGTATATATATTTGATAGCACACCTCCACAGAGAGCTGCGCGAGCAACTTCTATGGCAAATACTCGCTATAATGTTGTTGCACTCTACGTTTGAGTCTCAGATTCTCTCGAGATTTAGCGTACAATTGCACACACTAAGATTTATATAGACTACTTATTTTGTGTTACACAGGGGGCTCCCTGACGTTAATGCAGACACGAGGCTGGATTTTAACGAGGCAGTTCTTTTTTTGCACTTCACCTCTCAACAATAGGCAATAATTAAATGATTATAACAGAAGCTACATAATCATTTCCACACGTCTAAGTTTATCCGGATTGCTTCAATGAAGCACCTCATATGTTGTCCCTTCAGCGCTAAATAAGTTTGGGCGTTTCTGCGTGAAATTGAAATTCGACACGTCACTAGTTCCCGAATACTCCTGCGTGTAAAATCATTACGCACTTCGAAATACAAGTAATATTTTTAAGGTAAATAGCCATATTGTTTCCTCCGAGAGTGTATGGTACGGGAGGCCGTTTTGGTGTGCCAGTCAGCAAATAAACAACCAAATAAATAAATAAATAAATAAATAAATAAATAAATAAATAAATAGGAACAGGACGAACAATAAAAGCAATTATGACTATTTGATCGCTCACACCAAAGCCTGTGTATTCAGACTTCCGTGGTACACAAGTGTTCAAGTGGCCGACTATTGTACTTAATAATGCTCCATGGGGCTCACAGGCCCTAAGACTATGCGGAAACAGCGAAGTAGCGCACTTTCCATGCAGGGCCACGACCGCCAAGCCCCAGCAGCATGGACTTTCAAGGGGACAACAATCGTGGACAGTCCCCGGTCGGCGTGGCTAACGACGAGTCTAACCAGCCGATGCTCAGGCCCCTAAGGCCTTCAAACTCCGACGATAGACCTGGGGGAGGGGACACTAATGCCCTTCCAGCTGGACAACAACCTCCGCAGCCACAACAGCAACAACAACAGCAGCAGCAGCATCAGCAAGGACCTCCTCCATGCCCGGGAAATTGCATCTCCAGTTACTTGCGTTTCGCCTGCTTCGGCGAGAACGCAATCCATCCGAACCTTCTGTGCCCGCAGGAAGGGCTTGTGTGCTGCGCTAACGTGGCCCAAGTGCAGAGGATCGCCGAAGAGGCCGCAGCCGCGGCCGCCTCTCCCGCTGTCAACGAAGGCCACTCGAGGCCAGAGAATCCCCCTCCGCCTCCGCCGTCGCAACCACCGCCGCGGGCGGCCTTGAACCCCGACCCAGGAGCTCGACCCCGCCACCACGACAGGTCCCACGACCTGAGGCACAGCAGCCACCTGAGCGCCAGCATCGACCTAAGCCCGGAGCCGGTGCTCCTCCGAGAAAGATGCTTCAGCAGCCGAACCTCCTGCTCCATGACGCCGAGATCGCGACCGCATTGCCTTCCAGCACAACGAGTGAGTGCCCTTCAATTATAGCGCTGCGTCACTGTAAAAAGAAATGTCCATCTGTAGCTTTGCTTATCTTTCTGTCACTGTTTGCCCACTTCCACAACGCTGAGTAAGCAACTGACAATTACACCATGCAGGTAACCCCGTTGCATTTTCTTTACTGCCCAGCCTACAAATGCTGTTAGTAGTATACAGCCGTGCGCTAGATCTTTTTCTTTTTCTTCTGAATGTTTCCGATTCGGGCAAGGCGTAGTTCTAACGCATTCCTAGGTCGTCTTCTTGAGAAAGAAAAAGAAACGACCTGAACTATGCTTATATAAAAGCAAATACGCTGCAGTCCTTTGCGCTAAGGCCCAGTTCTCTTACTTCGGGCTATCCAGGCTAATGAGATTTTTCGTCACTTTCTCTCCCAATGCATCGGCGCTGAAGGGCTTGCAAAATTGAGCGTGATGAAGTGTTTGCTGCAAGGCAGAGTGAAAAGAGCGAGAATGCGTTAGTCAGTCGCCTAATACGCCTTTGTTCAGGCGCAAATATATGTAAAGAACGATTAGGAAGGGGTGGCAAATTGTACCACCAAACTGCACAGATACAAGGACCTTACATCCAAGGAAGTCTTGCCGCTAAAAACTTTTCTCTTCCCTTCGCCGGGGTGCCTTTTGTTTGACATTTGCAACCCTGCTTAGCCCGCTTTAGCGCAGTCTATTCTTGGTGTTATTGAGGAGGGAACCATTTTGACTCTGGAGCAGGGGTTTCCCATAGAAATTAAGGGGTTTATTTAAATGTCAAGTGGGGTTGTGAAGCGGCGGATATTCTGAATTTCTTATAAATTTCCACAAGGTAACGGGGTGCCTTCCATATCACATAAAGGGATGACCCCCTCCCCCCTTTCCACCGCTAAGTAGTGTGCAGTGAAATCACGTCTCTGGAGCACAACTAGAAAAGGAAGTCGCATATATGTATACGCTGTAGATAATGTAACTCTGTAAGTACGCTGAAAATGCATTGCATGTAAGCTGCCGCACTTTCACTACGTGCACAATGGTTGGCAGCCACAGTTATTGCGCTTTCAAGTATTCTTCGACGTTTCTTTTTTTTTTCGATGAGCAAGAAGATTTTTCCTTGACAGTTGCGGCGATTGCGACACAACGTGAATACGTTTGGGCCCCGCATACAGGAAAGGGAGGAAATAGTCTCTGCAAAAAAAAAAAAAAAAGGAAGCAGGAACATGTGCACCCCGCACACGCACGCACGCATGCACTTCTCCGCCCATCGTCTCGTTAACAGAGCGCGCAGCATGTCGCGAGTGGGCGTATGGAAGAGAGCGCGCGTGCCAAGGGCAGGAGGGGACCCAGTTGTGCTCACGTTTTGCATAACCTGGTGACACACCGCTCGAAAGAAAGATAAAAAAGAATGTGCTCTCCCGCCTCCTCCTCGACATAGTGACCCGATTTGGGCGAGCACCATTGCGAATCGCGCATTAAAGAGTGAGAAGTAAGAGGGCCGGCTCCGATACAGGATGTACTTTATTATTCTGTTGTTTTGCGAACGCTTCATAAGGCCGGAACTCTAAGCGGATGCATGGCATCCCCGCGCAAGGTACTTGAATAACCAATATTTTACGAAGGTTTGAACAAGTTAATACACATATAGTGCAATGACGCGGGGGAAACAAAGTATACAGGAAAGACGAACAGGAAGACAAATGCAACATAAGGCGCACCGAGCTTTATCTTCAAGTTTTTATCCCTGTTTCAGTTTTTTTTTCTCATTTTTCCTTTCTATTTCTTCCGACAATGACCTGCGTTAAAACGACGTTTATCCATGGCATCCGGTGAATTTCAGAAGGCATAGCCAGGATTTTATTTCTCGGGAGAGAAGAGGAGGGAGAAGTTCCACCTCTATGTGCCTTATGCGTTCTTGCATGCTTTGTATACATACATACATACATACATACATACATACATACATACATACATACATACATACATACATACATACATACATACATACATACATACATACATACATACATGAAACTAATGATTTCAGGGGCGGGAGGGGGAGCGGTCGAGAGTCAATGACTAAGCACGGTTTATTTACTCAGGAAGGGAATACTGATGTACTACTAAGCCATTCGCTCTGTACATGTTTCATGATTTATGATGTGAAAACATAGCAGCCCCCATGTGACGAAAAGCTAGGCGCTAGTCCATGGCTAATTGTACCAACAGTCGCGTCACCAAGTGTTGACGTCATGATATGGCGCGTAATGGAGTCACTGATGACGTCACCGCGTGACGTCATGGAATTCTGTCGCGCAAGATTGACGTTGTAATAGTGCGAACGTCGCAATAGCAGCCACACACAGACAGGCCATGCTTTCGCATTCCAGGCGCGTAAGGAAATTGATACGGGCCTCCGTCGAAATATTTATCGCTTCTTATGCTCATTCAATGTCGCTTCTCACCTGCGTTGCTTAATTGTGCCTCGTTGCATATAACATCCTCGCTATGCATGCAGTGTTTTTCTCAGTAGTTATTTCTCCTTATACCTATTGTTTGTCATGTTTGTTATTGCGTGATAGACCCGCCACGGTGGTCTAGAGGCAATAGCACTCGGCTGCTGATCCGAAGATCGCGGGGTCGAATATCGGCCGTTGCGGCTGCATTTCGATGGAGGCGAAATGTTGAGGCCCGTGTGCTGTGCGATGTCAGTGCACATTAAAAAACCCCAGCCAACCAAATTTGCGGAGCCGTCCGCGTGGCGTCTCTCATAATCATGCCCGTGGTTTTCGGACGTAAAACCTCAGATATTAACATACTGCGTGATTTCTTCTTAGCAAACGCTTTCGTGCAGTGATTTGTTTGCGTCAACGTTCACGCTTTTTACGTAAAACAAGACGCGCTCCTTCCTATTTTGCCTAATCGGTTCTGCATCAAAGGTGGCATCTAAATTCAAACTGTGGGCGCATCCTTCTCTCGCTTTGAGCCGGAGCATTTTACGTGGCTTCTTAACTGCTAATCGGTTTTGAACTGGTCACGTGAAGGGCTTTTGCAGTTCGAAAAACAACATGGGCTTCGCCTTCACCAGATTGTGGCCGTCAGACCTTGAGTACAAAGTTTGTGGTGCGCAAATAAACGGAGACGAGAAGGAACACACACACACACGCACACACCAAAAGGCATTCCTTCCCGTCTCTATTTTATATATGCTGCACAATATTAGTGCTCACGAACGCGCACCAATCAGACCCCGTAAGATAATTATTTTAGACATAAGGTACTCTTCAGTTTAAATATAAGGCGCATGACGTAGTGACAAGAAAGAAATTGGTCTCAGAGTGTTGCATGGTATCAGCTGTCGGCTGCATTATTAAAGATTACAGTAGTAAGTAAACTCCTTGTATTTTTACCTTGGGAGATGGCTGGTGCGCATCCTCGGTCTATGATTTGGTTGTAACGGTACGTACGCTCCATCAGTGCATTGGACGGGTAAGTGCTTTCATAGCTGCAAAGGTTGCGTTCTTTCACTTTTTGTGCTAGAATTTTCCGGCTTCATCGACCTAAAACTATAGCTGTTAATCCACGAAGGGAACCTTGTTAACAACCCCTGAAAACAAGAAGGGTGCTGGTTCTGGGCACTCTGGGGGATGCTTAAATTCCAGGTTAATAGAGCTTAAGTAAACGTTGGGTCGATATCGGGAGGCTCGTGTTTATCTGCACTACAGTGATTGTGGGCCCGAGCCTTTGTTTAAGGGGTGTATTCGTTTACATAGAAATGCAGATAAAAATACACGAGAAATTGCAGAGAAATTGCAACTAGGGCTGATGATAGCTGTGTCAGCTGTCTTTCCGTTGTACTGACTGCAAGTGAATTTGCTTTTCCGGATGCTGCATGTTTTCACGTGCTTTATTTGGTGCTTTTCTGTGTATACCGATCTGGGGCGAATGCTGCTGTTTCTCGGCATAAACATTCGGTTGAAAGTTAGCGCTCGTCCCTTTGCTCTTCTCTTGTTTGTGTCTGCCAGCGCTGTGGTGTACCTTTCGATGTTTGTTGTCCTGTACGTCTCGCCTCTGGCGCATCCTTACCGAGTACCATGTACGAGCTCGCGCGAACCGTCAACTGACCTTTGCCTCGGCAAAGGACCAGAAACCCTAGTGCTTTCTTTGGATGCAAAGCAGCTTATGGCGGGGGCTTTGTCCATCCCTCCTTCCCGCGTCCCGCGTCCCACTCTCTCCTCTAGGAATCCTCTACTCTACGGAGCAGGGCCCGCGTCCCGCGTCGCACACCTCCACAACGCATGCGCGTCCCCTCCACCTCTTTCTGCTATCCTACGCTCCCCCCTTTCTCTCCTCTAGGAATCCTCTACTCTACGGAGCGGCGCGCACGACAGGTAGTGCGACAGCTGCATACTCTGCTGGGGGCGCCACGGTGCAAATAAACTAAACACGCAACCACCACGCTCTCTCTCTCCTCTTATACATTCTCATTCGTCCTCGATAAAATTACACCATCTCCCGCTCAAGCTAACCATCTCCCCGCTGCTTCGCATCCACACATGGTTCCCTTTAGCGGTAGATGGTGTAATTTTTTTTTCCATCCTATTGACCTGCTGCAGGGGCCCCTTCTGTGGCGAAAGGCCGCCGCCCACCGCGTCCCTCTACGTGCGGTGTCAAAGGGGGTGGATCGGGATCCGGGCCCGACCGTCGTCACTCGGCGCGGATCACGGGTGGAAAGGATTCGGTCCCGGGAGAGTGGTGCTGGCAAGTGAGTATGGATGGTTTTGTAGTGGCGTCATTGTGGTTGCCGCCATCTTGGTGCACACCGAAAAACTTAGCGAAAGAATCGTGACGGTGCTATACAGGCGCGTCTTGCTGCCAAAACATTAGTCGATGACAGCGACGAACGTGTGAAAAACGATATACTTTTCAATGAGTACGACCATATACGCGTGATAATACGGTATACTGACGTCATAGCGGTAGCCGTGTTCGGGTACATGACATTGTTAGAAGCTGCGTCCGCGACGTCACACGCTAAAGCTGTATCTGTACAAAGTGGAAGCTATGCGAAGAAAGGGAAAAAGAGGAGGGAGGGGAGCGGGGATTGGCACTTTTCTTAGCCTTACAGCTACGAGAATATAATTCACCTTCGTAAGAGATACAGGTGTTTTGCGCAGGTAAAGGTAGTCGCAAACAAGGCTTTCTCTTGCGGAGTCTTGCCTTATTCGCGACGGTCACCGTTAAATCGCTTGTTTCTTACAGATGACGAGGTTGTAGAAAATTCGTTATCTTGGCTGAGGATAGATGGCAGAGGGTCGTGCATGTCGCAGTTTATCTTAGAGGATAGCTTCGGAATGCAGTGCATTTAGCGTGGTGTTTCGAAAGCAATAATGGTAAAAGAAAGGTGATCTGATCTATGAAGGCTATTATTTCAGAATATCTAAGGGCAGCAGCCCACCACGAAACCTTTACATTTTGCATGTGTATATACACGCACGTCCTCAAACAGACGCAAAAACGCACCCAAATTAGCGGTGAGAGAGGGTGGGGGAGGTCGGACCACACCCTCCCCCTCCTCCCCAGAGAAAAAAATCACAGCATATCCACGGGGTGAATGATGATGAGTGGGCGAAGCTCTGGAGGGAATCATCGGTATACCGTGAATCTTCCGTGTAATTCGCCCAGTCGATCATCATGTAAAGACGTGAGAAACACTGTATTCGAACGCTGGGATCTCGCGTTTAAGGGGACGCTAGCACAAACGCGTTAGAAACGTGCAGTACACTCTAGTAAGGGGGAGAGGCCACAGCGTCTTACGCAGCCGCTTACACAGGCCGGAACGCGCACCGCGTTTGCCGACGCCATCATATGACTGCTGAAAGAGTATAAGGCGGAGAGGCCACAGCGTCTTACACCAGCTTCTTACACGCGCCATAACGCGCTAGCACAAACGCATCATCATCATCATAATCATCATCATCATAATCATCATCATCGTTAGAAACGGGCAGTCTTTCGTTAATGTTGGGTATTTAGTGTCATCGTGGTGCATGTTTCCATGTGCGCTTCGTGGCGTAGTGCATGGCTTCAGGAAAGAGGTAGCTGCTGCTGCTGCTGCTGATGATGATGATGATGCGTTTGTCCAGGTAGCAGCCTGGACACACATACCCGCTTTCTGTGCCGCATACCTGCCTTTATGCAGTAGTGGGCTGAGGGCAAGCGGTGGTTACTACATACATACATACAGGTGACGAACGACCCACGCCTTAAGAAGCTTCGCCCCTAAAAAGAAAGAAAGCCCGGTTACGCCTATTAAGAAGATGCTCACAGAAAAAGTAGCGTGCTTGTCTTGGGCCCTGCAACACTTTTTGGACCTATAAGGAAAAGGTGCCGACCGGTCGTCGAGGCTCATTTGAACATGTAAGCCAAATGTTATTGCTCACTGCGCGCACAAGGGAATTGGCAATTTGGCTTGAAATAAAGCTGTAAAGCGCCCGCTCTTCTTCCATCAAAAGGCGTCACTGGGGACACCGACTGCTTGACTTTTTTCGTTGCTTTTTAAGAGAGATATGCACATTTTCTTCTATTTTTTTAAATTTAAAACGAACAAATAAAGCGAAGCAGATGATCTTTCCGTGATCACGAAATCATTCCAATGCTATTCCTACCTCAAGCGACGTAGTCGGTGCGCCCAGTGACGTCACTTGTTGAAAGAAGAGCGCGCGCTTTCCAGCTGCGTTTGAAAGGCAAATTGCAAATTCCCTTGCTGAGTGCAATGCAAGTACGTTCGGCTTACATGTTCACTTCAGCCGCCACGACTGATCAGCACCATTTCCTGATATATTGAAAAAGTGTTGCAGGGTCCCTTTAAGATTACCACTGCACACGAAAGCGAAGCTCTATAAAGGAATTCTCACGCGCATCAAATGCGGTAGGTGAGCTGTCCCAAATATTCGTAGTGGGAAATTTCTTGACTGAATAGAGAATTCCTTCACTTCACTGCTGTTATTTCACAGGAATGCTTTCCCCTTTTTTTTCGGTGAAGGGGAACGATTTAGTTTACCATATATTAACTGTCGGAGAGCGTTAAGTTTGTCCGTGAGTTAATATATGGTAAAATAACTCGTTAATCGTTAAGTTATACATGGTAAACTAAACTTCTCCCAGACGTATTTGATAACGCTACATAACTGCTACGTAACACAACACTGGTGCAATGAGTAGTGTTGCCGTAATGTTTCCCTTGCACCGTCTTGTCGTTTGCCTTTTGCTTATATATTTTCATTACCGTTTCTATATTTTACCTTGCGCTTATTTTGCGACATATTATGATGAGATACGACACTGGCGATTATGCTGTGTGTACTTCTTTCTTTGTTAACTGTTGATGTAATAATCTCCTTTCATTTGTACCAGTGCTTGAATCATACCATTCCCGTTTATTTTACTTCTGTACCCCCTCTCCCCTCCCACGCTAACGCCCAGACGCTGCTTTAATGCATGAATAAACACTGTGAGTAATACCTAACAAAATAACATGATAAATAAATTCATAGATGGTGTCGCAGAAACCCCTCTGAATTATTCCGATGTCCTGCGAGAAATACGCACCTTCAGGGTGCGAGGTTTATTTAGTTTACGAATTTCTTAAGCATTAGGTTCTCCCACTGATCCCTAGAGTGCGCTAGGAGATTTTGAACATGCACACGAAGTGGGCGGCCGCAAAATCTAGAATGTGTGTCACTTACTGCTCTACCGTACCCAAGCTTACGCGCTTTCTGACAGTTCCTCAGTAAGGGGCTTATGCCAAACTTCGCGCTGAGATTATTGGAACGGCCAGGCCATCGAGCATCACCGGCAAATGTTTCTGGCATAAGTTATATTTGGCGTTTAAAACAATATTCAGAGAACACTTAAAATAGTGAACGCAACACCAGTATCGGGGTTATCTTTGCAGGCGGCTCTGATAAACTCACAGAACCAGTACCTTTGCGGAGGAGCTCTAATCGGCACACAGTGGGTTCTAACGGCGGCGCATTGCGTCACAAGGTAAGCATGCAACGTACCTCGCCTGCCTCTTATTGTTTTATTTTTCTTGCGCAGTCGCAATAAAACATTTTTGGGGGAGCTTACTTTGCTGGCTAATTCTTTTGTGTTGTCGTTGTTATTTTTTTATAATTGAAATGGTGAATAGGAGAGGCTGGTGCCAATAGAACGGCACCGGCTACTCCTTCTCACTTAGCAATCTAAACAAAAGTTCAAAAAGGGAATAAAAACGAGAGGAAAGAAAGAAAATTTTAACTATATATACACACTAGAAACACTAGAAAGTCGACACTATACGGATCGACAGTGCGTTGATCACAGTTCCGTGCGGTATTCACGTAGGAAGAGTTGGTACACGCGTGTGCGCATGTAGTTCGAATAGTTGATATGGGCTACTATGCGCCACAAACACGCACGACACAAATAATTAGACATAATATGAAACATGAGAACAACAGGAAAGTAGTATTTAATACACGAGAGTTGTGTAATTTGTTGGGTCTTTAAGAATAAAGCGAAAGTTAATGTTTCGGGAGGATACTTGTGTCTTCTAAGAACTTTTTCAGTGCATAAAGTGCTCTTTTCTGAAGTCCCGTTGTTGGCCACGCACCAAGGATCATTTTTTAGCTTAAATGATCCCCTATCTAAACACGACAAATTGGCTCTCAGCATACCCGTTAAGTGCTCATGGTGTAAATGCTAGCGTGAGTGGCGGGTTCTATTTCCTGTACGGTGGCGACCGCATTCCAATAGACGCAGAACTCAGGAATGCCACAGTGTACTTGCATTCGTGTGTAAGTTCAGGGACCGTAAATGTCTAAAAGATTTCGATTGCCTCTATTATATACAAGGATCCATCATAGCGCGTATGGTTGTGAGGCTGTCTCTCAAATTGACCAGGTACTGCAAGCGTCTTTCGAACATCGTGGACGCTGCCGTACCACTGCTGATGGGCCCTAATGAAAAAGTAGGCACAGAGAATAGCGAACCACGTAGAGTGCAAGCGTTTTTCGTCAAAATCCTTTAAGCTACGTCCCGACACATTGGACGAGCCAACCAGCGCGACTGACGTTGGCGTGGTGCATGTGTATATACGTACTTAAAAATAGACAAAAAATAATAACATAAATATTCCGGTGTTTTGCCTTGAGCTGTGATTTTTTAGCACCGAGTCCCGATGCTCTATACGGGGAACGCAGAAAATTGGAAGACGCTTAAGCTTTGCCTTTAAGAGCGGAACGCGATAACGTTATCAGGCCCCGTTCACATCGCAACTCCTATCGGGTTAAAACGCACAGAAAAATGCTTCATTTCAAGTACTCTGAGCCCTTTTCCGTGTCCTCCTACTTATCTGCGCAATCCTGTTTCTTTAGCGTCTTTAATTGCTATGTGTGTGTTTCGCGCTAGAACTATGTCGTGGTCGGCGTTCGTGTTGTTCACTTCTTCCCCTTGTGTCCGTGTCTTGCACACCTCTTCTTCCGACGAAAGACGTGGATATTCACACGCACAATGTTTACGAACACAAAAATGACCATTCACACAAAATAATGGTTCGCAAAGTGATGATTGATTGATTGTGTTTCGGTTAGGAAGGGACGCTAATTTCTGCAGCCCATGTAGGGAGCATCGAGATTCTATTTATTTAGGGAAGTGAAGAAAATAGGGTGCAGAGTGCACGGTAACTGTCTCTCAGTGAGGGAGCACGGCTAAGCGTCCGTGGGGGTGGGGGAAAGGGAGTGAAAGAGATAGAGAGGAGAGAAAGGCCGTAGTGGAGGGCTCCGGAAATTTAGACCACCTGGGGTTCTTTAACGTGCACTGACAACGCACAGTACACGGGCCTCTGGCATTTCGCAAAGTGCGAACGCTCTTCGGCTGTCGCAAGTTAGCTCTCTTAAATCCCCCCCTCCCCCTCTCCGATAAAAATACACCACTTACACACGTCTTGAAAGCAGCACTGGTCCATCCGACGAATTCTGTTATCGCCAAAATTGCACGCTTGATTCGCTGGGAAAAAAGCTCTTATCTAGAATACAAGTATGATCAAAATAGCATTTCAAGTGAAGAATAAAACGGAATGTTTCATTGTAAGTCTCATTTCAGTGAATGAGCTAGCAAGTCTTCTTTGTTTCTTCACACGTGCTCTCGCAGCCTTGTGCGCAACGGCGAGCCGGTGTTTGTGCGCGTCGGTGACCACGACCTGGGCAGCGAACGGGCGCATCCGGGCGCGCAGACGCGCCGCGTGGCCACCACCTACATCCACCATAACCACAACGGCCAGACGCTGGACAACGACATCGCGCTGCTCAAGCTCCAGGGCGCCGTCCAGCTCAACCCGCGCACATGCCTCGTCTGCCTGCCTGCCCGCGGAGCGGCACCGACACCCGGTGACCGGTGCACCGTCACCGGATACGGGTACCTGGGAGAAGGTGCGAAAAGCGGCCTGACCGTTGGAAAGAGCGAAATTATGAAAATTCATGATTTATTCTTGCGCTTTGTACAAAGAGACGGGGATGAGACTGGGCGAGACAGGGACAACAAAGGTTTGTGCACCACTTGTCCTGTGTAGTAGCCATCTCGTCCCGGTCTCATGGCACGAAACACAGGATTAAATCATGAGCAACCACTAACTAGCTCAATAGCTCAAACCATTACTCTTCTAAAAATTGGCTTGTGAGTGAGTGAGTGAGTGAGTGAGTGAGTGAGTGAGTGAGTGAGTGAGTGAGTGAGTGAGTGAGTGAGTGAGTGAGTGAGCGAGTGAGTGAGTGAGTGAGTGAGTGAGCGAGCGCGCGTGTGTGTGTGTGTTAGTTTATCAGTGTATGTGCTGTAGCCGTCACCCAGCACCTGGAGCATCATGTTCGTCAAATAACCAGGCTAGCATCTCCAGTATTTCATTTAAGTATTTCTCTCTCTCTCTCTCTTGTATTTTGCACAAGATTCAGGACGTGAAAAAGAAAAAAAATGGATAGAGAGATATTTGCTTCGTGTAGTGCCAGTGAACGATAAGGACTTGCTCGCTCTATGAGTTTCATTGATGTGGCTTACACTGAAGCATGCGGCTTACTGCGACTTCAGGTTCGCATCCCATTTCTACCACTAGTGCATACGCCGCGTACGTTTGCCAAGTTAATTGACACCCAGCTTGGGCTAAAAACGCCCGAACCTCTATGAGCAGCAGGATCGCGCACGTGTCTTCGAACTAACGCTCATCTGCACGCCCACCTGATGCCAGAAATCGTTAGCTCCACTAGCTGTTCTGAACACACGCTAACAACTGATCCGGAATAAAACGGAGGATGCGTCGATAAATAAAATACGCCTGATAATGTTGATGACGTACTTCGAATGTTGCGGGCGCATGAAGGTACTAGCACGTGACCCAGACAAGCCCCTCACTTTCGCCATCTTTTGCACAGGCGGTCCCATCGCGCTGCGGGTTCGTGAAGCCGTGCTGCCCGTCGTCGAGGACCGCGACTGCACGGCCAAGATCAACGCTGTGACCGAGAAGCAGTTCCTGATGCCGGCCAGTTCGTATTGCGCCGGTGGAGAGAAAGGCAACGACGCCTGCCAGGTGATCAAACGTCTCATAATAAGTTATGCTACGCCATCGAAAGTTTAAAAGAAAAAAAAAAGGGGGGGAGGGGGGGGATCGGACGGGATCTCCTGTCTTACATGCGCCAGCCTTGGAATAGCTCGGTGTTGTTGTTGTTATCTGGGGTTTAACGTCCCAAAACCAGCTCTGATTATGAGAGACGCCGTAGTGGAGGAATAGCTCGGTGGCCACACCGTTGTATTTCTTTGCTTGAGAGCGCGGGTTTAATTTCGAACCACGCGGAACTAACCATTTTCGGTAGGGTGAAATGCTAAAATAACCGTGTACTTATATTTCGGTTTCATGCAGGTTTATTGAATAATGCAATGCAATAATACAAGTATAAAATGAATATGATACAGGAGGAGGTCCCCAAGCAAGAAATGACAGGGGGACTCCCTGGTAGTGCATGTGTAAAAGAATGTATAACATAGATTGGCAACTAAGGAAAAAACGGCAAGCGAATGAAAAAAGTGGGCCTAATGAACGCAGTTATTCAAGCTTCTGGTAGATTAAAATTGTGTGCATGTTGAATGACCGGAAGTGGTCTTAATTTTAATCTGGGGTCCCCGCTCCCCCACGTACTGCACTATGCATCACAATCATGCCCTGGTTTTCTCGCGTAAGACTTCAGAATTCTATTTTCAGTGATACTGAGGATGTCGGAGTATGGCACTGACGTGTGTTCTTTTTTCGCTTATCCTTCTACCGCCGAGTACATGATGGACAGAGGTTTGAAAGCCCGGTACATCCTATGTAACTGCTTTGTTTCCGCAAAATGTGGCTGGGAGCGTTGCCTGCGTACACGGTTTTATTCTGTCTCTCTGGTTTTCCCTAAGTTTACCTGAACGACAATGATTTGACCGAAGGTCTAGTGAACTGGCTGCAACCTGAGCTGCATCACAATAATGTTCTCGTCATGGCCATGCTTTGTCAGAATTAATCTTTATCAGCACCACCATTATTGGTGCCCGAGCGACACAGAGTATATAGGCTTAACAAACAATATCTATGTGAGCGAGCTCCGTGTGGGTTGCACTTTTTTCCTTGAGCTACACATTTTGTTTCATCATCATATTACTGGTAATCTACCAAAATGCAGCCTACAGAAGCTTGCAAGCATGAGGGTTCAGTCAACGTATGACTGGCGCACATTACATAAGTTTGGCTAAACATCGTTATTGTACCTTTTAAATTATTTCTAATTTTTCTGTCAATTAGCCACGTTCCGGTATTCGACTGCGTTATCAATGCAATATTTTACAAAAATCACGCGTACATGCACAGAGAATAATTGCTTCGGTGTCGTGTGTTAGAAGGCTACGAATGTTTAATTAAAGCACAAAAAATGAACGGTGTCAAACGAGCGTCCTAAGGCAGACAGACAGACAGACAAAGAACTTTTAATCGTCCTAAGGCACGTGAGAGAATATTAGACAAAATCATCTACTGATGATCACATGGACGATCGCAGCACCATAGATAACACTTGTACGACTTTACAGTGAAAGCAATGTTGGATTATGTGTTCTTTGCTCAGTGCACATTCCTGTTTGGCGCTGTTGTTATTAACAGAGGCCATGGTAAGCCAACTGTTACAGCTTCGCATACTTCCGACCAGTAATTTTCGTAGCAGGGCTTCTGACCGCTGTTCGTGAGGTTTTCACGATGACCCGACGATGAAGAAAGAAAGAAAGAAAGAAAGAAAGAAAGAAAGAAAGAAAGAAAGAAAGAAAGAAAGAAAGAAAGAAAGAAAGAAAGAAAGAAAGATGCATCGGTGGAGAACGCAGCAGGACGCGGTGGAGAACATGGCAGCCTGCAGTGATCGTTGCAATAAAAGCTACACTGAACGGTTGCGCATGGCTGACCGAGCGTCGTGGGTTGTAGCTGATCCGATCGAGGACGCATGCGAAGGCGAGGAGATGCACAAGGAGCAAGGCCCTACGACATGTCTATAGCTGCACCGTCGTAGGGTTTCGAAGAACCCCTACGTCATTACGAACATGAGGAACGAACAAGAAATTATCACACCAGTTCGAGTGGTCTGCGAATGTTTTTGTTAAAACTCATATACCTGTTGCTCGATTCTGGGCCGGTATGTAAGGGAATAACTGCTGCTCAAGCAATGCAGTGTGCTCGCACCTTTTCATTAGCACTGCCCAGGAAGTACCTTGTAAACATTATACATACGTCGATGGGTGAACGTCACAAAAACAGTTGTTAGTAGCGCCCGTCCTGTCTGTTTCGTTTCTTCTTGTGTCCCTGTGTAATTCGCGCTAAGTTGAACTTTTCATGATGCATAACCAACTAGCCCAGCAGTCTGTCCTACCATTATCTATAGATTTGAAGCAGTTCTGTCATTTTCTTTCTTTTTTTTTGTTCTATAAGCGAAATTATCCAAGTTTTCTTTCGTACAGACATTGTGTAATCTTCTACATGATCGCATGCTCTTGCGCCAAGTTTAGGCATGGAGTCACAGGCGCACTACACCTGTAGCTTTTCGCTTGCCACCTGCGTGCTTCCTTTTAAAGTTTCATTCATTCATTCATTCATTCATTCATTCATTCATTCATTGATGACATTTGCCCATAAGCCAACGTATGTCTTCAAACACATTTTCTTTCCTCCTCTAATATCTTGCGAAGTACTTGTATGTCTGCTTTATTCCATCATTAGAGCTATATATACTTTTCTTTTTGCTGTAGCTCTCGTTCTGCGTTACAAACATGCGTTTTTGGACGCCCGTATGAATGTGCGCTTTCAAGTTTTGTAGCATTTGGAGATAAAACATGGTGGCAGGTCTATTGGTCGCTCTAAAAAAACGCCCCCTTCACACGCACGTGCACACAAGCACGCAGTTTCCTTTCCTGATTGGCTCATATGCTTTGCCAAAACTCACACTGTACTAAGGAAACGCACCTCCCTTCTTTGCTGCTGGAAAAAAGGGCTGATAGTGGGACACAGGAGGAAGGCACTTGAAGCAGCGTTTCTTGTGTCTTTCCAGTTCGCGCTCTTATCCCAGCAAGCCACTAACCCACTAACCCTAAAGTATGTTTTTTTTTTTCTTCATTTTTCTTAACCGATGCTCGAGTTGTGAGCGTAATCAAGGCGTGCAAACACAGACACAACAGAACAGATGTAGACCGGCGTTATTGCCTCGACGTTTGCACCTCTTCAATGGTGAACCCTCCCGCCGACTAGTTCAGCTTTCCGTCGTTCTCGTCAGTATTAAAAAAAAAAGTGTTGTTGACCCGCATAAAGCCCGACAGCTCCTGTGAAGGAGCGTCGTTTTTACGCAACGCTTTACCATCCCACATGCCCGAACAACCGCCACCGTCAGCGCACGTTTCTTTTCACTCGCGCCACTGCAGCCGTCATCGCTTTCGGCGCGAGCACAGACAGTATACACCTTTATGGAAGACACGCGCTCTCTCGCCGCGGGGACCTCGGAGCTGCGCTCGCGTTCGCGAGATAATCGGGGCGAGAAAATAACGCCGGCGAGGACGTAAAGAAGAAGCCGCGGAGCATCTCCGCGTGTTCCCCATCTCACGCGGCGTCGAAGGCGGCCTTGTAAACCGCACGTGTCGCGCGTGTGTTTCAAGGCCACCGACGGTGGCTTTGGTTCGGCGCTCTTGTTTCGCACTCCCCCCTCTCTCTCCTCTCTCTCTGTCGGAGAGAGACGCCGCTTCGGAGCTTTCGCGTCACAACCGTTGCCGTGTCAACGCGGCAACGCCAGCCTAGTTACGTTTTCGCATCGTCCCACACGTGCTAAAACTAACACTTCCCTTCTCCTCCTCAACTCTGTTCTAATAATAATGGGCTGTGTTTCTGCGTTCCAAAACCACGATGTGATTACGTGGCACGCCGTAATGGAGTGTTCGGAAATGTCGACTACCTGGTGTTCTAAAACGCGTACCGTGATCTATAGGTACGGGGTCATCTAGCGTTCAGCATCCATCGAAATGCGAACGCCGCGGCCGGGGTCGAACCTGCGACTTGCGGATTAGCAGCCGAGCACCTTAACCACCGTACTACCGCAGCAGCCTCGGCTCTTTCTTCACGGGCTGCATATGACCTACTGCCATGTCACAAACATTTCCTCTGTACTAAATTCGGTTTCAAGCACCCCTTCTCCTTTTCCCCTAGCTCATATGACAGCACGCCGAATCTCTTCAGAGGTTAACCTCCCAACCCTTCCACCCTTCATTTTCTTCTTCTTCTTCTTCTCTCTATCCTTTCTTTATGCGGGGCACCCTTTAATGACGCGCAATTTTATCCGCACGTGACCCTGCTGCACTCCTCTGTTTGCCTGTGAGAACGGCGGGTGGACGGCTTGTTATGTTGCTCTCCGCTTATAACGAACTGCACGCATACACGGCTTCCTACGATTATCTTCCGTTTGCTGGCACAATTATCGCGCTGGCCGTCCCTTAAATGTACCTGAATTAGCGGTGATGCTGGTGGAGGACATCGTCGTCTTCTTGCGAAAGAGAGACAGAAATAAAAAAAAAAGGATAAGGACGCGCTGACGTCGACACTTTTATGCGGTCGTACGTTGCGCACGACGTCTATATTGGAGGCTCAACCCTTGAGTCGACTGCATTGCTGTATGCGCGTGACGGCCTCTCGCTTGTTTTGCGCAGCGAGGGATGTCCTTGGGTGGATTTGTGGTTCCCCGAGGGTAACTGCGCTAGCTTGAAGCGAGTGTAGAAAAAAAAAAATGCCGACAAGCTGTATCGGGGGTGCAGTCGCAATGAAACGTGTTACGCCTACTAATGAAACTGTGGGGAAACGTCAAAGTGTAGAAGCGATGTTACCAAATAAAAATTGCATTGACTGATGCGAGAAAAACCTCACGTGCTGAACACGTGACACAGATAATATGAGTAGCTAGCATGTAGTGTTGCACAGTCACTCACTTCCCATTCTTAAACGGCCCTCTGTTGTCGGAAGTGGTAGTCGCACATTGGCGATCGCTGTTTTGTTTCCCGAAATACTCGTGCCTTTACGCCATTTGTGGACCGCCATTTGTGTTAAACGCGTGGCCCCCCATAGCTCAGCAACTTCCAAATTTCTGCAAGAAACTGCGCAAGGAAAGCAAAACAAAAAAAAACAACAAAAAACATCAAGGGTAAGTGAAGGTCAGTCTGAGTGTAGCAGCTCTTGAAACCTTTTTTTTATTTTTTTCTGTTAGTTTCAGTAGCGATGTGCAATGGCAGATTATCCCACACTGTTATAAGATTATTCCACACTGTTGTTTGAAGGAAGTCGTCGTGATGAAGCGGGTGATAGCAAAGTTTGTTAATGATTGGAGAGTAGGCCGATCTAAGCATTCAATGTGAACGCGGTTTCCAAGTGCTGTCATGCCAGAATGACGCGAGTAATCGAAAAATATGAAACGGCTTTGCGCAGATTCTATGATTCAAGTTGGGTATATGGCTGGTGAGGGGTGCCAAATGCATCCATGAAACGTATTCAACTTTGAGGGCGAACAAATGTATAAGGTAGGCGATCTTACGTGTGCGGTCATTCGCTCTCAACGTGTGATAACAGGCTTCACAGTTCTTACTGCGTCATGTTCGACGCAGCAATGGCGCCCTGTGCGCACGGAACTCATGCACGATGGAGTATGGTGATTATATCCATCTACACAACGGTAGGAAAGTATGGCGTGCGTATGTATAATCCCGTTCCAAAAGTGCAACGACATTGAAATTAAGTTTGCACAGATTTCTTAGGATTAGTCACTGGTAAGTAGGTAAAACACAAGTCTGCAAAAATTATATGTGCATGCGATCTCGTAGCGAAAATCGAGATGAACTGTGCAGGGTACGTAATGAGAAAGCAAGACAACAGATAATCACATTAAGGATAACGATTTGGATTACAAGGGAGTGCAAGCGTGGGGTGGGAGAAAGTTAGGTGGGAGGATAAGATTGAGGAGTTTGCGGGGGCAGCGTGGTCTGCTGCAGCTAGCTCAGGACCGAGTTAGGTGGAGATATATTAATAATAAGGAACATATTAATAATAATAGGGAACATAATAATAGAAATTAAGAAGAAATGGGCGTGGGCGGGCCTTGTAATGCGAAGACAAGACAACCGTTGGTCATTAGGGGTAACAGAATGGGTTACCTAGGGAAGGCAAGCGTGACAGGGGGCGGCAGAAAGTTAGGTGGGCAGATGAGATCAGGAAGTATGCGGGGATAAATTGGGTCCAATTAGCACAGGACAGGGATAATTGGAGATTTATGGGAGAGTCCTTTGTCCTGCAGTGGGCGTAGACAGGATGATGATATTGGACAGGGAAAACGGAAAGGCGAACTAGTTGGTGACAATTCATTGTTCAAGATTTTAGCGCCGCGACCACACGGACAAGAAAGGGAGACACGTGAGCTAACAGAAGCTTTTCGCATAAGCATGAGTATACATCCAGTTGCATGAGCCATCCATGTTTTAGCTAATTCCGGCAAGTAAGTGTCCCTCTTCAAGGAAAGGGGCTAGATAACAGAAGGGTTAATTAGCTGTTGTTTTGCCTATGTTTATCGGTGTTTATACTAACTAACGGTGCGCAAGTGGGGCGGGTGGTTGGAATATGTTTCCTTCATGACACAACAAAGCCTTCCGTCATGAGTAAGCGCCTGCGGTGTCACCCTTTCTTGTACGTGTCGTCGTAACGCTAAATTTTTGAACAATGTATGGGAAGAGGCCTCTGCCCTGCAGTGGGCGTATTCATGATGATGATGATGATGACGTAGCCGGAGGTACACAAGGTGGGATCGTGATAATTGTCACCGCCTGCCAATCAAAATAAGTAAAGTTGAATAATGAATGTTTTGATGACTGCAGTAAATGGGCTTGACCGTACTTAGCTCTAGAGCAGTCGTATTCCGAGAGAATCCCATCAGCTGGAATTCTATCACATACGTGTTTCGAGGTATCAGCTTGCAAATTTTCATCTCCGTTCTTATTGCCCATGCAAGACAAGATGTTCGGCGTTAAGCTTCTTTACCGGTTTTTTTTTTTTTTTGCGGCTTCAGTATGCAGGGTTTGGTATGTGACAATTGACCGAAAGATACGTATACTGTATACAGACTTAATAGCTCTTCCCCTTTCAATCTCAGCCGGTGAAATAGAAGAATCAATGCTTCGTTGCCTGCTTCGTCAGCAGTTGCGGCTTGTCAGTTTTTTTTTTTTTTTTTGTCTCACCAGTCAGTGTAGCGTTTCTTTGTCCCCGTACTCCGTCAAGCATATTACAGCAAAGCTCTCTTTCATCTTTCTATTCCCCTTTCGCGATCCCCCAGTGCAGGTAGCCAACCGGACGCTTTCTGGTTAACTTCGCTGCCTTTATGTTTGCTTCCTCCTCCTCCTCCTCGTAGGCAAAGCTGTATTTATTGACCCTGTGTCGTCGTCGGCGTTGCTGTAGTAGCCCGCAGGATACCCATTGGCTGAACCAGCAGGTCACTTGATCTCGCTTTGACCAATCGGCTGTAAGCGAATCTGTTTCAAATCCAGCGGCGTATTCACGTCGATTACCGTATGGATGCTTTACATAGTCTACTAAAAAAAAGAAGGCAAGAAAAACAAAATTAGTTGCCGCGACTGGGGCTCGAACGAGTGCCCCCGCACTCGGCAAGTGTCCTAACCACTACACTGCACTTTTTTTTTGTTACTTCATTGCACTACACAACCACGGTAGCAGCTTACAAGCAAAGTACTTTAATAATGAAAAGAGCGACAGCTTTGTCGTCCGACAGATTTCCCTGCTTGGAAACCGGCGTTACGATATTTATTTTTTATGACAGCCGTGATGGTATAATACGTTTTTCTGTGCCTAAAATTTTAAGGAGATTACAGTTTTGACTATAAAGGCTGCACTGGCAAGCAGCTGTAGTCAGTATCGAACACGTTTATATGTGCTAAAGGGCAGTTTGAATCTTGACATGCATCACTTAGAGCACATTCATATCCACAACATGACACTTCGTGGTTATGGTGCGCGCGAAATCATAAGTATGTCAAGGGAGACCATTCAACTTGTCTGAAAATTTCATGTAAAATTTTCGCTCTGGACCCAGCTTCCCCTACTGGCAGCGAATCGGAAAGACACTGACAGCATCCATCTCCAAGCTAAACTTGTTTAGATGAACAAGTATAACTTACAGGAAGAAAAACAAAATAGTGTTAGAGCCGCTGTTATCAACAGAACGTTAACTAAGCCGTCAAGTTTCTTGAAAACGACAGTCATGAAGTGTTGACATCTTCAGAAAATACTAAACAGTTCTTAGAACTGACTTCTAGACGAAAACAGTTTCTCGCGATACCGAGCAGCCGAGAGAGAGACAAGAGAGAAAGAAATAACCAAGCAGAGATAAACCTGACTGACGGGAGAAATCCCTCGCATCGCAATGGAGAGCGCTGGACTCCGCTTTTTAAGGGAGACGCTTGATAAAGTCAACAAAACGTCGTGTACGACGTCTATTGCGAAATTAGGTGGACACATCTTAGAATTTGGAAGTATACTCGGCGCCTTTATAAAAGAAACCTTGAGCTTCATATCGTGTTCCTGTGCGTTACACTACGCAAATAAAAAGAAATAATATAGAGGTAGTGCTACTCTCTGCAAATTCAAGGACATTGAGTGACGACGAATAAAACTCATATATACGAAGCTGTTTATCGGTACACACGTAATACGGCGGGAATCGCACGGCCAACACTATATAGTTAACTTGCTTTTACGTTTGCTATCTCATATAGAACATATTCTTAACAAAAGTAACTAACGCATGTGATCACAAGACTATATGTGAAATCATGCTGCTATCTAGCTGCAATCATTAAAAATTATTTGCAGTCACCCTTGTTTGGATGTAGTTGGAAGCAGGTATTCTACAGTACGCACTGTATTGGAGAAGGTTGGCTCTCTAATGCTACAATAATGTTCAGCTATATTCAGAAAACAGTAGGAATGATCA
Source organism: Hyalomma asiaticum (assembly GCA_013339685.2). Taxonomy (NCBI): domain Eukaryota; kingdom Metazoa; phylum Arthropoda; class Arachnida; order Ixodida; family Ixodidae; genus Hyalomma; species Hyalomma asiaticum. The sequence continues at coordinate 72,211,461 of CM023485.1, read as the reverse complement.
CATAAAAAAGAAGGTTTGTGTATGCTTTAACACCCTTGATCACGATTTCTTACACCCTTCTGTCGCCGTTTTGGTATATTACACCCTTTCAGTATGGTGCTTACATCGTTAGCACCCTCTTCATGCGCGATAACGCACGCACTAAGAGTGGTGTACTTGATATATGCATATCTCTGTTTATCGCAGAAAGAGAAGTAGCCGTTCAAAAACAGACACAAGGAAAGGGAGCCAGACAACACAAGCGCTGGTCCCTTATCGTGCATCCTTATCTGCACGCCCAACGTTCTCTATACCATGAAGCTCTCAAAGCGTTCGACATTGCCACATCGTGACGTCTGCATTTATTATCTCTTTGCTTATCAAATCGAGAACGGGATCGCTGGTCAGAGCGGAGTTAGCCGGCTGTTTGAGCCGCGCTCTAGGCTTCCGAAAGCCAGCCTAGAACGTGCAGTGGGCCAAGGAAGTCTTGTAACCTTCAGTTGGCACTGGCTCTGCGCTTGAGTAACACGCGAGGGAGATTGACAGCGGCGTGAAGATAATTTTGACCTCTCTGAGTTTGCCGACGATACACGATGCCAAGCGACCACGCTAATTTTCCCCTTGTGCCGCGAACCCCCATACTTGTCGAAAAAAAAAAAACACAAACATCGGAATAAACGACGGCAGTGTATAAGCCTTCGTAACGTTTGTTTCTCTTTCGTTCATTTTTTTTCTCCCACACTGAACTTTTTTGTATATGTGTGCAGGACTCTACCATGGTCTATAAATAAATAAATAAATAAATAAATAAATAAATAAATAAATAAATAAATAAAGACGGAGGGGAAGAATTGGGTGTTCTGGTTTGCAGCGCTGCTGGCTGTCTCTAGATATTTCATTCGTTTAAAAGGCGAAAAATCTGTGGACTTTACTGCCGGCCATAGGTGTGCGGTAATTGATATGTGCACGCTCTATAAAGTATAAATTGCTCAGGGAATAGAGCGTGACAATTTAGAACTGTCCTGTACATGTCCTCTCGCTTCCACCGCTTTCAATTGGTGTTAAGTCGGCGTAACAATGGTTCTCAAGCTTACATCACTGCTCCACATCACCTTTAGGGGCTAGATTCGTAGCTACACGACATGTGTAGCCCGAGCAATTGCGCAGAGCACTCGTGGTGATCCATTTCCCCCATGTGGCGTTTCATTCCCCAATTCTGTGGAAAAGTGCACATTGTAGGCGTTGTATATAGTCGTACGTAACACGCACACTCTGGAGATCGCTCAGGGTATAAATGTACTGTAAAAGCTGCCTGCTTGTTGGGTTGTGATAACGCACACTCACTCACTCACTCACTCACTCACTCACTCACTCACTCACTCACTCACTCACTCACTCACTCACTCACTCACTCACTCACTCACTCACTCATGCGCGCGCGGTGTGATAAGTAAGTCAATAGGAAAGGAAAAAAAAACTATCTTAGATAACAAAAGCACGGGGCAAAAAACGAGTTTTTGGGTTCTCGTGCCATTTCTTTTTCAGCTACAACAATCAGACGGTTGCGTTCATCACTCTACCTGTAGATTGCATCTGTGTTTAACTGCGCATCGAAGCCGCCATCTGGCGACAAGATGTGTCGAGAAACTTCGTCTGCACTTGTCTCTGTATTTTTCGTAGTCCTCGTTTCCTTCGGCGCAGTATATCAGGATGATCTAGATTTGAGTTTCATGGGGGTGGGGGCAGCGCGATCGGCAGTTACTTCCCGCTTAGCGTATTCTGTCGTTCTAAACGGCAAGAAAATATCGCTATAAATATAGTTTCGTGCATGTCATAACTGTCACATAACTGTTATCGCATATGCCGTATAGCATAATTAATTTTGCTTGCAGAGGAAGGTGCTGAAAAACTGCGGAAGAACAGGTGTGGAGAGGAAAGACACTCTCCCCTGCAATTTTTCAGCGCCCTCCTCTGCGAACATGCCAAAGCAACTGGCCCAATAACACTTCACTCTTCTGAAGCATAATTAATTTTTTTCTCATACGTACGCCGTATACGACTGTAGCCTGCAAACCTTTCTCGTTGATGGCACGGCAGATCAACTGTTTGCCATGGCGATCATCATTTCCAACAAAACAAGGAACCAAAAGATATTCACACTACATGCACAAATTACATTGAATGATCTCTTATAGTGAAAATCTCCCCTCAGATGCGTGCGTTTTGTGAACAGCAGAGAGGGGACACAGTGACAGCCGTTATTGTGTCCACGTGCTCTGTTGCGTTGTTTTTCTATCTACATCTTTCCAGCATACATTTGACGGTGTCCACGTAAACTGGGATAACCAGCGTCATATTATTTGTTCAAATTACCCGATCACGAACTCGGCACCGCGAAGCGGTCGATCGCCAGGCTCCTCGAGGATCAAGAACTGCCAAACAGTCCAACGGGTTCCGATGGTTACGCGTTCTCTTTTTTTTTTATCCGCCTGCGTGTTACTAGAATAATCGAAGTTTCATACTAGGCGCTACTCATAGCGTGAGAACTGGCGGGCGCGCAACAAGCCGCGCGAATCGCATCTGTTCTTTGTTCGTACTATCGCCTACCACAAACCCCTTCGCTCGCCACGCGTCGCAGGAGCTCGTGGCTTAAGCACATAGTGCGCAGTTTGGTTTGTTGACTACGCGTCAACTCCAGTGCATAGCTCTCACAACACGTGCGCGTGATGTGAGAGCCGGGCTGTGCGCAAAACCTCTGCGCTGTGTACGATATCCAGCACGTCTTGGCGATCTGGCCGGACACAAGACACCGCGCGGTTCCAGATTCGACTTTGGCAGCGAAATTTGCGTCCCTCTGTATCAACGGGCTATAAAGAAAGGAAGAAGAATACGCCTATATTGTGGTAGGGCACGTGGTTTGCGTGTCCTCGGGTGGCAGCAACGCCAAAGCGAAGCGTCCGCCCGGCGACGTCTGGTCGACAGGCGCGACGTCGGGGCGGCATGACTAGCTGATCGTCGACGCACGCGGGTGGTGGGTCCCCTTCTTGCGCGCGGTCCGAGGTCGACGCCACCAAGGGACGGGACAGGCCCCCGTATCTGGCGAAGAGCGACCCCGATCTTATCTTGACACGCCGACTGCTCTGACTCTCGAATGCCGGCGCCCGAGAACCCGCGTGCGCACTGTCCACGGACTCATGTGAGAACGAAGCCGAAAGCAAAGCGAACGTTTCGGCCTCACGTGCGGATAGATTTGTAGCTGCGGCGAACAATGAATGAATGAATGAATGAATGAATGAATGAATGAATGAATGAATGAATGCCACCATGGTAGTACAGTGGTTATGGCGGCGCTCGGCGGCTGATTCGAAAGACGAGGGCTCGATCCGAGCCGCGGCGGTCGCATTTCGATGAAGGTGAAATGCTAAGACACCAGTGTATAGTGCAATGTAAGTTCAGTGCACTGGCCCCAGGTGGTCGAAATTGCCAGCGCCCACCACTACGGCTTGATTCATAATATATATCGTAGTTCTGGGACGTCAAATAAGAGCAATTACGAATTCACTGATGCTTTACTGGACAGGATCAAAGCCCTGCAGGATCTGTGAGGACGGTAGAAGGTAGAACATATCCGCAGGGAACAACATCAGTGCTTCCAACGGCCGATCCCAGGACTTCGTCCTGTAGACCAGGCTCGGAGCTACTTATCGAATCGCAAGAGGTGTAGGTACAGGGCTCAACACTCTTGACTGGAACGATGGAAGGGCCCACTGCAGAACACACGGGCTACGCCTGCCGATGTCATCGATGGGTCGATATTGGAGGCCTGACTTTATAAAACCATCGACAGCCTGGAAATGGCAGGCTAGAAGCGTTCTTGCTTATTCTTTATTGGCAGGGTACACTGCCGTGAATATGTGTAAGAATTATTATATAAAGTGGTATCTATATGAGAACAAGCTCAGTATAATACGATTATGTAAGCCAGCTTTTCGGAGCAACAAAAGGAGAATAGGATGTCACTAAAGGAGCATCGCATCACCATGTCGGTCGCTTCAACATGGCGCATCACTCATGTTTTCAAATTCAATGCATTTCTTGGCGAACTTAAATCACTGTTAACGTCTATCTAGATAACTAACCCGCCTGCGTGTCGGTGCTGTCCTGGTAATCTCGTTCACCTGGTGTGCATAAAATTATGGTAGGATACAAATTTACGATGAACGTGAATGATTGACCTTAGCATCACCAAAGTGATATACCTGTCACGTACGTCACGAGTGACGACACTGCGATCACGTGTGGCTCATAACTGTAGGGCTCGGCCTGTTGTATGCGAGCCTGCGCCACAAGTGTTTGAATTTCATACCAGCCATGTTTATTGAGGACCAACTAAAATAGACATGTAATACATCATTAAAAGACATTTAAGAACAAGAAAGGCATGCAGTTTTGTTGTAGCCTGACTAAAATATAGGCATAAGAAGCACACACAGACGAACGAGCTCCAATCTCCCGGGGCAACCTACGCAGCGGTAAGGTGGTAGGATTCGAATCCGGACCCCCGAGGTGCCAACCAAGCACGTTACTACTAGGTTACGGCGGCTTCTCCCAGACGGTACATACGTAGTAAATAGAAGCAGTGCACCAGAAGTTGTCGTTATGGTGCTTGTGTACAGTCAATGGCACATTCTAGTGTGTCTCAACAGCTGTCATAGCAAAGTAAGAAAGAATACGTATGTTCTACTATCATTCGGTATGCTTCTGTCCAACCTTGCTCTATCCTGTAGGAATACTTCAAGGAACAACGCTTATGATGCGCAAATCAGCTCATCCTAGCGTGCGCTTTCCTTCAGCAAGACAGACGTCTGCGCAATAACGTCATTGCCAACGTTACGTCGTACCGTTACGTCGTATTCAGTGGCCACGATGCTGTTGGCGTTCCTCGTTAGCCCACGTTGACCGTACACCTACTAATGCACTTTGCATAAAGGCCTTCATCCTACTCGTAACGGTTGGCGGAATCCCAACAACTGAATAGAGACTTGAATTAAATATTGAATTGAATATAGAATTGAATATAGAATATAGAATTGAATATAGAATTGAATTTCCTCACTGACTGCTTCGCATGACACCGGTTCCCGCAGCGCGTGGGATCTGCAAGAACTTTGTTTATATTTCCCTCCTGATTGCTTTTATTTTTGTACTATAAATACAAAAACAAGGTCTACTCAATTACAGGGAAGTGCTAGATATATGGCGCCGATAACATTGCGTTGCAGACAGCGCTTGATGCTTCACACGTCCTATCATAATCAGCGTGTCAGTATCACAAAATCATACGTAACATGAGTGATCTGGCATTCAACCTTCCACTTGAGTTCGGCCACCACTGCCGTAATTCGAACCATCGACCTCGTCGTCAGCAGCGCAACTCTATAGCTTGCCATACCATAGCATAGTTGCGACCTCAAAAAGGAGCGGCACATAACTCAGTGTGTTTCGCTCCATGGTCGCGATCGCGTGGCATCGTGTGCCGTCCACTGGACGCCATGGTAAGGCACCGGAATATGTCCGGTGCCGGGATAGACCCCGCTCAAGGTTCGCTGATAGACCAGATAGAACGGGCCGATAAGATGTTGAAAGCTTTGTTTGGGCGCTACGCCCTCGCAGTCTCGCCGTCATAAAAACGCGTGACCCCGCACTCGCGGAACTTGCTGTCCGCCATTGGGATGCCAAAATATGCGCGTGTCCGCTGTGCTATCTACTACAATCGGCGTTACTCAGCAGTTACGACGCCAGAAGGTTATTCTATAAGGGTGAGCACACACTGCATTATGTTGAGTTAGAATCGAAGAGTATCTGCTGTGCGGCTCATATTAGATGATTCATTATCTGAAACTGACGTATAGCCGTTCCTGTTCAAAGGGGGATAGAGGACTCAGGGGGATAACGGAGGAAAAAAAAATTGATGGGAAGCCATTCAGTAACTGTCCACCTGGCGGACAGTCCTTCTGGAACTGGATAACTAAAACAAGTTTACCGTGCACAAGTTAAAAATTTGCCATTTGTCCACCTGGGAACGAGAATGCTTTGACGTATAAAATGTTAAAGCGGAGCTGTTGAAGCCTCGTTAGGTTGGTCATGTCCACCGCAGCATCGTCGCGAGCTCCACTGTAAAATAAAACGAAAGAAACTTTCTGGGTGAGTTGGGATGCGAACCCGCGTACCTATGGTCAGGAGGCGAGTTTCATAACCAATAGGTTATGAACCCGCGCTTGGAGGACATTCATTTATGGGAACCATATATAATTGCGTAGTACCGCCAATTGTAAAACAACTTTCTGCTGGCGACAGAAAAAGGAAGAGAGCGAGGGAGGGAAGGAGGGAGGGAGAGAAGAGATGCAGAAAGAGACCGTAGTAAACAAACAAGTAAGTATCGGGCTGCGCAGAAGGCAAAAGCAGACCCGCGTTTGCTCATCGACCCTCTACCCGCACCCTTTCCCTCACCCTACTTCATGATAGTGATAGCGCTGCATGATAGTGGCATCATGATACTATGATGGTGATACCACAAGTGACAGTGATCGTATAGATATAGAGTACGACAGAGGAGACTACGAAGGAAGCAGGAAGGGAAGAAAACCGAAACTTAAGAATGAAAGAGCACGCAGCAAATGCTTCCTTACGCTGCCACTTGCTGCGTCCTCCGAGCAGGCCTGGGGTACCTTTTTTCTTTCTTTTTTTTTTATTGAGGAGGTGGGGAGGGCGTGTAGATTGAAGAGAAGAGTTGGCAGGGCTGACATGACGAACGGAGTCTTTAGAAGGACCGACCGGCGTCCCTCATAATCAGAGCTGGTTTTGGAACGTTAAACCCCACAAATCAATTAAAAGGACCGCCCACGCTATCAGTGGGTCGGTTTCACACAGCTCCGCTTCCGACGCATGTTCATATTAACTGATGATCAATCCCGTGGATGTTTCACGCACGTCATTAGTTCGTGTGGGGAAGTAGTGGAAGTGAGAGTAAGACAATGAGATAGTTCCCATGCAGTTCCCAGCAGTAAAACCACCGCAGTAAGTAGCGGGAAAAGCGATGCATTTTTAATCAACAGAGAAGAACTGCTTGCACAACTTTTATAAGTAATCTAGTACATCTATGCACTGGGTATCTGCTCTAATTCCTTCTATTACATCCTTCAATGACCGTATGTTCTCATTGTTGCTTCTCTTCATGAAAGTAGCGAACTTTTATGGACCTCAATGTTGATCACACAATTATGCACAATGGACGATCGACAGCTGTGACACTTTGCCATGTGGCACGTGCACAAAGTTGTTGATTTGCTTCCGCGGCAATTGCATTTCACAGAGTTAAACGGAAGAATAATTCTGGCCCTAAATTTAAGAACTAGTGTAATGAAGAAGAAGAGCATATTACGGAGCATATGCGATCAAATTTAGTCCGAAGCTCTGCACCCTAAACTTCTTCGTTGTCTCGGTGGTACTCTCAGATATTCTATGGACCCATCATTCAGTCTGAACGGCGGCACCAGCGGCTGCATCAGACATTCTGCCTATGGCTCAAACCTCAGCCGTAGCTCAAACTGCATGCACGTGATACCGGCAAATTTTTCCGTAGGTATCACACTATAAGACGGAGCGATACGCGCACCTTAGAGGTTGGCAGATTTCCAGTCGACTCACTCCCGTTTCTGCCCTTCGAGGAGCTTTGTCTCTTGTGTGTACCGAACTGTCGACGCGAAACATTTCCGCCGTGCTATCTCTTAACGTCTCCAACGAGGTGCACCGATCCGTCTCGTTGGGAGCTAGACGGTTTGGCGGCGGCTTCGTATCTTCGTTGCCAAGTGCTGTACATTCATACGAGCCTGTAACAGCCACACGAAGAAAGCCCTCGCTCTTGGTAAGAGGTCGAAGTGAAACGTTTTTGAATGTCGATCTCACAAACCGCCGTTGCTGAGGGCGACAAAGATCCTTTTACGTAGTAAAACCTTTTTAACTGTACTACTAGCACACGCGAACAAAGAAGAGGCAAACAAGACGTGCGCCTGCAAGACGTCCTATACAACCGTCTGTAGCCTACATCGGTATTTGTTGGGATAGACAAGTCACAAGTGACGTTGCGCAGCGACCCAGTTGTTGACCCAAAATACGCCGCGGATTCGACAATACACCGCGGCGGCTGTTTTGGCACGTAAAACGCCAGCAATTTTATATCGCGCAGTGACTGACGGAGGTGGTATCTATCTATCTATCTATCTATCTATCTATCTATCTATCTATCTATCTATCTATCTATCTATCTATCTATCTATCTATCTATCTATCTATCTATCTATCTATCTGTCTGTCTGTCTGTCTGTCTGTCTGTCTGTCTGTCTGTCTGTCTGTCTCAATTTACCCTCCAATTCCCTGCTGTGTAGGAGCATTTTTTCTTGCTAACCGGCAGGTATGCGCGCATTCAACCATTCGGCTCCGCCACACGTTATCTCACTGTGGAATGATCTTGCCGATGGGACCACCGTGATAACTAATCATGATACGTTCCGCGAGAAACATCACTGCCATTATAGTTAACGTCGTTTAACAGCCATGTATAGAATATTTGTGTTGTTGAGGTATTGGTGCGCGATCTTCTGAACTATATTTTCTCCTTAGTATTCTTGCTCATATTGCATCGACTTTTTTTTTTGTATGCGAACTTATTTTATGCTCTCCTTACCATATGCTCCAACCGGAGCCTATAAGGTATGTTAAATAAATAAATAAATTTTCTAATATGTAGCATAGCCCGTCTTCTGTCTAACCTTTCCCCTATGTTCATCTTTGTCCGAACGTGGCTCACTGCGGTACAGAGGGTCCCGTGCTTATGGATATGAAAGTATGAACATCACATCGCCCTCTTCTCCAATTACTAACTTATATTTATAATTGGTAATTGTTTATAAGTTGGTAATTGGAGAGGAGGGCGATGTGATGTTCATAATTTCATGTCCGTAAGAAAGGACCCGCTGTACCGCTGTGAGGTACGTTCGTACAAAGCTGAACATTGGATTGTGAACACTGGAGTTCACAAATTCCTTCGAAAATCTTTTCAGTAATATCGATGTTCTGTGTCCGAACAAGCGCCTCTGAAACTAGATTTGACAGTATGGAGCAACCTGCTGCCATATAAATAAGGCAAGAGAAAGAAAGATAGGCAGGTATTGTAAGAAGCGCCTGGTTGATTACTCTGTGCTAGATGGGAACGCGGAAATATGGATAAAAAAAAAAAGAAGATAACGAAGGAACACGCTTTGCTCCTGGCGAAGGCACACAGAGGATTCCAACATGGTTTGCTACATCGCTTTCTGCACAACTTGAGCGGCCTTATCGAACAGCTTCAAAAGAGACGTTTGTATCTTGCTAAAATAATCGCCCCGCCACGGTGGTCTAGTGGCTGTGGTACTCAGGTGCTGATGCGAGGGTCGCGGGATCGAATCGCGGCCGCGGCGGCTGCATTTCGATGGAGGCGAAATGTTGAGGCCCGTGTACTGTGCGATGTCAGTGCACGTTAAAGAACCCCAGGTGGTCGAAATTTCCGGAGCCCTTCACTATGGCGTCTCTCATAATAAGAGCTGGTTTTGGGACGTAAAACCCCAGAAATCAATCAATCAATCGCTAAAATTATCATCTCGAATATCCACCTTCAGCCATGTTTCATGTTAAACAAATACGTATTTTTCTCGATGTTGAGCGCCATCGACGTCAGATGATCATTAGAAAACGATGGTGTATGGAAACTATCTCCGCTTATGACTGATTGATTGATTGATTTGTGGGGTTTTACGTCCCAAAAAACCACGATATGATTATGAGAGACGCCGTAGTGGAGGGCCCCGGAAATTTCGACCCCGTGGAGTTCTTTAACGTGCACTGCCATCGCACAGCACACATCGGCTTCAACATTTCGTCTCCATCGAAATGCAGCTGCCGCGTTGGGGATTCGATCCCGCGACCATCGGATCTGCAGCCGGGTGCAATAGCCACTAACACCGTGGTGGTATCTCCGCTCATGACAGACGTAACTGTTCTTTTTTTTTTATGTAAAATTTAGAGCTTTTTGCAAGGCTTGCTTAGTGCAACACAAAAAGAAAAAGAAAGCGAAGCAGTCGTCTTAACATGCTCGTACTTGTTTCAACTAATGAAACCAACGAAAAGACAGAAACTCTATGGAAGTGTGCTATTTATATTGAGATAAGGGACAAGCTTCATCGCTAGTTAAATTTTACTGCGTTGGCAAAGGACCAAGTTGGTCTAGTCAGTGGACGTTTATTATATATATTAACGTTTGGACGAGCGAGAACCGACTAGCAGAGCGAAGCGGCCCGACCGAAGACTCTATGCTCGATTGGTATTTCATAGTTCTTCTGACTTAACTCTTCAACTTCTTCACATCTTGGCCAATCCACCAGGGTTGGGATGTGCCAGAGTTGAGGAAAACTACAACAACGACAAAAATGACCGCGCAGCCAGCCTGCAACATTCCAAATGGAATGAAGATGTGATTTGCAGTAACGTTCATCTTGAAAAATAAAAAAAAGAGTGCTTGACATTAATGTTCATATTGCGCAAAAAAAAATGCTTATAATGTGTTAAAGAACGCAGGCAAGAGAAGATGAAAAGTACAAGACGTGCACACTCGAGCAACTGACAGAACTTCGCACATCCTGTGCCCTTTTCGTATTTCTGTTGTGCTTTTTTAGCGCAGGATAAATACATTCTTTTTCTTAAGATTACAGCCCTTAACTATAAATATTACTACCGTCTCCCAATACGAAAAGATAGGAGGGAACCTGCTGAGTGTAACTCTATACTCGAGTATGCGCAGCTTATACAACCTCCCATGCATTCTTCGAGCAGGGAAAGCACAACTGTCACATCGCACAATCAGTTGACAGAACATCCTTAGGCACCGACGCTCATCTTTATAACACCCTTGTCGCGGAAAAGCAAGCGCAGTCGTTTGTTTAAAAGACGTTTTAACATTTGCTCACTTCGTAGTTTCACTGAGACATGAGGGCTTGCCTCGTTTGAGGGGGTCACATAGCTGATAACCTGTGTTGCTTGCCTTTTTGTGCTTCAAGATATCCGCGTGCCCCTTTTGTTAGCCTATCAGAGACAAGGAAGCCGCAAGCCCTCGAGGCGTTTGCTTGAGAGAAGCTCGACGAGTTACTGTACAGCGTGAGCGACGACATTTCGAGCACTTCACAAACTGGAGGGCAAAGAGCGGGAAGGGCCTTTACTTCTCGTGGGACTGTTTGCCAATGTAGATAACATGTCGCGTTTAAACAACAACAACAAAAAAAAAACATCAAGCCTGTAAAACACCGTGAAAACCACCGAAACGGCGAAGCTGTTTCACTTTTTTTTTTTTGTCATTAATCGCGATGTAACTTGCAAGGCTGTCAGGTTATCGATGTTATGATGTCGTATCAATTATGTTAGTCATACCCCCCTTCATCATTATCCCCGTGTACTGTGCGATGTCAGTGTACGTTAAAGAACCCCGGGTGGTCAAAATTTCCGGAAACCTCTACTACGGCTTCTCTCATAATAACAGCTGGCTCAATCAGTCAATCAACTTGAGAGATCAACCTGTTAATAAATAGCAAACGCATCGTAATCCTGGAAGTACCGTTAAATAATCAAGCACAAAGTAATAAAAACGCTGAAGCCTCTTTCACTGTACGTTCTTCTCTCATAAAGAGCCCACTCACCCCCCGCTCCTCCGTAATGCTGACAGTGATCATAACTGCTTGAAGTAAATGAATGGAAGTTGCAGGAATGGTAGCTCTGTAACAGCCTGGGCAAAAACGAAAGCGTGTGTATAGGTGGGGGCGAGCGAGTGGCTTTCAGTCTCTATCAAACGGCACTGCAGATTCTGCACACATGCAACATGAGCGTGTTTTGACGGCCTTCAGTGACGTTTGACTTTTATCAGGCAGGAAGTTGGCTCCTTTTTATGGACTTTCGTGCCTGTGAAGCGTTTCGCTTAGAACAGCGCAGATATGGGGCGACACGGCGGTTTGGCAGCTTCGCAGACAAGCTTTTTAAAACAGGTGCTCTCCACCACCCTCCCTTCACTTTCTCGGAGGACATGCACAAACCTAACCGGTTTGTGCATTTAATAAAATTTTCTGCTGCTATCGGTACTGCTGCTGCTGTACACTGTCTGTGCTTCGTTGCAACTTAATTTCCTCTCAGACGGCCGTCGCATGATCCATCAGTTACAATTCAGACAGTCAATCACGATGGAATTTGCGAGAACACGAAGAGCTATCGAAATCTGTTGAGCTTGCGTTCACAAATGAAGCAAACGAACATTTTGTTTCTGAGAATAGCGCATTGTGATTGTCCTTCTTTTTATTGTTCTGTTTTGTTTTTTTAGGACTTTTTCGGGAGCCTAATTCGGCTGCCTTGTCTAACGTGATGTGAGGTCCACGAGTTCTGCGATCATTACTGACCGAATTCAATCCGTCTGATGTAGAAGTCCTCTTCATCTAGCTGCCCTGTTTCATCACTCACTATCCATAACTTGAAGAGAAGCTCAGGGGAAGATGGAGGCTTGAATCGATGAACAGATCGCTGAAAACGATATCCATAACTTGCTAAGATTGACCAGCACTGGCTGTTGGCTAACTGTTGGCGAATGTTGGCTTGTATGGACTACATGATGCGTGTTGGCTGACCTTGGTTATCTGCTTTATGTCACAACAATGCCTTTATTAAATTTTGAATCCAATGACTGGATTGTTTGACAGTCTTCGTATGCTAAATGGCTTTCACCAGCAGTATATGCCTCCAGTTTCAAGGCAGAAGTCAAGGACACGCAAACTACCCTAGTGAGTAACAAGAAACCATTGAACTGACTTTCAAGTGTGTGTACGCATACATACATACATACATACATACATACATACATACATACATACATACATACATACATACATACATACATACATACATACATACATACATACATACATACATACATACTGTAAATATGTCTTGGGTCATTAGACAACATTGAGCTGTCTAATGACTCACGACATTCTCGTTTCCAATGCGCTGCAGGGCGACGGTGGAGGTCCCATGGTGTGCCTGGTGGACGGCTTCTACGAGCTGACCGGCCTGGTATCCTGGGGATTCGGCTGCGGCCGGGCCGACGTGCCGGGAGTCTACGTCAAGGTGTCCGCCTTCATCGGCTGGATCAACCAAATCATCAGCGTTAACAATCTTTAGCACCTCGTTGCTGCCGAAACCAAATCCCTGGCTTCTTCCCCGGTTGCCTCAACGTGCTCGCGACCGCATACACTCGCCGCAAATCCCCGGTACACGAGTTCCTCAGCAAAACGCGATGCTGTATCGGTGCGTCCGCTTTTCCAGTGGGCAACGTCGAGCCATAAACCTCCGTGGAAAGGAGCTCCTCCTTTTAGTATTGGCACTCTGCGTGGAGCCAGAAACTTTGGTGCCCATGAGGTCACTCTTAAACACGTCACGCGCTTTCTCTTCAAGGTTCCGCGGTCATGTAGCTTAGTGCCGAAGATTAATCTTTAAAGGGACAGGTACAAAGTTTTCATCTTTCACGCCGCACTCACTCTTGCGGTGACGTGAACGCATTGTCGAGATGTCTGTACTAGAAACTCCTTCAACATGCTCAGTGTCTTCAGGGTCTGTTTAATGTGTCGCCGTGTCCCACCGTATCTCGTGTGCTTCTTCTTTTTTTTTTTTTAGAAAGTTATCGTAGACTCGCACCAACTATCGCGCCAATGCACTGTGCATAGCCTTCAAAGGGCTTGTGGTTGTACGGGCTGATGGCGCTGCGGTGTACGACCCGAAATTTCGTCTGTCTTCAGTCATGTCTCATCATTCCTTCAGAGGCGGAACTCTCAACAAGCTGGAAGTTCAGGGCAAGGTGGGGGCTTGGCGGGATCAGGAGTCTTCAAAGAAGGAATACAACGATACTGGAGCCAACGTTCCACAAGAAGACTCGTCTTCGTCGGGGCTGCAGCCTTGAGACGGCGAAAACTGATGCAGCCTTGACGATGAAGTCCTTCTTGCGTGAAGCGTCGGCTTCAGTGAAGTTACTTGCCCAACAACTTCTCATCATCAATCTGAAAGTTAGAGCATGAAGACCTTTGCGACCTTGAACATACAGAAATGCTGATCATTTCTGCTGTGTTGTCTTCGAAAGCAGCGGCCTTGTGGATTCAAGCTAGTCGCATGCCAATCGATGTATACTTTTTCTGTGGAACATCGCAGAGTGCAAATGTCATGTCTCGGTTTCTCATGAGGATGGACTGTATGTCTTTGCACAATATAATGGTTCGTCGCCAGGTTACACTCGGTCCGTGTTGTTAACGTTCTATACATTTCCTTTTATTCGTACAATATGTATGTGTAGCCAAGGAGAGTGCTTGTTCTTGGCTGACAGTATTGTCACACTTGGTACAGAAATGAAGGCATCGTTTCTCAGATTTTTTTTCATCATTGTACACATGTCAAAACAAGTGCCACCGAAGCCAATTCACATTACAGCTTTTTTTTTTTTAGTCACATTCTTACCTTGTCTATGTGTCATTTTCATCGTTAGAAAACAATTTCAGTGTGGGGTCGGCTGATAATAAGAAGAAAAACTCACGAGTGCGCGAGAAAGGAGTTGAATCGAAGGGATACCCCGACAAAATATGCATATTCCTATAGCCTGCTATATAGAGTGATGTCCTTTTGTTCCGTGTCTTTGTTATATGCTACGTGTGTCCTCGCATTTCATCGCACATTTCATTCCATTCGTGTATCATGTTTATTTATAATGAACTCTAGTACAAAAATACTTTCTATACATGGCGCTCAATCAAAAACAAACTTCGCTGGCTCATCCTTATCGTCGAATGAATATTATACAGGGCCACATTCGTACTACTCGTAGCAACAAATTAAGGCGGAGTCATAACCATAGGCTCATTTATGCTGTTCTAGGGGTTTGTACAGGGGAGAAAAAAACTGGGAGCGCCAAGTGGAGACAAACATGTTTTGAAATAAATGTGTTTTCTGTCCGTGTCCTTCTTTGGTTACTGAATTCATTACGATGGCATACTACGGGCAGATGTCCAGTGATATGCCTGCATGGTCGCTAGAAAAATGACGTAATCGCCAAACTGATGCCTCGCCCGCAAGTTGGAGCGTCCAATAGAAAGCTGCCGCCCTATCTTGTCGCTGTCTGCAGACAATTAGGACGACGGTCACATCAGTCCATGTGGACGACGTCAATGATGAAGCCACGCTTAATTGGCTTATCCATAATGCAAAGAACAGGCGTTTAAAACACGGACGCAAGGGAACAGAAGTGGACAACGCCGTGTTGTCCACTTCTCTTCCCTTGTGTCCGTATTTTCGACGCCTGTTATGGATCCCTGCCAACTTGCTCAGCTTTCTGTCCTTTTAATTAGCTTAGTTTTGCAATTTCATAAGTAGTGCGTACCCCGAATTTAGAGAAAATGAACGTGTGGAGATATGAACTGGTTAACGGTGGGCGAAGAATGGAAGCCTTCATCAACCTGCGGGCAACGTTTGGACAAGATTGGATGTTGCTTTCCTGGAAACGCAATATTGACAGGCACAGTTTTTACTCAAGTTTATTCTATGTACCTTATTGTGTGACAAAATTAGGCGAACGTTGCGAACGTTTTATTAACCTAGCAGTTGTGACTTCGGATGTTGAAGTTCAATAAAAAGTACGCAGCTTCCGCTAGGTCGCGCAAGGCCAGATCACAGTGAAGCTGACCGATAGTTTACTGAAACAGATCACTTGATAGTCATGGGATATTTTGGCAGGAACACGTTACGTGACATTGCGTTAAGTGATATTGGCGGAAACATGTCACGCAACATTTTGTTACACGGTTTTGGCGAGAACATGTCACGTGATCACCCAAACTCACGTAACGTAATGTCACGTGACATGTTCTCGCCAAACTCGCGTAACGAAACGTCACATAACATGTTTCCGCCAACATCGTGTAACGCAATGTCACGTGTCAGGTTTCCGCCAAAATCGGGTAACGTAATGTCACGTGGTATTGCACGATGGCTGACAAATTAAGGCTTAGCTTATATAGCTTCTCTGTTAAAACCGGCACGCCCGAGAGATTACCGGTAGCTTAAGCAGCTTCGCTGCTAAAATAAGCAAGAATGTTAGCAGTAAATGTATGTGTGGCCTTTCTGTTTCGAAGGGAGTTAAGAAAGAAGAGATCACATCATAGCCGCGCGCAGGGCTCTCAATCAGTGAAGGCGAACGTTCACTACACTGCACCCCTTCTCCTCCCAACCGTCTCCCACTGAGGCCAGTTCGGTCAAAACGCGGTGCAATGTAAAGGTATACGGGGCAGATTTGGCGCCCCTTACTGGTGGTTAGGGGAAGGAGGGGGCGTCCCCTTTCCCCCGGAGCCTCCCTGTGCGCACGCCTATGAATGACATGCAGGGCTCGGCTACGCTGCAAGCGTCTATGTGAAAAGTGCCAGCTTGCTATCATGAGCAACGAGCGAGTTTCATTTTCTGTTAAATGCATCGTCTGTCTTTGAAGCATGCACGAGCACCAACATATTTATTTTTATTTTTTTCACAGGCAAAATACACTGTTCAGCAAGATCGCAGAGTGAGGATAATTTTGCAACACGTACCTTTAAAAAAAATCCACGCATATCCACGGAGTGAATGATGATGAGTGGGCGAAGCTCCGAAGGTTCATCGGTAAAAACCGTGAATCTTCCGTGGATCTTGCCCAGTACATCATCAAAGACGTGACAAACACTGTGTGTCGCCATCTAGCGCTCTCCTATCACACTAGAGCACGCAGCGAGTGCCTCCTCGCCATCTATTGATCAATTCACGTACTAGCTAAGCAGCATGCACCGCAGCGCTCGGACGAACGGACGGACGAACGGACAGACAGACAGACAGACAGACAGACAGACAGACAGACAGACAGACAGACAGACTCCCATACATCTGAATGAAGCGAGCACCGCGGAGCCATCACGCCATCTAGTGAGCACTTCATAAAATTACAGGTGGCTACATACTATGTACGGAGGACGGAACGACCCACACCCTAAGGAGCTTCGCCCCTAAAAAATATGCGCAACCGTAAACTTACCTTGAAAGTGCGTTTCGGTAATAAAGAGTTTGAAAAGGAAATGGTGGGTCAACAGCACAGCGTAATCCAAGCCTGCTGTCCGGAGACTTATTTTAGTCGGCTTCGAGAACATGTTAGTGCACGCGCACTATCACGTGGACCACAAGCACAAGAGACTGCGCCTTTCTTGTAGAAGCTGAAATACCAAAGCTTCGTCATATACTGGGATCCCTGAACGGATTCCAAAAGTCTTCGAACTGACACCGTTGACTACAATATAATCCTGCCTGCGGCAACGCCACCACGGCCACCACAAGCTCTCTTCGCACACTTCATTTTACTGATGAAATCTAAAGGCAGATGCTGACGACGGAAGGTGAGCGAACTCTAGAGCAGGACGTGGGAGAAAAAAGCTTCTCTTGTTGAAACGCTATTCGCCGACATGTGCTCTACAGCGAGTAAAATCAAGGAGTGAGAATTTTGGCTGGCGCCGCTACGCCCTATCCCTACCAGTTCCCTTCTTATTTTTTCTTTATGCCTACATTCGACGATGCTGCGAACGTGAAGACTATTACCGGATGGATGGATGGAAAAACTCTTCGGGTCCATTAGATCCCGCTAGTCTTCTAGCCCGAAGCGTGCCGCTCCCACGTTGGGACCGAAATATCCTTTCCGTCTCTTCGCGGGCCCGTTGTACTGTCCATAGCTGCTCTTCTAATGCGAGGCTGCATAGAGCTGCGTCCCACTGCTTTTCAGTGTTGTCCTTGTCGCTGGTTAACGCGGAGCAGCGCCAGAGCATGTCACCGAGATCTATGGGAGCTTTGCAGTAGAGAAGTCCGGATATATCTTGCTGATTAATAGCGGGTTCAGGTAAGTTCTCGTTTGTAAGAGCATTAGCGTAATGGCTTGAGCTCTATTTAGTTTACTGTGTGGAGGGGGGAAGACCCTGCGACCTAAGCAGAAGTGTTTTGCTGGCTCGTTGTACGTCAGAAGCTGGTCCCGGCAATCTGGAACATCAGCATCGTGCTGCTTTGTAACTGCACGGTTGGCGAGTCCTCCTGCAGCATCGTGAGCACATACGTTGAGGTTCGCGGGAGCACCGTTGATTTCTCCCATATGAGCAAGAAAGCAGATGATCGTGTGGGGTTTGACGACCTTTCCGTCGAGAATTGTGAGGGCCTCTCTAGATATGACGCCTTTTGCAAATTCTCGGACGGCTGCCCTAGAATCACTGTGGATCGTAAATCTCTTTGGGTCTAAAAGTGCCAATGCGATGACTACTTTTCAGCAATTTCTGGTTGGGCGGTGTACGTAGAAGCAGAGTTGACGACTTCACCTTTGCCGTTCAGAAGGACAGCTGTGAAGGCTCGTATATTCGGTACGAAAGCGCCGTCGACGAACGAGCAGTTTTCAGCCTGATTTTTAGCTTTCTCCAGTAGGGCTTTGGCTCTGACTTGCCTTCTACTCAAATTATAAATGGGATGAACATTTCTTGGGACAGGCATCACTGGGATACTTTCCTGCAGATTTTTGTGAATTTCTCTGTGATTGTCTATTGCTGTAATTTGTAAGCCAATCCGCTTGAGGATGTCTCTTCCTGATCGCGAGGTGGTGAGTCTAATGAACTGAGGTTTCTTGTGCCTCGGTAATTTCCTCCAGTGTATTGTGCATCCCTAGTTGCATGAGTCTTTCATTTTCCGTGCAGTTGTTGTTGTTGTTATGTGGGGTTTAACGTCCCAAAACCAGCTCTGATTATGAGAGACGCCGTAGTGGAGGGCTCCGGAAATTTCGACCACCTGGGGTTCTTTAACGTGAACTGACATCGCACAGCACACGGGCCTCAACATTTCGTAATTTACCAGTGTTCAGCCGGGATTCGATCCGCGACCCTCGGATCAGCAGCCGAGTACCATAGCCACTAGACCACCGTGGCGGGGCATTTCCGTGCAGAGCCCAGAAACTACCTTGATTACTTTCCTTAACAATGCATTGAGCTTTTCTCTTTCAGAAATCTGCCACTCGTTCATGGCTGCTACGTAGGCGAAGTGGTAAAAGTGCAAAAGCGTGATCTAGTCGGACGACGCTGTCTTCCAGCCCATGACGGCGGTTAGTTACTCTTTTTATGAGCCTGATTGCGTTGTCAGCTTTCTTAGCGATTCGTACAATTGTTTTATTATTGGACCCTTTGGCTTATATCACCAAGCCCACTACCCGGATGGAATCCACCCCTGTGATGACGCTCCCGCTCCTCGTATAGAGCGTTATGTCGTTCTTCCCTGGAGGAATCCATCCCTGAGGTTTGCGGAATCTTCTCTTAGGTCTGTATATTAAGAGTTCCGATTTTTTGGCTGAGCATCGGAGTCCCTTTGTGACGAAGTACTCTTCAATCACGTTTGCGGCTTTTTGTAATCTCTATCCTATTTCTCCGTCGCTGCCTCCAGTACACCATATCGTGACGTCATCCGTGTAAATGGTATATTCTAGGCCTTCGATGTCTTTGAGTTTTCTGGCGTTTTCCTATCAGGCCCCGGAGCAGATCTTCCGTTGAGGACGTGTAAAGCTGCCCTGACTTGTATACTGTGAAGTCAGCATCTAAAGTTGGGTTTCTTGTTCCTGTATATTCCAATCGAGCAGGGGGTGGTTACCGGTTGACGAGAGAAAATTAATCTTGGGGTAAAGCCTGCTTACAGGAGTTGGCATGTAAGTTCACAAAGGAACTTTTGACGTTACTAGAATCGCCTGTGGTTCAGAATTGGACTGCCTCATCCTGCGACATCCCACAAGAAGAGAGTGGAGTGGGTCAGGTGACAAACGTGCGTTAACGACGTCGTAGCAGAAATGAAGAAATGGGCGTGGTCAGGGCATGCAATGATAAGACAAGATCGCCATTTTAAGGGTAACAGAGCGGATCCCTAGAGAGGGCAAGAGCGGCAGGGGGCGGCAGAAAGTTAAGGTGTGCAGATGAGATCGAGAAGTTTGCGGGGATAAATTTGCCGTAGATAGCACAGGACCGGGACAGTTGTACATCTACGGGAGAGGCCTTTGTCCTGCAGTGAGCGTAGACATGATGACGATGATGATAATGATGATGATATGCCCTTTCTTTCGCGTGTACGTAACATCACAATTAGGTTACCTACACGTAGAAAGAAAGAAAGAAAGAAAGAAAGAAAGAAAGAAAGAAAGAAAGAAAGAAAGAAAGAAAGAAAGAAAAGTAAATGCAGACAGAAACTTACATCAGAGCCAACATTATTGAAATATTGGCTCTGATGACATTATTGAAAATATGGCATCATAACATTATTGAAAATATATATAACTGTAATTACCGTTGCCCTTCTATTGAAAGGAGCCCGCTCCGCGCTCGCAATTTACTATACCCCCATTTCTTGGGAAAATATGAAAGGGGGCGAGCGAAGGGATGGCTTATTAAAGTAAATAAATGAAATGGAAGCCCTGCGGTGCTTCCGCTGACGTGCCTATATATAGCGAAGGGAAAGGTGCTGCAGCGATAATATGACCGCGCGTGGCACGAAGGAACCGGATTGTGGCAACTTGTATTGGGCGCGTTCACACTGCAGGCGTGGTGTGACGTCACTGTCGATCGGGTATTCCGAGGATTGCAAGCGTACGCGCGCCGCTACCTGTTCTTCAGAAAGCAAGGTCGCCAACACGAGCAATTACTGCAGCAATCACCACGCGCGCGATTCCAAGGGAATGCGTTTAGTGCGTGGTTTCGAGCGCTCAGCGAGAAATACAGCGATGTACGGAATGTGTGCAGCCACAGGCTAGGGCGTAAAGCAAACTCAGACAGACACATGCATTCAGGGAATGAATGAGGGATTTATTTGGATGAAATCTGAAATGCTCGCCAATATCTGGCGCCTTCTCTTTAAGAAACGACCAGTTTTTTACAAGGTGCTAACCTATAGGTGCGCTGAGTGTTTATTTATCTATAATATTTATTTATTTATTTATTTATTTATTTATTTATTTATTTATTTATTTATTTATTTATTTATTTATTTATTTATTTATTTTTGCTGCTGCCGGCGCCCTCATGGTGCCAAGACAGCCGGTTACACCAGCTTTGGAGGAACGCCGTAAGCTCGACCAACTCAATGTTCTTTATACAAATGCTATAATGGCCAAACTAAAAAAAAAAAAACTAAAATGAATTTCCTCTCGTCAAAAAGTACTCGTGTAGAGCGCGAACGTACTCCTAACGTACCCCACGCTAGAAGGAATGTTCTTACTAGTGTCAATATTTAGCGCAAAGAAACATGAACACAAAAGAGGAGATGAGACGATACACGAGCTAACCGGGCTACCGTGTCTGGGTCTGGAGCCGATACGACGACACGGACTAAGTGAAAAGCTCCTGCGGCGCTACTTTGGACCCCACAAGGCACTCTGACGTTGTGACTTGTGGTGTACTGGACTATTTTGTCGTGCCCGCGCTAACTTCCAACGAAGATTGGTTGATCAACAGACGTGTTTGTGCTGTTAATCATCATCATCATCATCATCATCGTACATGCGCACACCACTTTCTAAGAAACGACAACTTCATTATCGAACAGATATAACGATGCACAGAAGGAGTGCTGACACAGGCAGAACCTAATGATGATGCCTTCTCTGCTTCTATAACATCGTGGGTAAGTCCTATCGCAACTTCTGCTGAGGACAACACACTGAGCAAGATGTTCGCAACCACGAGCTAGGAGTGTATTGCAGTGACAACCAACCATCGCGTGCTCTGCATTGTTTTCCACAATACAGCGAAGTAAACTCGCAAGCAGCGCTGGAAACAAACGAGCCTCCGTGCTTCCTTTTGCGGACATGTTAGTTAATCTGCATGACACAGTAAGTCTGCACGAAAATGCTGCATGAAAACACAACTTTCACGCAGCACTGCGGCGCCGCACCGCTACGTGGGACCGTACGGCCGTGTCTGGATACTTCGCTCTAAGCGGAGCAAGCTATTGACACGCTCTGAGTAAGTCTGGTTAAAATACGTGCGTTCGAGTCGGGACCGGAAGAAATTTCGAATAAAGCGATTTCGTTATAGCGAGGGATTGCCGTACGAGTTAATGGGACATGCGGAATGACAGCCACTTTTTTATGTACGCCAGATCATGCACTTCATCTAATGAGGAATGGAGAGGGGAGGTGTTACTGCCTATTTCGCCAACGTTTGAACATCCACCCTCCGGGAGGAGAGACGCGATGGAATGTCAAGCCACTTGTGAAGCCCTCCGTTAATGCCTGATATCGTAACAACGTGCGCTGTTTCATAGATTCTAAAGGACTCCGCGAAACAAAACTATAAGCGGATGACTGGTTCCTTGTGGACATTTACTGCCGTCCGGAGGAAAGAAATACGGCTTGCGGAAGAAGATAAATTAAGGTCATTTTCTTCGCAATCATTGCCGCTGAGACCACGTACGGCGTCGATGACGTCAGTGTAGTGTCGTGGACGTCGTTACTTTGGTATATTCAGAATTTTTTAATAGCAGATGTGTGCGGAAGTATCACTTATTTCTCTTTTTTTTTTCGTTTATGTCCATAATAAAATCTTCTCTCTTTTTTTTTCATAGATCAACTATGCCCTAGATGAGGCAACAGGCGCTGTCCGAATACATAGGACCTTATGGGGAAGTAGTGCGATATTCTCAAGACGCTGACATTCGCTTATTTGCATACCTAAATTCTAAACTTCAGCTTTCAAGTCATCTCCACATCGACGTGTTTCCTCACATATATTGACCTTTTGGACGGGACAAAAGTGAAAAAGAGTTTTTCTCGTAGTAGTAAGTTACCTTTCCACAATGCCAAAAGCGTCGCTCTTGCGTCGAGAAGAGGATAGGTAAGATAGAAAACACGCGAAAGACAATACAGGCGGCAACGTTGTCTTGAAGTTCATGCACTAATATATACGACGCCATAGATTTTTGACAGTGCCTGCCACCGGCTACATAATTATTTATCGGTTAAAACAACGCTGCGTGTTTCACACAGATTGAGCGAAAATCAGGCAACAATAGGAAAGAGAAGAAATAGGCGTTCTGACGTCATAGGGCCGAAGTTTTGGCGTGAAGTTCAGAACTAAAGAAATTTACATTCAATCTGATCTTCCAATGTTGAATATCAAATGGTGAGATTAACGGCAATAGAATTCCCGAAACAAAGCTTATCAGTTTAAACCACTTCACCGCTTCAACTCAGTGTACATTTAAGGAGACAGATTACCTACAATGTGTTCTTGTTTCTGTAGGAGACAAATTCTGAAGAAGCCGCAACCTCCTCCACCACTTGAAAGTAGTAGTAGTAGTAGTAGTAGTAGTAGTAGTGGTGTTGTGGCTACAGGCGGTATGACGCGTACGTTGCATGTCGCAAAATTTGAAGGATGTGGCTAAGCGAGCTGCCACGTGGTGGAGCTCTTGTCTGCTCCATTCAAGCTGCTGAATGACACTCTTATTTCTTTTCTGTAAGCCAGGCTGCGTCGTAATCCAAGCACGTCTAGTCTAGTGTGTCAGGTGTCGGATAAGCATGGTCTATGGAATTCCTTTGTCCTGCGGCAGAAAGTACGAGCACCAAATTGAGCAATACGTTTGAATGATAGGCTCGTAGAAAGCTCATGACAACAAGGCGAGAAATGGCGGAGGTCATCTGGCAATTAATGCATTGTCACGACTGTAAATGCAACGCCATGATTTCGCGCATGCTCTGGGATGTCAAAGCCATGACCGTTTGGTAAGGTGAACAAATGAGGCAAAGAAGAATCACTGAAGCAAATGGCTTTTGTTTCAGGAGTTGGCACGCAGTGAAATCTCGTTGATACGGTTTTCACGGGAACCGGAATATAATTCGAATAATCGGAAAATCGTATTAACCGTGCGAACGTACAGCACGTTACAGGGTGCTGGACGAGGAGAAAAAATGCATTTCGCCGGAAAACGTCTTAACGAGGTTTCACTGTAATCGCCAACAGATCTTATTTATCTTGAAGACGACTTGCACACAGATAAACTGTGTTAGCGACATCCGCATATCTAAGTAGTGTCGACTTTTCAGGGTTCTTTGTGTGTGTGTGTGTGTGTGTGTGTGTGTGTGTGTGTGTGTGTGTGTGTGTGTGTGTGTGTGTGTGTGTGTGTGTGTGTGTGTGTGTGTGTGTGTGTGTGTGTGCGTCTTTATCTCCTTTATTTGACAGTGCCTGCTTTCTTCAAATAGGAATGTTCGATTATGCAGAGCTAAACGATTCCCTCTCCAACAACCGCCTCCTTTCGCTTTCTCAGTTGGAGCAGTTGCTTTCACTCTCTTCATAATATCTGTAAGAGTGAGGGACACGGGTTCATAATAGCGCTGCTAACCGTAAGGAAAGCTCCCCAGTTGTCAAATCGATTCTCCAGCAACGTTCTATCCTTGTGCTGCTAGGTTTTACCAAGTCTAAATGTTCCCGTGAACCCCTATCTTGCTTGTTACCTTCATCATCATCATCATCAGCAGCAGCAGCAGCAGCAGCAGCAGCAGCAGCAGCAGCAGCAGCGGCACATCTCGTCTACCCAAAGACGCCTATGGAGAGGGCAAAGGCCTCTGCCATAGATGTCTAACTATACCGGTCCTGTGCTAACTGCGATCAATTTATCCCCACAAACTTCTTGATCTCATATGCCCTCTTTCTGCCGCCCCCTGCCACGCTTGCCTTCTCTGGGGATCCACACAGTGACCCTTGATGACCAACCGTTATCTTGCCTTCGCATTGCATGCCCTGTCCAGTGTCCACGCCCATTTCTTCTTCTTAATTCCTGCTAATATGTCCTTAACACGCGTTTGCTCCCTGATCCACTCTTCTCTCTTCTCGTCTCTTAACGTTAAGCTTATCATTTTCTGTTCCATTGCTCACTGAGTCGTTCTCAATTTAAGTTTAACCCTCTTAGGTGAGCCTCTCAATCTGCATGTCCTCAAGGTGCATGAGTTTGTGCCCCGTAGGTGAGTACCTGTACGATGCAGCTGCCGTACACTTTCCTCTTCTGGGACAACGTTATCTACATATGAAACTACAAAGTGCACAATTTGACGTCAATATCATTAGGCGTAGTCTCCCACGCAGACACGCAACCATGCAGCTTGAGGACGTGAACTCTCCTCACACGTGCAGCCGCGTAGCGCGTCAGAGCACAGGCAATGAGCGCGGGAAATGATATGCGAGCTTTTCCCCAGAGAAAGAAAGAAAAAGAAAGGAAAGACTGGCTGCGCGCATCGTTTGAGCGGCTTCCTTTTAGTCAGCTGCCAATGGCAGACCAAAGTGGGACATCCCAGGCGCGAACGCGCCGCGTTGTTGCGAAAAAGCGCCTCTGCTGTTCTGCATGCGCCCGGACTTCCTGGGACAGGCGTCACGAGCAAATAAAGCAAGAAGAGGGAGGGAACAGCGATAGAAAGCACCTAAAATGATGCAAAACATACAAGCTTAATCGTTCATCTCCCTCCCTCTTTCTTTCTTCTATTATATATTTTTGTTCGTTACGCTCATAATAATTACGTCGTAGTACTAAAACACAGTAGCATTCTCACGAGTATTGCAAAGTGATTTTAGGATGTTTATCCGCCGTATGAGCATTTTCTGAAAAATTTCGCATAGATCGACCGCAGCTTGGTGATCTGTGCGAAAAGAAATTAGAGACTAAAATGCCATCGACGACATCTTTTTCATTCCTGCTTTTATTACTGTTGCTCAACGTGACATTTTATAACGAGTGACAATGTTTTTAGCAAATATTCGCTATATGCTGGGATGTCCTCAAGTTGCAAAGAGGATGCTGTCTTTTACTTATTTTTTTCTTTTAAAGAAATATGTATTGGTGTTCGAATAAAACACGAGTACGTCACGTGCGGCACGTATCCGCGCACGCTCTGGACCGATTTATAGCTCCTGAGACGGTACTGTGACGCTACTCGACCAGCTTTTACTGCTGTTGCTATGGGGCGACGAAGGTATGCGACCTAGCTGTTCCTTCTTAAGAATAATACTACTGTGCGCCCATGCCTTTATTGATCGATCCATCATCACTGCAATAATGTCATATGAGCAGCTGCGCACGTGTCAAGGTGCAGCTTTACTCTCATGCCGACAGACATTTCCCATGTTAGAAAAAGGACAAAAATACAAGCTCACAGCAACCGAAGCTAACACTGATTCGCGCTTATAAAGAAAGGCTAAAATAATTTTGCCTATTAGATTTATTTCCCTGTACAAGCACACAAATAATTTGAACGATAGAAATCGAGGTTCTGGGAATCCTGTTCCCAAATATTGCAATAATATACACACAAGGTCATTTATCGCTCCCGATATCGCGTCATGTACACGTGAGTGGCGCGTGTAATGCAGGCTACGTGTTGATCGCGCTTCGTGAAAGGACAGGTACAGTATCATTCAGTTTTAGGCTCACTCCTACTACTTTAGCTCAATTGATGGCAGGTCTAACTGCTGGCGCTTGCTCCAAAATGTTTGCAGAACATTGTCCGATCAAAGCACCGCCGTTTAGGTAAAGGTACCGCACGCATGCCGTTGACACGAAAGCAAAAAGGCCAACAAACGCGCTGCGCCGATTTAGCCGGAAGTCGGTTGAACGGTATACCGAAACCAAAACTGGGTCGCAGAGAGGCTCAAAAATCGCGCAGCCTTGCCAACAAACTTGCGCTGGCGTATCGCCGTTCGTAAAAGTAACAGAACGTGATTAAATGTTGTGGACGTTGTCGAAGCGACAATCAAGCGAGATTTGACCTCGGCGACGCCTTCGCGAGATTTCACGCCGTCTCGCCTTTTGTCGGTCGCAGCGTTTCTCACGTGTAAATGCTGATATTTTTGTGTACGCTCTGTGGGGGTTTCATGTTGATCGCACTCAACGCGTCCTCGCCGTTGCAAATTGACTGCCGTGTGACCAAATCCGGGCTGCAGTGAAATTTCGACGTTGTGTGTGCGTCGAGCGGTGGGGATTTGTCGCTGTGCTTCGCCTGAGAAGACTTCGAAGCGGCCATCGCTCTTTGTATTTTGTGCCATGGTGGTATCAGCTGGTGCTGTCCCGTACCCCTTGAAGCTCCGTGTAGTGTGACTACTCTCCAACTTTTGCGGCACCATTCGAATATCTCCGCTTGCAAGTAACGCCTGTGCGTGCTGAACGGTCACTATTTTACCGATGAAGCGGAGAAGGTAAGCGTACTGGCTTCACGGTGCCCTTGTAGCAACTGTTAGTTCAAAGTATGGTAACATTCTGGATTGAAACAGGCAGTCTGCTTGTGCCTTGACGTTCTCTTTCAATCGCAACGGCAATACTTGGATTGTACGTTTGTGAATAGTGTTTGAAGCCTCTAGTTTTTGCTGACGAATGAAGCGCGAAGTTCCCACAATTACGCTCTGGTTGAGTAAGAATACGGTCGTATTCCAGTCCTCACTGATCGCCGATTTAGAAGGCGCGCAGCTTACTTAGGCAGGTGTTACCATAGAAAGCGCTGCTGATTTACTTTGCTTAGTTATCTTCTAATGAGAGCTTGCAAGCTCTCTGTTGAAACTGGTATTTCTCAAGCAAGCGCGTAGTTTGCTCTTGATGTTTGAATATGAAGCATACGAACAATGCGGTGTCAAGTGTACGGCGGCCCGCGATTTCATTTGTGTTGAGATCGTGCAATATTCCGCTGTTACACCGCCTAGGTCTGTGCCGAAATACGTTTTCAACCTTTAATGTGGGATGCCACTGCTTTCGTCGATTAGCATAGGCCAAGATGGTCAATGAAAGTCGCTTTTGATGATAATTGGGATGTGCCATGTGTCTCTGGTGTTCTACCCATATTTTTACACTACATTATTGCCTTGTCCTTGCAACTTTATTTTGCAGGTGATACGAGGTCGCCGTTGTCGAAAGCGATTAGGAGACGGCTGTAATTTGTGTAAGTTTCAGATGTTTGAACTGATCCATTCCTTCTAGCATTGCTCATTTAACACTGTTTGCAGTAATACTAACATGACACTCTGTGTGCTTACTCTTGGTGAGGTGTAGCACTGCAGTGCTTTATGTTGTATTACCGCGTGTTTAGAGTTTAATTATTAGTAGTTTACAGCCAAGATTCACGCTTATAAATATAATTTCAGACTCCACCTATAAGCAATAATACATAATCTTCTATAACGTTTCCAACTACTTGAAATTGTATCTCATTACACTTTGCTAAAGGGAATAAAAAATGTTGCTATATATTGCAGCATTGTCATTAAAGCTGTTCAATAAATTTGAAAATAATGTAATCACTTTGGAATGCAATAGTGTAATGTAAGCGAACAGGGCACAAATGATCTATCAGAACTGTTGTATTGGCTCCGAGGCCATCCAGACGCTGGCAGTGAAGAAGAATGGTGCCATGCTGCACTTATCGTTGAGATGAAGAGCGTCTTTATTTTATGCACAAGCAGTTATATACAGTAAGGGTGGTGTCCCCTGGTGGAGCACAAAATGATCTTTAAACCGAAACTAATACACCACAGATATATTTCACGTTCAAGTGTCCATGCTTCGTAAATTTACCAGAAGCGTGTAACCTCTATTGCTTTGCTAACGTATTCAAAAATGAATTACAACACTGTGCAGACCTTCTCATTGTAAGGTTGGAAACAGCACGATTCAAAAGCGTCTTGTTAGTTCTATTTTTCTAGTTGGAGCAGCCACCCGGTTCGCATTATCGATGCAGATTCTTGAGTTCAAGGGGCTCGTGAAAGTAGTAGTAAGTTCTACAGCACATTGTTGGCTGCCTGTTAGTAATGTGGGAAGGACAACTATGTGACCTTTATTTACTACTTCAAACAATGTGAAGCATCGACTGATCTGTAAGGCCGTGAGAAACAGAACCTGCGCGCTCACTTTTGTGTGTTTTGCGAGAACATACCCAGCTGCTCCAACATCTGCACCTTCCTATAGTTGAATTCAAGGTTTTATCCTTCACCTGCTGTGTTGTAATCGCAGTAGGCATTAGAAAAGCAACTTACTGCCATTTTTAACAGTGTCAACCATGGAAATGAATACACTGAAACTGCGGTTCTAACAGTGCTAAGAACCATTAAATTATATTTATAACCGGTTGAAGGAGAAAAGAACTTCTCAGTGTGTAATGTGACATCTGTGATGACTGCACTGTTAAACATTGCCAATGTTTATGCAACTGTTTTGCCATTCTGGAGACCACATGCTTGCTCATGGTGGAACATGTGATAAAAATATTATTGGACTGCATGCACTAGGGAATTAGTAATTCAATTTCAAATACAGCTGGAAATAGCCTGCCCTTCTTTCAACAAATGACGTCTCTGGGGGTGGCGATTACGTTGCTGGACTTTTTTAAAAATCCTTAATATACTTTTTCCTTATTTGTTGAACTCAAAACAAGCAAATAAAGCATTACTGGGGATGTTTTTGCAGTTGTGGCAACAACCAATGCTAGTTCTGCATCAAGCGACATGGTCGGTACACCCAGTAACGTCACTTGTTGAATGAAGGAGAAGCGGTTTCCAGCGGCATTTGAAATTTAGTTTAGAATTTCCTGGTGCATACAGGGCTACGGTATTCGGATAACATGTGTAGCCTCCCTGACTAATCGGTTCCATCCTCTGGCAATGTTCAAGTGTTGCAAAGCCCCTTTAATAATAAAGTGTATTCCAATGCACATTTCTGGACCAACTTTACTTCAGGGTCACTGAAGTGGCATCGATAGCTTGGTTGAATAAGTAGATAAATGGTTTGGTCATTAAACAGTTAAACCTTGTGCTAAGCACGTGTGAAAGTTGGAAATTGTCATCACTGTTGAGTTGCCATGATAAAAGCAAACTACCACCACAAGCCATTTTGAAGGAGGAAGTTAATGATGGCTTAAAGTGACACTAAAGTTAGAACGATCTTCCTTGTGTTAGTAAATTCCCTTTCTACGATACTCAAAGCACAACTCTTTTGAGGAGAAGATGCTTAGTAAGCTAGAAAGTGCGCATAAAGGAAGTAAGGTGGCGACATCGCTTTGAGGTTCCCATACTAATATGTGTGACGTTGCAGAGATTAATGGCACCTGCTAAGGCTTACATCATTAACGAGTGGTAAAAAATGATATAAGTTGTGTTCTTTGGAAGCCAGAGACTTAACATAGCGTGTTTCAAAAAATTTTATTGAGCCAGTGTGGCCAGTGTACAAAAAGAAAAAAAAGTTTGTAATGTTCTAGACCCTTAAAACTCAAAAAAGAAACTCTGACCCTCATTTTATGTTTTAATTGTGAGTATAAAATGGTGAAATTAATTACGGTAGAGGTCCCAAAAACATTGTCAGTCTAAGCAACATTAGTGCCCCTTTACACATTTAAAAATGTCATATTGTGCACCTTATTTAAATGTTAATCATAAGCAGTGTCTTTGAATAGAGCTGCCTGTAGAGAGTACCCTTATTCACCTGCTTTTAGGTTTACCGAAGCATGTAATTTTTAACTTGAATGGAAAAAGCATAGCACAACAGTTGACCACACATCATGTGGCAGTATATTTCACGATGGCAGCCAGCAATTATGCCTAATTAAGCACTAATGAGTGTTTAGAAGGATACTAAAGGCAAATAAGGATTTAGCTTTGACTGTACTGGTAGATTAATACTTGATGATGTCCAAAACATCAGTGTTAAAAACGTGAACACTTCACTGATGGAGATGTTAAAGTGTTGGTAGGACACAACTTGTGACTCCAGCGGGATATTGTCGTGCAGGCCGTATGAAACAGTACCTCTGCAGCATAATTCCAATGCGTTGTAAGACTAAATAGATTGTTAGCTCGGCATTTGTATTCAATTCCTTTCACATTTACAGTACTTTAAGTGTTGTACAATCCCGTTCCTGCAGTATCCCCCACACAGGGCTGCAGTATGTAAAAATAAATAAATAAGTGAATTCTTGGAGAAATTATATTATTGGTGTATGCCTTCATATTGCACAAACACGCATCCCTGATTTTAGCCGTGATGATTTCCTGTGAATGACAGCTGCCAATCTCAAAGGCTGTGTTTTTGGTTTCTGTGAGCACCAGACTGAATAGCGAGAGCTGGAAACATGTTGAGGCCACTGCGTTTGTAAGTACCATCTTCTTGGCCCACGTGGGTGATCAAAAGTTTCATTGCCCATGCAGTCTAATTTTAGTACCTCCCTCAATACATGGCGCATGAGTGCACAATGGGGCACTTGGGCATGACAATGACTGAATGAAATAGTGCATTAGGCCATTCTAATGTGCACCAGTGGAGGATGCCGTTAGTTAATGTGTAACACTGTGATGGCCTTTCTCGATCCTGAAACTCGCTCTAATGACAAAAGAAAATGCAGTTTAATATTAACACTGTGCTTTCTGATGCACTTCTGCATTTTAGGTAAAGGGTTATAGCTTAGCCCGTTGGGCAGCAAACGGTGGTCAGCGTTGGTTTATATGACATATTATCTTGTTGTTAGGGCGCAAATGATGGGGATAGCACTAGGGGTGCGTAGGCCTTGGAAATTTGGCTTTATATTAGATTAAACATCTTGAAGTTTTCAAAGTGGTATTTTAGTAATGCACACCGTCTTAATATTTTGTATGCCTTTGGGGTGCCTAAATCTGTCACATAACCTTTTTATAAATCTATGAACATAATTCTCCACACTTACCATTTCTCCACACTTATCATTTTCCCTAATGATGGCAGTGCTTGTCAGTGTTCATTTAAAAGCCAAGTGCCAACTGTACATGCCAGCATTTGACTGTGCTGCACATGGTTTCAGTGCGCAATTTTCATTTCATAAGTGACACAAGCTGTTAACACATTCATCAGTTAAAAAATTAACTACACTACCATTTGGCTTGGCAGACTTTATTTCAGGAAAGGTTGCTTCAAAATTATGAATGAGGTCCCTTGTGAATTGTTATCATGATGAGCCTTATCACATGCAGCAGCAAGTTTACTCTGGTTTGGGCTGCATGCAGGCACCGCCTTGAAGTGCGTGTGCTGCGAGCCTTGGAATGACCTCTGTGAGCCACTGGCAGATCGATGACATTGATGATGCTTTGGCTGCGGACTTCGATGGCAGCCTCTCTGGCCTGGGCATGGAACTGGGCACCGCATCGTTCAACATGAGGTAGGTGTCTCCGCTGACTGAAAAAGAAGAGCCTTTTTTGTTTTTATTTCTTTAAAAGGAAGGACACTTGCAGACACTTTTTTTTTTGTTGGCCACACCTTTGCTGCCTTTTACTGCCAATTATAGGAATTTTCTTATGTATCAATACCCCTGCTTGGTGCAAAAGAATGTAAGGAAATGTTGCAACTCTCGCAATTAAATTGGGATTTCTTGCTGGGTTTTACTCGCATTTCTTAAAATCAAAGTGCATATCCAGTCTAGGTTGTCTTTGCTGAGTGACTTGACATAGTGTTAGAGCCCAGACTTCTCTTGGATTACTTTCATTGCTGTCCAAACTATATTCAGGTGAGAAAATGCAGTATCCTCACAGCTACTTGGGGCATCAGAAATATCAGTTGTGGTTGTCTCTGGCATCTGCATGTGAAACCTGACTGCCGGCATCCAGCAAGGAAGTGAAAGCACACGAAAAAGAAAGTACATCGATGGCTTCACATCTGCACATGAAACCTGACTGCCGGCATTGTGCAAGGAAATGAAAGCACAAAAAAAAAAAAAGAAAGTTCTTTGACGGCTTCTTGTTATGCTGTATATCTGCAAAGTTTTGTCTGGGAACTCATGGCAATATGGTCTCATGTGAAGACATTGAACAAGGCAAACCTGCAGATGGGCTAGTGTAAAGCCATGCAGTGAAACCTCCTTGAAAATATTATTTTGAGAAATTAATAAAAATATTTCATGGCAAAGGAATGGATATTTAATTGAAAGAATGGCACTCTTTCCTCAGAATTTAAAAAAGGCTACGCGGAACAAAGAAAACATTTGGCAATATCGTATCCTTTTCTGCATTTTTCAGTGTAGGGAAACTGTTAAATGGAAGAATTTCTCATCCAACATGCATGAGAATTGGTAAGGGCGTTATTTACACAATTCACGACCAACTAATGTACATAGAAGAGGAGATAATTCCTACTTCATGAAGCATTGCCACTGCATACACAAATACTTCCAAACCTAATTTGGAATGAACACAAAAGCATACATGCACATAAGAAATATGTGTTTTAATGTGTGCATGATACATATCAGGGCAAAGGTTAACATTTCTGCTACTTCATTAAAAAGTAAGAGAGCTATATGATGCAGTCAGTCCCGGATATATCAAACTCACCAAAAAATGTTTATTAGTTCGATATATGGCATAATTTGGTACAGGCCTTCTATAGGATTTGATGACATAAATGCACATACAGAAAAGCACCTTATTAATATAGTGCCTTGCTTGCATGCCCTATTTTGACACAAAATAGTCCTGGATTTTCTTCTGTTTAAGGAAGGAAGTATAAGAAAAGAAAAAATGTTGCTAACTTCCACCGTTTCCGTGCCTCGGCTACAGTGATAGAATGGCGGCCTCTTATTGGCTGTGACTGCCATGAGCAGGCCAGAATAATATTTTGCAGCTGGTGTTCGCCCATGCGCAGCCGGCCTGAACCACTTTTTCTATGGTGGTACCGGCAGTTTTCGCTGCCACCATGAGGGAAAGCGAACTTGCGCACTTTGGACGCACATGGGGTTTGGTATATTGGTTGTTGCTATTTTCATTCAATGTAACCATAAATTTTGCTGTATATTCTCAATGTAAATTTACTGTGTTTAGGAAGGAAGAGGAAAGGAGGAAAGACAGGGATGTTAGCCAGTGCTGAGACCGGCTGGCTACCCTGTGCAGGGGAAGAGGGGTAAGGGGAATGAAAGACAGCAGAAAGGAGACATGACAAGGAAAAAGAAAAAGAAATTGTTCAATATACGGGATAACTTGATATAAACAGGTTCAATATAGTCATTGATTGGAGATAATATAGTCCGCAGTACATGATGCGGCACTGCAGTCAGTTGTAGACATGTAGCTAGATGTTCTTAGTGGAGGTAAACTGCGCACCTTTTTTTCATGTTGATTTTATTGTGTCAAGTTTGTTTCATGAAGTGTGCTAGCACTGTAGAACCATAGTCACTCAATAGTGCTTGCCAAATAATTATGCAGAAAAATTTTACTGTAGCTTCATAACACTCTGTGATTGGTCATCTTGCAGCGATGCCTTGCTGGCTCTGCCTAGCCTCTCATCAGTGAAACAAGAGATGCCTCGAGAGAACGGCTATGCCCTGGCCGATGCCCTTAGGGCAGGTCCTGCTAGGTGAGAGTGACTTGTTGCTTTAGGTCCATGTTACATTTTTACAGCAACACCCGCATCAGTTATAAGAAGTTGTCAAACAAGAAACGTCACTGGAGCCAACCTTTTAACAGTGGGACTTGTCTCTTTCCTGACAAAGTTAATCTATACTGTTGTTAAAACATGGGCTTCAGCAACATTCCTTGCTCAGTATCTTAATTGCCTAAAGCAGCTGTCTTCCTGTGAACTTCTGATATGTGTGTATATGTCTGTATGCTGTCATGTTTTGATTTTTTGTTTTCGTCTTATCTTCTGAAATCATTCTTGTCGTGTTTCCAACGTGACCTTAGTGCATTAATGCCGTCGGGACACACGTAGCATTATGAGTAACTAAATAAATGTAGTAAAAATTACCAGCCAACCGCTGTGGCATTGGTATCACCATCGTGTTGCTTGTCAATTGTCCTTGCCAAAAAACTGTTCCCATCCAGAATTGAACTTTAGGTGCACTATAACCCTTCTTTTAGCCACTTAAGACAAAGTGCTATATATGAAACATCAAGAAGGATCCCTGCTGTTATTCTTTCTATATGTGCATGTGCAGTCAAACTTCGATATAGTAAACACAAATGTGATGAATGATTGGTTATAACGAAGTAATTGAGGAATAGTCACTACATTAATAGGTGTTACTATCATATGTTAACAGTGAATTTTCTTATATGTAACAAACAATGGATGTGGTGTGATGGTTACTATCTGAACTGCTCTGTCGAAAATTACTTGTTGAGAGCTGGCCGTACACAAGTGCAGTGATGCATTCGAGGTTGCGAGTTTGTTTCACTAGGGCCTGGTTAACTGTTCATCTAGTGAAGTTTCAAGCCCTGCTGATTTCAAGCCCTGCTTGTTTGGTTGACTCTTGTAGGGGGAGAGTGCAAAGGGACACCATTTATTTGTTGACAAGTAACAGCAGTACACTATGCACCTACACCCTAATGTCTACTTGAAAATTTTAATTTTCCTGATATTAACGCTTCAGTGATGGGTGTGGATTTCAGACCTACAAATATGTTGTGTGTCTGTATGGTTGATAATCTTTCCGTACTTTTCTATTTAATGTGAATAAATGAATGCATAAATGAAATCACCTTTACTTTTCCAACTTGCTCAGTTTGTGCTGATAGGCAGGTCAAAGCTCTTTGAACAATGTATTCTTTCTATAGTCAAAAGAAGAGGCGTGCAAGACACGGACACAAGGGGAGAAGTGAACCACCCCTTGTGTCCGTGTCTTTCACGCCTCTTCTTTTGACTATGGATCCTTACCAACTCGCTCAACTTTCTGTCCTTTTGTATTCTTTCTTCAGCCGCTGTTTAGCTTCACATCCAGAGGATTATAGTTGCCCATATGCTTCTCTCTTTTGGTCACTAAATCGGTCAACAAAGTTTCTTTTGCTCTAGTTTGACAACTGATTAAATGTGGGGCGCATTCTTTACTCTCTTGGCCTTGTACTAGCCAGACTGGCTGGTTTGTACTGACCTTTCAATCCGTGCCTCTCTTTAGTGACTGTGGCAGCAACAGCTTAGGACACTCCTCAGAGGCTCGGTCAGGGCTGCATGGAAAAAAGAATCGGCTGCCTCTGAGCACCGACGATGATGTCACAGGTGCCATCAAGCGCTTCTGTGTCAGCACTTCCAGGGAACCTGCCGAGGACACCAGTCCAAGGTACGTGCATGGTGCCTGGTCTAATGCCTATTGTACATCTTGCTTTTCACGCTGCATTTTCAAATGCTGATGCTAGTTGCACCAACTGCAGTGGCTCCGTAAATGATCACTCTGTTGAATGTGTTGAGCATTCCGGATTGTATTCTGAAGCTGTCTAATGTGCCATTTTATAATTGCTGAACAAGGCTGCAGGCTGCATCTTCGAGAACAAAACGAACATTTCTATGCAGCATACTCGCTTACCAGAAGGTGCATCAAGAAACAGAGATGCTACAGTAACACTCTTGTTTGGGCTAGTTGGTACATTCTTGACACAAACTCGGTAGCGCAAAAAAACACGGACGAAGAAAAGAAGGAACACAGACAGGCGCAGAGATGGCATTAGTAGCATCACCGACTTTATCAACAATGGCGGACTGATGAGATGCCAAAGAGATTATACTCCTTTTCTTTTTTCCTGGTGCAAAGAAAGGAAAAAAGAAACACCATCAGGGTCCTGAGTTGAACTTTATTTCATTGCTTGGTAATGTGCACAGTGACGGCCTAACACATTTGCAAATGTTGTTGGCAAAAGATTCAATTTTTGTATGGTATAGGGGAAAAAATTTATTGTCCTAACATGCTTTTCTGAAAACAATTAGTAACACTTCAACACTATGAAAAAGGCAAATTTCCTTTTTGCAATTCACAATGTTTTTCCTCTTTTCTTTTTTTCATTGCTTCGCTTTAAATAAGTGATGTTTATACTCTGACAAATGTTGAACTGTTCTTACATGATTTTGTAATGCGCATCAATAGTAGACGTGTAAAAAATTCAGCATTGCAAATGGATTACTTCAAGCCTGTGCATTGAAGCCCTTTTAGTCACCTTCAGGACAGTACTACTATTGACTGATTTTCATTTCAACACACCGTGGTGCTATAGTTAGGGCCATGATGTGCTGCTCAGCATTAAGCCACTGGTTCCTGGTCATCACATCTGCATTCTCTTGAGCTGCAACAGTAACATCACTTGTGTGTAAGTCATGCTCATTATGAGCTGCTGCTTAGTGTTATCATTGAAAGAGTCCAAAATCTGCTAGGCGATACGGGCAAGCTAATGACTGGATTACAAAATACTACCAGTGATTGGAAGACTGTTTATCTCACCAATTTTTTATACGTTGGAGCCACCATGTAGCACTGCCGCTACTCTGAACATGGTCTCCATGTTGCAACGCACATTGAGTGCCGCTTCCCGTAAATGGCGCATTGATAGCGCGTTGATAGTCGTAAATAGCGTGTTGTATGGTTAGAATTGACCCATAGTTGTCAACTTGGGCATTTTCTTTAGCACATCACCATGATGTTAAAAGCTGCAACAATGTTATTCGTTTTGTTCTGCTGCTAAATATGACAGCTGAGTTCCTTCCACTGAGTGGTTACAGCCTCTTCAGAGCGCACAAAGAATGTGAATGAGTCTTGTGATGCTGCCTCAGTGGTTGTGTACTGGGGAGAGCCTGTCAAAATTTCTGGTTTCTTCGTTGTCAGTGTCTGCCATACTGCATGAAATGCCACACAGTAAATGTCCATCAGTCCTCCAGATGTGGGTAATACTGATTATGATGTTCCACAAGCATGACATGTGCGGTCAACGTTAATGCAGTGTCTTTGGCTTCTGTCGTAAAGCTTATTTTTACATCAAAAGGTTGTTCCATTATAATAAGCAAAAATCCAGCATTTGGTTGTCCTTATTTACAATGAACATGAGAGCATACTGCATCACCTTGTAGCTTATGGAGTACGGAACAAAAAATGCAAGTGCTAGGCACAGCCCTGCTTTAAAAGCTCCATTCAGTGTCCTTTCAGTGGAGTATTAGTGTTAGTAATTGGCATCTTGGCAGCTGAGGCATTCTTCCTCTCACCACAAAGTCATTGTAAGTTCAATTCTCAGCTACAGTGGTTTCATTTCGATGGCGATAAAACAAAGGATGCCACAACTTACATTTATTAAAGGAATCATGTTCAAATCACAGACACAGGGCCACGATGCTGTGGGCCATTGAGCAAGGTTTAAGTTCCCCTGAAAGTTTTTTGTGTGCCTACGAGCAGTAACGGCTTCGAAGGTCTGACAAAAAAAGATGCAGTGTTCCTTGGCTTTTGCGGATATTCCTGTGACACATTTGTGCTTGGCATTTCAATGCTGTCATCAAAAAGCAGAGAAGGTGCAGTTACAGATAGCTGATAAGAACTTGCTTTGCGAGATAAGGGGATGACACGTGCAACTCTAGAAGATTCTCCGCAGTGCTTGTTTGTAAGGGCACTCTGTCGTTGGTGTCACCAGGCCAGGATTAGCCTTTTCAAGTGTAGTAAGCAGCTGCTTTTCCTTTATAGGCCAGTGTGCGGGATTCCTGTTCATTGTTACCAAACCTTTAAATACCTTTACATTGAACTTCAAACTAAAAGAGAAGCTAAGAAGATGGAGGCTTGAATCAATGAACAGATTGCTAAAAATGATGAACTCTAGCGGCATTCCTTGTTCTCCATCGTTTTTCATGACCTGTTTATCGTTAAATGAACTAGTGAGGCATAGCTTTAAAAATGCATGAATGTAAGCTTTTTAATGGTGTACAATCCATTTTTAATGCATAGCATCGTATGGCAAGTTGGCTGTAAGTCTCCGTGTACGAGCAGACTAACCCCTTTTAACCCTACTTGGACACAGGATTCCCGAGAGAAACACCGTCACAGTGCAGCACAAGGTGGACGTATGAGGAAAAGACAAAATGAACGAGTTTTATTTATAGAATGTTAATAGTTCGTATAAGCACACCTCTAGATTTATGCCACACATGCATCGTTACCACGTGCAACACTTCCGCACATGCAAGCTGCCATATAATGCGACACTTCTTTTCGATAGTTCCTGTTCAGAAAGGTCTGCTTAATTTTATTTTATCTTTTTTTTTTTTTCTCTGTATTGTCACTGTGGCCCTCTATTGCTGTTGCCTGTTGTGTCATAGCTGACAGGAAATAGCGTTCACGATAAATCTACAGTTTTGCTTGTGATGTGCAGTCTCGCACCCTTTAGAGATATCAAACAAAAACAGGACCTTCATATTTTTACACGATAAAACCCTTCTCAG
This sequence comes from Hyalomma asiaticum, assembly GCA_013339685.2. Taxonomy (NCBI): domain Eukaryota; kingdom Metazoa; phylum Arthropoda; class Arachnida; order Ixodida; family Ixodidae; genus Hyalomma; species Hyalomma asiaticum. The sequence continues at coordinate 72,172,092 of CM023485.1, read as the reverse complement.
AGGCTTGGGATGGGAACAAGCTTGATAGTCAGCAGTTGGAATTGCGAAATACTTGAAGCTACCATTTTGTAGTATCTAAGCATAATTTTTCTGTTGTAGCTGCCTCGGTATTAATACGCTCATATGCTGGTGTTAGTCGTATTAAAATTACAGACAGCTATAGATCTACAGAGCTACTTACTGATATATTTGCTTTACATCCTACTCATTTAGAAAACCGAAGAGGTTTAACACTGCTAAAGAAGTGTAACACCAGCTTTTTGCTATGCTTTCTACGAGGGAGGCGAAAGAGGGGTATAGTAGATAGCTGAACCAGAATTTAGCAAGCCTGTAATCAGATAGTGACCCACGTAACTCATTCATAATGAATTGGATTTCCAATGTATTTAATAACTCAGTGTAATTGTCAAGAGCTGCATGAAGCCTTTGATATTAAGAGCAGCCTTGTGAGATGCTTCAAGCTGCACTTTTCACCTTGGATGTTCTATGCCTGTACTCTACCAGTACAGTATAATCTCACGGCAGCAGACCTTGATAGTGAAGGTCTTGGTCTCTCATAAAAGAAATGTGTAGAATCCAATTACTGTTGCAACAGACTTCACCGTAAACACTAAACGTGTCTGTTATAACAGGAGTGAGTTATAAGCCAAGGACATGGTTAGAGAACAGCTTTATTTTTATGTAAGCCTCCCGAAAGAAGCCTGTCAGCTTCTACAGTGCCGAGTGCAGTATACTTTAGGACAATATCCATTTATCTGTCCTCACAAGGCTCTTCACTTCATCTCTCGCCGTTGTATATCACTGTGTTGACACCACTGGTGCTGTTCCTGTCCCAAAAATGATGATTGAAGTTGGAAGCTATTGAATGTGGACGCCCATGGTAGATAAATCTGCTGTAAAGGAGTGCTGATCAGTTTGCTGGCCTTATAACGTAGTCCCTTGTATTGAAATGTATCTTAAAGGTGAACATTTGACAGAGATCTGTCTGGTTGGGACGAAATTAAAGGTGAAAAACATGGGGACACCAACCAAATTGTAATATTTAAAAGTAAAATTTACTTCTAAACATTAAAAAACCCGACGTTTCGGGTCCCACTCGGACCCTTCTTCAGGGGTGACTGGAGGGCACCAGACAGCAGCAGTGCTTATAAGGCCTTCTTTCTTCTCTCTTCCTTCCTTTCTCCCTTTCTCTTTTTTTCCGGTTCTTCCAGCCGAGGTCATGCTAACGTTGAATCAGGTGCCGGAGTCCGCTAAAATAGACACTTGGCATTGCACCTGCAGACCGGTTCACGTTTGCAGGTGTCGCCTGAATGTGCCATGATTCCACAAAGAGTCGCTTGTGAAAACTGGTTTCCAAGTCGAGGACGCGGGAGTTGTCAAAATCAATGCGGTGGTCGTGCAATTTGGTTGGTGTCCCCATGTTTTTCACCTTTGAAATGTATCTTGTATTGGAATCCCTTGTGAAACAAGCTCAACATAATGGAAGAGATGCGAAGATCGGCACAGCACCACAGTTTGCTATGTTGTGTTCAAATGCCTGTTGCAAGCAGATCTGTTGTAAGGAGATTATGCTGTGTTTTGGGGGATGGACTGGAGTAGGGTCTATAGGATCTTACGCTTTGACATTTCACTGCACTGAGTAGTAGTCCAAGCTTTCGATAAAAATAACTTCCTACTAGATGTTGTTCAGTGCTCGGTAAAAGAATTTCTAGCTTGCTTTTCTCCGCAGCAGAACAAATCCTAAATAAATGAGGTATTACACGGTTGTTTGTTGGAAACTGCCGTCAGCGACTTTGTGTATATCAAATTGCCTGATGTGTCAAAGTGATGCGGGCTCTCAAGCCTGTTTCTCATGAATGGGTGTGGCTGTAATTAGGGGGCATGATAAATTACTACGTGCTCATTGCTTTACATTTTATGAGTAATCTCTCTGACACATTTATCATTGTTGCTACATTACTATTCTTATCCATGACGCACCTGCTATTTTGAAAACCTCATTAAAGTTGTTGACACTATGATAATGAGATGCGCCTCTATCTAATCAGACTGTATGTGTGGCATTGGAATTGGTGTGATGCATGTTGAGTGTATGCATTCAGTGTTAACAGCTCTGTAACATCTAGTGACTCATGTTCAAACAGCAGACAGCTGTCGGATCTGGCTCGACAACTGTTAGCTGCATTCATTACATCGTTGTGAGTGAGTGGCCTCTCAGTTTTTGAAGACAGGGCAGTACATGCTGCTAATTCATTGGCAGGGCTTAGTGTTAGTGCTGGCATTATGCTGTGGTTATATGCAGGGAGTTCTGCAGCACTAGGCCTACTATTGTTCTCAATAGAGATGTTTTCATGGAGTGCTCTTTTATGTCATCTGTATGCCAAATTCTCTGTGTCTATAAGGACCTCATAAGGCAGGGGTTTTTCTTTGTTACATGTAGCTGTAGAAATTTTTGAGGTTGTGTTGATTTGCATGCTTTTGGCATTTTCCATTCCCAAGAAAATTAGGCCATGTCGGGAACATTTAGAAAAAAATGCGGCTGATGCCTCCATCAGAGGGATCGGTATGACACGAAAGTGGAATGTGTCTTCACATAAACAGTTGAATGTTTATTGTACATAGGGGGGAACTTGCCCATTTCTATCGGTATCGGGATGAACCCACGTTCATGCATCGCCTCCATAACATTCATGACCAACTTCTTGTACTTGTGGTAACTGAAATAGTTTACGTAAATGCCAGGTGACAAAGGCATCAATCATGTTTACTTGCGCCACATTGACCCACCAACATCATTGCCGGCTTTGGACGCTTAACGCAGCAATTTTCTTCTTGCCATCGCACTCGCATAGCAGGCCGCGTCCGCGGCGGAATGCCGTCCATGATGAAAGAGGACAGGCGACGCAGCTCCGCGCGCCTGCTTCGACGTGCATATTGAAACATGCCCGGAATGGTGTGTCATTCAGGAGAGGTGAAGCTGCATGAGCGCATCGTACTTCACTTGGCCTTTCCTATATGGCAGCACCATTCCAGGCACGTTCCAAAGAACACCGCACGCATGCGTCAAGGTAGAGGGAAACAAGCAATAAGAAAGGACACAAGCTGCGTTCATAGGGCCTCGAACGTGTGTGCCGATAGCTCAGTGGTAGAGAGCCACGCACATTTGGTCATGGCGTTGGGGGCCTTGAGTTCAATTCCCAGCGCATCAACAGAAGTTTTTCTGAGTGTTTTTCTTTATTGTTCTTACATGTTTACTTTACTGCATCATATTCATTACGGTAGTGACGTATGGGGTCATGGTGGACCCTGGCATCACTTTCGTGTTGAAACAAATGTAATGGTCACTTACGACATTTCTTATTGGTTGTCTATTTTTGCACATAAATTTTATACGAGCAGCTGTTCTCAGGCGTAATTATGATATCAAGCATGGCTTCACAGTAACAGCATGCCTTTGTGTGTGTGTGAAGTACGCTACAGTGGTAAGACAGCCAAATTGCACCCTATAGTGGGAAAAAAATTTGAAACTCGAGAAATTCTGCCATTTAAGTATTGTTAACAGGTTCTCCTCTTAGATCAAGGGTTGATGGCTGGGTGCTAGTGCCTCCTAGGAACAGTAGCATCTAATGTGCCATGAGTGCCCTAGAACCTACACTAACATGCTACATTTGTGAGGGAGAAAAAAGAGTAGAAAATATTTTTTTTTGTTCTACTTTATTCATAATCGTTCTGTTTACTGCTTGTACAAGTATGCCAGTGCGCCAGTGTACCATCTGGTGCACTGCTTGTATATGCTAATGCAAGAATAGTTATAATGTGCGCTATTCAGAACGGCTTCCTCTGTGAGTCGAAAGTGTTGTTTTTTGCTGCCTTACCCATCATAAAAACACTTGTATTTAGACCAAGACTTCAACTTATGCCTTGCTGCTGGCAATCGCAGCCGGTGCCGGCACAGTTCGTCTGCTCCTGACCTGCGCATGGCCGTGTACCAGCCGACAGGGCCACTCTCTCTGCCGCTGCCACGCCTTGGACCCGGTGGGGAGTTGGCTGGCAATGTGTCAACGGGTGGCTTTCAGTACTTCTTGGGAGCAGCCACGTCCATTGCTACCAAGCTTCACGAGGAGACCATGACGTACCTCAATCAAGGTACCATACAGTGGATAAATTTCACAATACAAGGGACAGTTTTATGTATATTGGTTTGATATAGTCGGGTTCAACGGTGAATCACAAAGAAAAGCAAAGTTTACCTGCTTCATTACCATCACAGGGGCTCGAATGCATGCCCTCACAGCTATGTTCATTTAGGAGCAGAGCACTCTAACTGCTTAACCTCTTTGCAACATATGCACTTGGAAGTCTGTAGAGATTTTGTTGACTGTGCATACTCCGAGAGTGTGCTTGGTGTTTTTCCATGAAACGAGAAGGGAAGCTGAGGGCTGTGAATTTTGTTAGTTTCAGCCACATGAAGGTGGAGGAAGCCCCTAGAAGAATTTCACGAAAGTGAAATGACTGAACTGCACCAAACTGCGCTTTTGAGGTAGGGTAGCCCCAGTGAGAGCGCTGACACTACCTTACCCAGGCCGAACTATAGGTGCTCTTTGGTACTGTGACGATATTTCGCTGTACCGATTCTAGGTGGCGGCACGGCCACAGCCAACGGAGAACACAACGAGGAGACAGAGGGAGAAAGTCCAAATGAAGGGTGATAAGGCGCATTCATGCGCTATGCAGAGGTAGCCTTCTAAGGTTTCGGGTTGGGGTGCGCGAAATGGCCCCCTCTCATGCGGAACTTCGCTCACGCCTGTGCCTGTGTACCTTAGTTATTATGAATTGGTTAAACTTAAGTTATAAGTCATTGATTGGTGATTTTTCTGCTTCTTTTCAAGACACATGTGGAATAGAGGAGTTCTGCTGCCGGTATTTCCCAGTTAGCATTTCTTGGTCCCTAAATCTTTGAACTGTTGCATTTTTGTATCCATGGCTTTTTTTTTCCAAGTAGTAAAATGTTTTCATGTGCAGGAAAATGTTTCATGTACAGCAAGCTGCTTTTACAAAGATGAGCAATAGCTGAGAGTTTTTGAATAACACATTTAGACACTGATCTATTTTCGTGGGCAATATTTAGTGCCTGGTGTTTTTAACAGGTCAGTCATATGAGATCAAGCTCAAGAAACTTGGCGATCTCACCGAAATGCGGGGAAAGATGCTGAAGGTGAGTTTAAACATGACAAACATCACACCTCTTTACTTTTTAATTCTTGTATGATTGTGCGATTGGAGGCCACACAGTCTTTGTATCACTGTGCACATTTTGCGGTGTGTAATACTGCACTCTGATAAACGTTTCGTCCTTTTTGGGAGTCCCTTTGTTCCATAAAATTATTGCTCATCTGGCTTGCTTGAATTTACTTCCTTGTAGACTTGGCCCTTGTCATAGCATGCATGCAGTTTGTGATTTGGGAGTACCAGACACGCATCATTATATTAATGGAAGGCTAGAAAAATAGATGACGGTTACTGCTGTGAAACAAAATGTGCCCTAAAGGGTGCAGCTGTCTTTAGATCATAGTTGAAATGCTCTACTTTCTCCTTATTGTGACAATTTCTTGCTCTATATTCAGCCTGTCGTTATCCAATTGCCATCACCTATAGGCTCTAAAGGAGCTTATATTTGTTTAGGATTCATGTGCCTGTCCACTGCACACATCTTATTCTTGGACATCATTACTGTCATTATTCAGCAGCACATTGTGAATCTAGTACATCACGTTAACGACTTGATCTAAATTTACTTGTATTTAGTTGCTCTCAGATGATTTGAATTTACACAGGCCTGCTTTCCTAGCTAGAGGCTGGATCTCTGTTGATAAGAGCATCACAGTGAGGCTGTAATGGCAGATCATGTCCGCAGGCAGAACAACATGTAGAACAACAATTTTGCAGCGGCAGGCCAATCTTGGAGACAGCACAGGGCATGAAGCAGTGGCTCATGCATGAAGTAAGATGTGAATGAACTCAATCAAGTGAACCAAATGAGAAACAACGTGAATCAAAAACAGTAAGATGTGAATCAGTTAAGTGAACCATGTGAGAGATAATGTGAATCAAAGGCACATTAAAGGGGCGCTGACACAAAAATTTTCGTCTGATGTTTTTTTGCTGCAATACGTAGCTGAGGATTTGTTAGCCATAAAATGGCACATCAATTGCTCCAGCGCACGTCAGATAATTATTTACGGCCTGTTTATTACCGACTAGTCTCAGTTTTGGTGTGGGAGAACTAAAGAAACGATAAGGCGCCCGATGCAACTGGTGCCATCTAGCGCTCGCAATGGGGTAGACGAGTTCGACCACGTGAGCACACATAACTGTGATACACTTCCGCACGACAACTGACGCGGGCTCGACAACTGACGCCTGACGCATGTCCTGCGCATTGTTGTCGCTGTTTCTATCATCATCGTTGGGTGGCAACTATTTCTTGAGGTCTGGTGTCGCCAGCAGTCTACTAACGCAGCCGCAGTAAATAAGCTATGGCAGCTATGACATCACCATTGCTAGCTGCACTGTTAGGAACTCTGCTGCCGTGGTGACGTCACGGAAGTTGGGGGTCCCCTTCAGGTCACCTTTGCTGTTGTCGATGTCGCAATGTACGGCATCTAGCGCTCGATTGCGCATGTGAACTTCAATATTCATTTAAATTACTTTCGGAGCTGTGTGTGCCATTGAGATTTGGTAGATGACATGTGCATGTCCATGAAAATCAACCCCGCAGGCTATCTTAGCAGCGAAATTTTGGTGTCAGTGCCACTTCAGGTGGATGAATAGTGACTTGATTTTAATCAAAGGTGAATTAAGGGAATGAAATGTTAATCAAAGTGATTCAAAGGTGTCTTAAGTGAATGAAAGGTATGATGTATTTAATTAAGCCATATATAACTAGGTTCTCGCCAAAACTATGTCTGGCCTATTGTTTCACTTTGCCAAAGAACTTTACAGCTGTGGGCCGATCCCACCACCACAGCGTTGCTGGTCATCCTTCTTCACCAAAAGGAAGGGCACTGAATTTTTGGCATCTGTAGTAGGAGAGTCCAGAGACAATGCGCTTAGATATGCTGAGATGCTAACAGATTACTCTGCAAGCTATGATCAGTTGACCACAAATTGTAATTCCACAGGCCACGTGTGGATCTTCTTAACAAACAAGGCAGACTTACATTTTACACCACGTGGCTAAATGTTGTGGGACCCTCTGCTCTCTAGAAGAAAAAGAGGACACAATACACAGTGATCCAGACATACAGGAAGGCATTTATTGCACCTTCTACAAAGTAAGCCAGTTAACCTAATTACGTGAGAAATGTAGTTGGTTAGGTAATACATTGCAGAATAAAGGAGGTTGAAACCGTCCACATCAGGCATTGAGCGAGTGATGGTATTGCCAGAAAACCACTCCTATGTCATTTGTCAGTGATTACTTTTTAATTAATGTAGGTAGATGTGAGGGAACATGGAAGCATCTGTGGGACAGTTCTGCAAAGTGTGCCTCCAGATGTGCAATATTGAACCAAAGCCGGGGAGGACTAAGCACATTCCTCTTGCATACGAGTAACTGTGCTGACAGCGGTGTTAGTGCTGGAACACTCATGCTGCCTTTTGCACTAGCGCACGACTTTGCCAACAACCTCATCATAGAGCGGCGTCAGTGGAGGTGGAATTTTCAATAGAATCAGAGCCATGCAAGGAAAGCAACCTTAGGGTATGTGAGACATCTGAGCAATCCAGCCGTATTTAGCAAAAGAGCGAGACTTTCCAATAGCTGGAATGGATGCTTCAACAAGCTGGTACATGGTAGCTTGAAAGGAAAGCAGCATAATAAAGACACAGCGGAAGAATAGACACTGATACAGTGCTGATATAGCACTGTATCACTGCATCCTCTTTCTTGTGTTGTGCCTTCCTTGTGCCATTTTCCTTTCCAATAGCATCTAACACGTTAGCCTAGAATAAGATGCTCTCACTAATTTGATACTCTCACTATGTGGTCTCACTAATTTCTGAACTGTGAGTCAGAAATCCTCAGATTTCATTTGCAGTAGCTTCAGCAAACCTTTGTTAAATGTGCTTTACACTGTTACTTTATATCTTTGTGTGTGTGTTCTTTTTTCTTTTTCTTTTTTATTTTTGTAGAGCACCATTCGAATTGGTTTTCAAGAACGCCGGCTGCAGTACATGGAAAAAGAACAGATTACTCAGTGGATGCGGCAGAGACCAGGTGAAAGGATACTTGAAGCTGGTAAGAGAGCGTTTCACTGCCTATTTCCTCCACGGGTGGCTACGCATATAAGCAGCCTATTGCACATGTACGTTTCTAAAAAACGCCAGACGTCTTTTTAGGAGACACTAATATAAGAGACAACTGGGCATAAGAGACATGATTTAGTCACATGGTTGGATACCCTATCTCTCCCATTAGCTGGACTTCTTTTATATCATACATGTCCCTGAGGGCAACTGGTTGTAAAGGACAAAATATCCTTAAATTTTGGCCAACAGTTTTCCTTGCAGTGGACATTTTAACTCTAGATGCAGCATTGTTGACAGCTGGCTGCAGTTAAGTTGTTGTGGAAACGGAGGGAAATGATAACCAAGTTAATGTACGGGAGGTGTGGTGGAGAAAAAATGAATTGTGTTCCGAGTGACACAGCCCCCCGAGCGAATCACCTAACATTAGGGTAAGTGGTACCCTTAGAAACAGGCTGTACCCTTCTTTTACAGTCAGTATACTTTTAGCATGTCCATATCAAAGTTAGGGACAAGGGTTGGTCATAAAATGAAAATGTAGCACCTTGCTGCTTATCAGAGACTCCTTATGTAAGGGACAGAAACTGCCCCCTGGAGTGTGTGTCCTATAAGAAAGTGTTCAAGTGTTTGTAACCCAGTGTTTGCCAGCTGTGTTTCTAGCAGAGAGCGACAAAGCAAGGGATTGTCTTTGTTTTGAAATCAGTTCAGTGTTATATGACAAGGAGTACAAAATGAATAAGCGACCATGCAATTGTGATCAGGAAGGAGCCTGCGTCATGGCTACTCCATGAATGTTTACTCTCGTGCTTGAGCGCGAACCTGTCTTGGCATAGCCTTGACCGTTGTCGCTTGTGTCCACTCATTCTACCTTAGTTGATTTCTGAAGCTGTTGTCCAGCGTTCTCATTGGCTTGGAGGTCTTGCGGAGACCTCCTTGACTCACATACTTGTGCCCCACTTCTGTTTTATGATTCTCCACTCGCTTTTGCTCTCTTAAGAACTCAAAGAACATATTCACGCAGTCAGAGGTGCCTTGATGGGGTCTCTAGACTGACTTTACCTTATCTGTGGCTTTTGATTATACATTTAAGTCCCATATGAGTCAGCATTTGAGTTGCTCTCTCTTCAGAATGTACTTGACATGACTAACAGCTAAGTTGGCAAGCTCACAATTCACAGAACAGCTGTTTCTTCTGTTTAAAATGGTAACCAGAAATGAAAGTATCGAGAGGTCTACTTTGTTGTTTATTGCCCTTTGTTTATCAAATAGCTCGATCTTCTCATGCTAACTTATCAAGCAGTAATCGGTACAACTAAAGATAATGTAATTTTTACTGCATTTTGTACAGCAAATCATGTATACTTATGCTAGCATTGGACAGTTTCAGCTGCATAAAGTGAGAAACACTCAGTATCCTGAGAATTCCTTGTTTTTGTGTACAACAGATGTGCCCTTGTCATATGGAGTGTATGATGTGGTCAACACACCGAACAAGGTCCACTTCTGTGAGTTCCTTTGGGATCCCACCAAAGAGACAGGAGTCTTTATACGAGTAAGTGCATTTCCATAGCCTCGGCATATATGGACAGGACACGTTCTGTACACTTGTTTTCCTTTTTTGTTAGCAGTGCACAGCACAGTCCCTTAATTTTTTGCAAGTTTCTTGGTTGACTGCTTTACGACTAATCACTCTTTTTTATTTATGTACTGTCACCTACCAGTTTGGCTTCAGGGCGTTATTCTATGTAACACATTTAGAATTGTGATAATGCTTGTCTCAAACTTTTAATTTACACGTGTATAAACATGAAAATCAAGCATACAGGGCCGTGCTGCTTGTCTTGTCTGGTATATCTTGCTGACATGTTTCATTTGTTCACATGACTTCAGTGTCTAATTATGAGCCAAACTGGGCTATTATTTTACGGTTGTTAAACTTGATATACAGATGCATGCGAAGGTTTAAGGAGAGTGCTGTGACATTTGCATATTGTACTTCTGCATGCAGTTATGTATACCATGCTGTATGTATATTATTATTATGTGATAAACCCATGCCAACAATATGATTTTCAGCGTGTGATATGATCGATCATGTTGTAAAGTTGTCTCTAAGAACAAATTAGCAATTACCAGACATTATTCAGTTTCAATTCATTATGTGCTATCGGTTCCTTTCCCTATTTTCTCTCTCCGTTTTTCACTCAAGGAGAGAACAAGCAGAAAAATTAAAATGTGATGCAACGACTCATTACCAGCATCAAAAATGTTTCAAGGCCTCTTGAGTGATATTTGACCATAGCAACTTCTTTCAACATGTGGTGGTGCACTCTCTTGCCAGCTCAACTGCATCAGCACGGAGTTCACTCCCAAGAAGCATGGAGGGGAGAAGGGTGTGCCTTTTCGCATTGTCATTGAAACATATTCCCACGGGGATCCTGGACCACCTCAAAAATTGCACTCGGCGTCCTGCCAAGTCAAGGTATTCAAGGTAAGGACGTGCTATGTGACACAGGTGCCGTTCCTGGTTGTACCCAATGCATTCTGGTGGGGCAAAATGCATACAAGTGATCCGAGGGATTCTGTGATAAAAGTGTTTTTTCTTCAGTTTGTGCACCTCTATTATTACAACTGAATGCAGCTTTTTTTTTCTTTTTTTCTTGTTGGTGAGCTGTATACTTTTGCTCACCAGTGGGCACGGTATACTTATATTAATGCAAGGTAAAAAAAGACCACAGCTTGAAGTGAACCCAAAGCTCTTCACAGTATTATTGCTTACAGCTTCGGTTGCAGTTCGGAAACTTTAATGTAATCGGATATTGTTAACCGTGACCGGCATTTTCGCGTTTTACAAGTTATCAAATGGCCCCATTCCCCTCTGCTCTTCCACATAAGTGTTCATACTAAATCATTTTCACTGACGTACTTTCATGGGCTTTATGTAAGTACTTTGGCTGCTGTATTGCTGCTATCACTGAATTTGATATTGCATTGTGTCCTTTTGCAGCCAAAGGGTGCTGATAGGAAACACAAGACTGACCGTGAGAAAATGGTCAAGAGGCCTCTGGCTGAGCAGGTGAGTGCGTAAACAGCCTCTATCAATTTCAGAGCATTGCAGACTGGATAATGCAGATTTCCTGTAACTGAAGCATTGTATCTGACTCTTTTTTTGAAGAAGGATGTGTTGATGAGATTATTTAGTTGAAACTGAGTGCTCATGTTATGTCAAAGTCTTTCTCTGTTTTCATTTTAAGTGTACCTTTGCCATATTTGCCTGAACCAATACAGCCTAGACCAATTTTCTAACCTATTCAGTGGAACTGAGAGTATCCATTGTGACAGCTTATTCGCGCTCATTCGGTGTATATCTGTGCATTCGTTTCGTGCGTGCTTCACTTAATAGTTCGCGCTCATCTTCTGTTTGTTCATTTAGCGGCCTCCCCTAGCTTTGTGTGTGTAGCTTCGTGACACACAACGTATAAAGCCCTCTGTACCAGTACGCGCTGCCCACGGGAGGCGCTCACTTAGCAAGTGCATGTTTGCTACAATTAATATTGCTCCTGAAGCGGCGAGCCTCACTTCGTATATAGCATTACGGTTTCTTTCTATCGCATTCATTGCTTTGCCCTTGTGGCGAAACTGTGACTTTTTTATGTAAACCACGTTAGACGTTGTAAAACAAGGATAAAAAGAGTATTGCAGTACACTAGACTTAATGTGAAAATACTGTGACGCTTAACGTTGAAAATCTGTCGCTGTTATATTGGTGGCACACGCATAATGCCTGGCATTGTAATTGTGTTGTAGGTTTTTGAATGAAGGACCTCCTAGGGTTTGCTGCACATATGTAATTCTTATGCAGAATCGGAAAAGCTAGTCGGAAAGACTATTTTAACTTGGGAGATTTTTAGCACAAGAGGCGCACGGCCTTTTTCTCTGTGTCTACTTAAGTGTACTGTGTACTGTGTACTAAAGTAATCTATTGTTTTGCTTCAAGGAAAGGCTTATGTACACACACTGTAGCAGAACCACTGTAGCCATGATGATCAGTGTTACTGGAACATGGAAAAAGGTTTCTTTTACTGCAATAAAGTGCAAGCACTACAAACCTAGTGTTAGCTCCGCACAAGTAAAAAGTATATTAAATTTAAAAATGATGAGAGTGGTGCATATTTGGCTGCTTGTGCTGAGAAAGAACTTGTGGTCTTGTGATGATGCTGCCACAAGAAGTTGTTGTCAGATTCCTGAAGCATCTTGAGCTTATGATGAAGCAGTACATCCAAGTTTATGACATAACAGATTGAAATGTGCCTGAGTTTCACCTGCACTGCATTGAAACAGGCTACATTGCTACTCTAAAGCTCAATGTCTTTGCATATCTCGGGGCTGACATGTTATTTGAGCGTGGCTGTGCATTAGTATACATGGAAGCATAAAAATTCTCTATGTTGTGTTCAAACTTGTCCAATAACTTTTCTTTGTTTCTTCCAGGAAAAACATCAACCTTCATACGACTGCACCGTGTTCACAGAGGTGGGTTGGATTTATTGCAAGGCAATGTCAGGTGTTTTGTTTTTGCAGTGTCAGGTATAGTTCTAAGCTAAAAATTGAAAAGAAGGCATGCCCAGGGTGTTGATGCAAGGAAAGGAATAGGCGGCAGGAAGACACTCTTGCTTACAAACTAAATGTAGCAGTGCTTTCTCTAGGCACCAGGGTCTCAAGCCTCCCAAGACACGGGAAAAGATGTCAGTGTAAATGATAAGACTTGACCCCTTGGCCAGTGCATTGCGAGTTTATTTCATGACATTAAGAAAGCGGAGAGCTTATTACTTCAAGGAATACTAACTAGCATTTTGGAGGGGATATGTGAAGTTTGATTTTGTTTTGCTGGCAGTTTTCATCTGTTGCGCTCAAAAGGATGATGCGCACTTGTTTATAATCCCTTGAAACGATGTATGCTTGATAGTACTAGCCTGTTTGTTGCTCCAAGGGGTGCAATTTCAGCTGTTCACAGTGGGTGCTAGTAATACGAATGATGGCGCTGTATGTGAACGATGCTGGCATTCCTGTGCTTTTTCTTTCTTCATGTGCGCACACTTGCAAGCCTATGGAACACATTTATTAGATTAATTATTGTTATGATTACAAATTTCTTTTATACTTTCGCTTTTATACTTTGTGAAAAATCAGTGCATTTATGCCTATGGGAAATATGTTTTGTCATGTTATGGTCACTCTAAGAAATTGGTTTAAATTTTATTTGATATACAGTTAAACCTGGATATAACGAAATTGAGAAATTCCCAGAAAAGTTTGTTATAAAGAGGATTTCATTATATGCAGTTTCAGCACAAAAATTCGAAAAATAAACGCTTAAGTAAGCAAAATGGTTACAGACGGCAGAGCTGACCCAAAACAATTATTTTGGGCAAGAAAACATTTACAGCTGAGAACACTTATGTGACCGCTTATAGTACAGGACCGGAAATAATGCGTGTTTTTCTAACCCCCCCCCCCCCCCCTTGGTTTTTTCTGACCCCCCCACATACCACTTAATGTGCAGCCCCCCCCCCCCCCTTCCCTATATGAAGGACCGGTTATAATGCGGGCTTCACAGAGGAAGGGAGCAGGCTTCACAGAGGAAGTGCGCCGCCCGAAAAAAGCACAGCGAATCACCGTGGAGGAAGAAGGAGTGTGGAACGAATTAACAATGAGCGGAGGGAAGAAAAAAAAGAACGCGTCGCGTGCGCGCCCTCTGAGGATAGGATTTCCAAGGCGACGGAGAATGCTACTACGGCCGTTTGTCAGCCATGAACATGGAATGCGCGCCCGTGTCCTCCAGTTTACCCCTGTTTGTCTCCAGTTCTTTTTTTTTATCATTTCACATGCGCTGCCTTTGAATCACCCGCGATTTCCTGTGCACCCGATCCCTGTGCTGTCAAGGGCAAACTTCCCTTGAGGCGCGCCGCCCGTGACGCCGCGAGCTAGGCCTAACAAGCGCTCTCACCTACTGTCAGGTTAGCGAAGTGCAGACTCGCGCAGCAACCAAAGAGTCGCGCTGCTAGCACGTTGAAAAAAAAAAGCTCGTTTTTTTTCTTTCTCTCTTAAACCGGTGCAACTTGGTAACATCAACTGGAAAAGGAGGGTGGCGGCTTGGCAGGCTAGGCCAGCTGCAGAAAGCGGCGGGAGCAGGTTTGAAGTGAGGGGGAAAGGACACGCCTGCGGGCGGGATGATCGCCGGGTCGAGGGATGCAGGCCCTCCTCGCGCACGCTTGCACACACACGTGCACTCGCTCTCGCCTCGCAGTCGTCGTGTCTTTGAGCGTGCCAAGCGCGACACCGCCGCTTCGCATTCCGTTGAGGCGGAGGAGGTGCTTCCGGTTGTTGTTCGCGCAAAAGTGACAAAATTTGGGGCAAAATCTCAGGATGTCGGCAGAGAAAATTCGTTATTTCGAGGGGTTCTCCCGCTGCCACTTCATTACGTAGAGGTTTCAAATACATGTACTTCTATGGAGTAACGGCGGGGAATAGAAAAACTTCGTTATATCCAGGAATTCGTTATATGGAGGTTCTTTATAAGCAGGTTTAACTGTAGATCACTCAGGAAACTCTATATATGCAATGAAAGATCGACCCTGGGAGGTCACGTTTGGTGAAAAAATTCGAACCCCAAATGGTTAAGAATTCAGTGCAGATAGAGCTTCTATGCTGGTAGAGATCCCTACAATATAACATGGCATATGCCAGCAGGAATCTGACATGTTTTTGAGTGAGTGTAGGAATTATTGAATGCCTTTGAAGCTAGCTAGCATTCCTTACTCATATGTTATGTTTAGTATTGGCTTTGGGACCTCCTTCTGAAATATTCTAACCGTGTAACTCAAATGAACTATTTAATAAACTGGACTTGACTTTAGCACACTTTTGCACTGAAAATGCACAGTTGCTTGGACATCTCAAGAAATGTGTCTGTGGTGCCTAAGTAAAAATACATGAAGGCTCATTACCTTGTTACTCCCTAATGTGGAGATGTCTATATGTTTTTTAATTATACATAACTAACATAGGTTCTGCTTTTATTATTAATAAACAGGACTTGTAATCTTAGCTTGTCTTCAGCTTCTCAAATGTTGCATTTAAAGAAGCAATTGGAAACTGTTGCGTCTGGAACGTTTTCCCACTTTTAAGAGCTTGGTTCATTCGGGCTTTCTTTCATTAGTATTAGACGTTCTTTTCCTTGTCTTCTTTCTTAATTAAAATCTTTTTTTTTTGGTTCAGTGCATTTCGGAACCAGCGTTTGCGCCTGCCAGTCCTCCCCTGAGTGCCAGTGGGAACAGCAACAGTGGTGCCACAAGCCCTTCCGCTGCACTGGCAGTCGGAGCCCAAGGTCCGGCAGCTGTCCCCATCGGGGCACAGGGACCTGCTCCGGCTCCGGCCACACCAACCAATCTGTTGCCCGTAGTGTCCAGCGCACCCCCAACCAAGCCACCACCCGTGGCCAGTGTTCCACCGCTGCCTCCCACACCTGTGTCTCCTCCCCAGCCCATCCAGCAGCGACCCAGTAGCACCAGCAACTACTCACCCCAAGGGAGTGGCGACAGCTTCCCTGCAACTACTGCAAGCACTGCTATGCCTGACCAGTGAGTTGAATTTGTGACTGCATCGCAACTGCCTCCAGTTGATGAAGGGATTGTTGAAAGTGATGTAGAACAGTGAACGTCGCGCTGGAGCCAACGTTTCGACAAAGGGATTTGTCTTCATCAGGACAACTAGAGTCACTGACGAAGACCAGTGACACTCCCTGTTCTTGATAATTTTCGACGATCCCTTCATCAATCCAATCTTCCATCTTCTCCTGAGCTTCTATTCTAGTTTGGATTTCAAATGCCCCTAGAGGTCCCGAAGAGTGAGTAGAAAGATGGGCAGATCACGAATTGGTCATCTGATGTCTAACTGCCCTTCATGATCTCCGGAAGCATGTGCAAGCCATGAGAAGTTGGCTGGCTCAACAATATAGTACTTTGGTCAAGATAGAAGGCAGTCGTAAACCACCACATGTTAAAAAGAAGTCTTACTCTCAACTTCTCACTGATAATACAGTTAAACCTGGATATAACGAAATTGACAAATTCCCGGAAAACTTCGTTATAAAGAGGATTTCGTTATATACAGGCTCGGCACGAAAATTAGAAAAATAAAAGCTTAAGTAAGCAAAACGGTTACAGACGGCAGAGCTGACCCAAAACAATTATTTTGGGCAAGAAAACATTTACAGCTGAGAACACTTATATGACCGGCAATAATGCGGTTTTTTCTAACCCCCTCCCCCCCCCCCCCACCGGTTTTTTCTGACCCCCCCGCATACCGCTTAATGTGCAGCCCCCCTCACACACCCCTTCCCAATACGAAGGACCGGTTATAATGCGGCTGCCCGGAAATCGCCGACATTCGAGGTAGGGAGCAGGCTTCTTCACAAAGGAAGTGAGCCGCCCGAAAAAAGCGCAGCGAATCACCGTGGAGGAGGAAGGAGCGCGGAACGAATTAACAATGAGCAGAGGGAAGAAAAAAAAGGCAGCGGCAGCAACGCGTTGCGTGCGCGCCCTCTAAGGATAGGATTTCCAAGGCAACGGAGAATGCTACTACGGCCGTTTCTCAGCCAGTTTACCACTGCTTGTCTCCAGTTCCTTTTTTTTTTTTACCATTTCGCGCGCGCTGCCCGCGAATCACCCCGCGATTTCCTGTGCACCTGATCTCTGTATTGTCAAGGGCAAACTTCCCTTGAGGCGCGCCGCCCGTGACCCCGCGAGCTAGGCCTAGCAAGCGCTCTCACCTACTAGCTATCAGGTTAGCGAAGTGCAGACTCGCGCATCAACCACAGAGTCGCGCTGCTAGCACATTGAAAAAAGATAAAAAAGCTCGTTTTTTTTTTTCTTTCTCTCTTAAACCGGCGCGACTCTGTAACATCAACTGGAAAAGGAGGGTGGCGGCTTGGCAGGCTAGGCCAGCTGCAGAAAGCGGCGGGAGCAGGTTTGAAGTGAGGGGGAAAGGACACGCCCGCGGCGGGATGATCGCGGGGTCGAGGGATGCAGGCCCTCCGCACGCACGCACACGTGTACTCGCTCTCGCCTCGCAGTCGCCGTGTCTTTGAGCGCGCCAAGCGCGACACTGCCGCTTCGCATTCCGTTGCGGCGGAGGAGGTGCTTCCGGTTGTTGCTCGCGCAAAAGTGACAAAATTTGGGGCAAAATCTCAGGCTGTCGGCAGAGAAAATTCGTTATTTCGAGGGGTTCTCCCGCTGCCACTTCGTTACGTTAGAGGTTTCAAATACATGTACTTCTATGGAGTAACGGCGGGGAATAGAAAAACTGCGTTATATATTCAGGAATTCGTTATATGGAGGTTCGTTATAACCAGGTTTAACTGTAACAGACACATGTTTATTGTGGCGCAGGCATAGTAGGCTGTGCTCAAGTCAAGGCCTAGCACAGATTCCATCCTGTCAAGTAATGATAGAACTTTGTAATGAGCATTTTGCTAATTTTATTTTACGTAGCTACGGAAGTTCACATCATCCACATGTGCCATACTTACTCGCATAATGGTTGCACTCACATAACGATCACACCCCTGAATTTTGTCGTCGAAACCACATTTTTTAATACCCCACAAAATGATCGCACCCTGAACTTGCCACATTAATTTGTCGTGTGCGAAGTCTAGCTGATGGTGACGATGCTTGCCACTGTCAAATGCTACCGACCAACTCAAGAGTTAGGAAGCAGGTACATCATTTCATTCCTTTCATGACTTTCCACGCAAGAAAGAAAAAAATGTGGCTGATCCCTCTGTCATAAGAATCCGTGCAACACGAAACTGAAACCACTATTCACCAACTTGCGGAATGCTTTAGCAGCAGTCTGGGGAATCGGGAGTCAGTAGATGGGTTGGGCACTCTGGACATGAGAATCCATTGCATTTAGACATCAGCAGCACCTTGGTGCTGCACAGGGATCCTCGAAAGTTGTACACAAGCGAAAATTCCTGACTCTAATTTCTCTGGAAACACTGCATTGCATGCGCCAGAACCCTGCGCAAACCTGCCGTAAACCAGTATCACCCAAAAACAGTGAAACCGAATGGGTTGTCAGCAGATCGTTTTGTGAACACACAGTCCTCTGCAGTGAAAAGCACATCATTTGCTTGTGAGCGGCCATCTGCCTTTCTGCAGCAGAGAGCGTCATAATGCAACTGGCCACACAAGACATAAGTCCCATCAAAGAAGACATGGTTACATTATCACTGCAGACTTGCTGGTATTAAAAACATTATTCAGTTTTGTTAGGGAGCAAACCATTTCAGTGCAAGTAATATGCTTGCGGGGGACAAACATTTCTGGCCTGCTCTGGCGCCGCCATTTTCGTCTTGATGTTCCACACCGTTACAGCAGCAGCCACATATTGGTTGACCTGCGGTCGTCCCACAGAAAACATGTTTCGACACGCTCCAATAATCTTTGATAAATGCCTGAAAAATAGTGTAGGTGCATGCTCACAATTATTAAAGTTGGTGCTGTGACAGCTGTGCTTTATGGCTGCTGCTGTTTGTGGGGACCCGGGCTATTTCGCATGAGGCAGTATGCGAGTTCCACAGCCGTGTTTATGTATGCTTAAGGCTATTGACTATGTGCTGGAGTATGGAAACAGTGCTGATTCGACGGCTACAAAATCCGTATACGGTATTGGAAAAAGCAGGGCGAGAATCTGATGGCGACTAAGAAGACTCGCTAGGTTTCTTGCATGCTTATAATGGAAAATTTCTCTCAAGTTGAAGAGGCGTTCCTTGAATACATGAAGGACTTTCGCAAAGATTGTTGTGTAGTATCATTAGAAATGATGCAAACACAGGTGCACACAATTGCAAGGCAACTGTGAGTCTCCACAGAAGACTTCCACTCTAGCTACGGTTGGATGACTCAGTTCATGTGATGAAATGAACTGTCACTGAGGTGCCAGATGTCATTGTGCCGGTGGCTGCCATCTGCATATGAAAACAGCATTATAAACTGATAATTTCGTCAAGAGGACACGCGAAAACAATGGCTACCTCTTGTCGGATGTAGAGAACGCCAATCAAACTCTGCTGGCTTTCGACATGCCATGAAACAACAGTGGATTAAAGGGAGCTCGAAGTGTCCTTGTGAAAATATCTGGTGCAGAAAAGTAGCGTTGCACCGTCATGATTCCTGTAAGGGCCGACGGGTTGAAGCTGGCACCATATGTGATATTGAATCGAAAGACTTTTCCAAAGGGCAACTTTTCCAGCAGCATCCATATCCATGTGCAAACAAAAGGTTGGATGATCACAGAACTAACAGTCAATAGGATCAAGAGTGCTTGAAAGTGAAGACCAGGAGCACTTCTGCTTTCTTCGCTTCTGATTTTTGACAGTTTCGGAGGCCATCTTGTCGGTAGTGTACATGATAAGCACAATGAGCTACGAGCCACGCACAAACATTGCAGTGGTATCTGACGTCTGAGGATCTGATGTCACTGCTGCAGCCTCTCAACGTGCCCCTGAACAAGCTATTCAAGGACAACGTCTGAAGCTTGTATACAGATTTGATGGCAGCGAGCCAACACTATTTGATGCCGAGCGGCATGCTCAAAAGACCATATGCGTAGGTGCTTTGCTCCTTTATCATCGAAGTGCAGAGCAGTATCCCTGATGAGGCTGTGGCCAAGAGCTTCAAGAAGACCGGGCTATCCAGTGTTCTTTTTGGTACAGAAGATTACTTTCTGTGGAGCTGTGAAGATGCCCCTAGCAATGGCACTGCCGGTTCTGATAGAAATCTTGTATCAGTGGCAGCCAGAATTTGTACTCAGAATAAAGGGAGGGCCTCATTATTGAATGAGAAGAAATAAAAGAGCTTTGATAGAAAAGGTTGCGTAAAGAAACACATTCACAAGGGAGGGCACAGGGACAAGCACATGTCCCTGTGCCCTCCCTTGTGAATGTGTTTCTTCGCGCAACCTTTCGTGTCAAATATGTCGTACACACTAGGCCAAGAACATGTCTTACTAAAAGAGCTTTGTGCACTTAATGTGGTGCCTGAAGTGTGTGCACCTTTTACAAAGGTAACCATCTGTCACCTTTTATTTTTGGTTATGATTGTAATAGCTGTTGTAAGAGCGACGGAATGGATACCAAGAGAGGGAAAACGCAACAGAGGCAGGCAAATGGTTAGATGGAGCGATGAAATTAAAAAGTTTGCGGGCATAAAGTGAAACCAACTCGCTCAGGATTGGGTGGAGTGGAAATCGTTGGGAGAGGCCTTCGTCCTGCAGTGGACCTAAACAGGCTGATGATGATGATGAGCTGTTGTAAAAATTCTGACCTCCAACTTGTTTTGCATGGTCAGTGCTCAAACAGTTGTTTTGCGGAGAGTTTACTTCATGAAATGATTGCACCCCTAAGTTTGCATCAATTTTTCTGAAAAATAGGGCATTCATTGTGCGAGTAAATACAGTAGCAATGATGTGCAATGAGCCACTTCAGCTGGTCTCAAAGAGAGGGGTTTTTTAACAGCAGAGACGCTGAAGTTTGGCAAAACTCTGTGGGCGAACTCTGAAAACTGCGGAGTCTTCACAGGTATGCTCCACAGAAAGCGGTGTGTGCCAAGCAGCTGCTAACATAGCATAGCCATGCATAGTACAGTATAGCAAGGGGGTGAGAAGGGGAAGCCAGGGAGAGGATCAAGGAAAGGCGGATGGGAGAGAGTAAAGCATTGCATAGCCTCGTATATAGAGTAGTTTATGCACCACAGATAATGGGTATGTGCCAAGCAGGTCTTAGCATAGCCTAGCCGTGCATAGCTATGCTAAGCATGCGCATAGCGATAAAGTGAGGAAGAGAAGTGGGGGTGAGAATGAGGGAAAGGAGGGTGAAATGGAAGTGAGAGTGAGGACTACTGACTTGAGGGTGAGGAGGAGGAAAAGGAGGAGGTGAGAGGGTAAACCTTAGCACTATTAACAGTAGGGCTGCATGTTTTGCTTGCTTGTTAAAGGTGTGCAAGACATGAGCACCAGCGGTGCTGCCGAGCACATAGACGAATATGTTTAATGTGATAGCGCATGTTGGCGGCAACAAGTCGTACATGCTAGTGTGCTTGTCAGCTGCTGTCATTCCTCTGTGGACTATGTTGCTCCACAATGCTTACCTGGATAGCATTGCTGGTGTTAGCACCTTTCATAAACATGGGAGATTGGTTGTCTTCAGCAAGGTGACTTTGTTGCTTGCAGTCCATGAATATTTGAATCAGCTCAGATATTTGAAAATAAAAGTAAAAAAACAACTTGGCAGAGTAAGTCTAATTTCTACTGGCGCAGCGCATTCTCGTATTGCTTCTGTTATTGCCCTTGAAGTAACTTGTAACAAGCAATTCCAAGCGAGCCTAGGTACTGTTTACTTGCAGTATTCATTTGGTTCCTTTCTTTTCTGTGCGCCCACTTTGCAGGAACCCTGGAACCCCAGGCAGTTCAACTAGTGATGTGCTTGAAGTTTCTGATGCCTCCCTGTCATCACCGGTAAGATGAGTGCAGACAGTAATTTGCATATATCATTGCTCTAGTGCATGGGTTCACAAGCAACTTGGCCCCAAACAACCCTGCCTGTGCTGCAACATTTTGTTGGCTTACTGAAGCTGTAAGCATCATTTTGTAGTTGCAGACTAAACAGCAAAGCACAGATAGGTGTTACTGTTTACTAAAATTTCAAATAATTACATATTTGCAATTGCATAACACCAAATAATTGCAAACAAATGCATAACACCAACGTGATTCTTTGTATAAATGTATGTAAAGCGTGTGGTATGTATGATTGAAAGGATCGCTGAGGTGAAAGGTGTTGAGTAAAACAAGGAGTGCTTCAGTATGTTGTCACTGAAGTAAACTTTTGATGGTGCTAGAAAACTTTTGGTAGCATATGGAAATTTTAGTATTACCGGAGCAGCACTACCATTGCTAATGTCAACACTGCTGTATTTACACAATTGTAAGTCAGTCCATTTTGTTGAAATTTGAAATCTATAAAGTCGGGGGGTTGGCCTACAATCAGAATTGAAACGTGTGCCTCCAGTCACTTTTTCTCTGACTGGCGATAGAGGGAGGACCAACTTAAGTATACATATACGGTATTTCATATGCTATACGTATGCTAGAACATCTATCCATTCTGTGACATTTTTTGGCTGGGAAGAGTGCGATACCAGGAAGCTTCTGTTTTTGCAAAAAGCATTGTGATTAACCTTCCGGGGTAGTTGAACAGGTAATGTATCGTACTGCTAAGGAAGCGAGGAAGTGAAGTTGATTTCTAACCACTGTGGCCAGGAAATAAAAGTACTACTCTGTTAAATTGTGAAATAACGACGAGCTTTTCAATGGAGGTGAGGGCAGGAAAGGAAAACAGTCAGACCTCCTTACAACAAAGTCGCATGTGACGGGAGACTAGCTTCATTATATGTGAAAATTTGTTATAAACATGTATTTGTGATGTATCAGTGGCAGTAACTTCATTATAACTGAAGAGTCATTATACGCATATTCACTATAATAAGGTTTGACTGTAGCTAGTTACATTGTGAATTGTGTTAAATTGAGGTGTGCCAAATCAATGTTTGACTGGGGTGGTCTCAAATGCTTGATGGAGTGATGGTACCTCAGTCTGCATGGAATGCATAAGTTCTCACTTACCTAGCTCACACACTGTTGGAGACCATTAGGTGGTCATAATTAATCTAGAGCCTTGCATTATCTCTCATAGCATGCATGCTGTTTTGGAATGTTTAATTCTATAATTGAGTGAGTGAGTAAAGTAATTAAAGTATGTAAGCAAAAACAAATGACTGAAATAGATCAGTGAAGCAAACATAAACACAGACTTTCTTGAGTTCCTGGTTTAGGACATTATAGCAAGATTTTTTGCTGTATTGCCCAATCCCTAATTTTTTTCTTTGTGATTGTGCCTCTGGCATTAGCACGCATGAACTGTAATTCCTTAGAGAGCCATTTTCTTTTATTTTTTGCTGTGATGGCAAGTGTGTAGAAGATGCAGATTGCAAAATCTCTGAATAGCTCAACACTGCTTTGATGTTCAGCAACTTATTCAGCATGGAGCTGACACGGATCAATCTGGCTTGTTTCACCAGCAGAACTATCAGTCACCGAGCTCGCAGTTGTCATCGGAAGCCAGCGCCAATGAGACGTCCCACTGGCTTCAGCAGAACCGCTTTGCAAACTTCACCAGGACCTTCGCTAGTTTCTCTGGTGAGTCACTCTAGTTTTTTGTGAGTGATCTTCTACATTCTTAATTTCTGACTTTACCATAAAAGCGAACGCACTCAGTGAATGCTTTACATTGCAAAATCAGTGCATGTGGGAATCGTGCTGGCTGTAGAGTGGCTGAGTGTTCACAGTCCGAGGTCCTGGAGTGAGCATTGTGCCACACTTGAACTAGGTGTCCCATGAATGGGCTGCCTCTACAGTTTTGTGACGCTCTCTGTGACATGCACGTAAACAATGTCCAGTAAGGAAGGCACATGCGTGAATCTGAATTTAGACTGGAATTTTTCATTCCTACCGCAATGCTGTGTCCTTTGTCATTGTTCTGTCATAGATTTTGTCCGCGGCGTCAGCCTTCCGTCTTTGTCTTACATTTATTTAGACGTCTTTCATCACAAAGAGAAGGTGGCCGCTGGACCCAATCTGCGGCAGTGGCCAGCCTACTCCTACATTTAGTGTGGGCTTATGACAATTATTTTCATTGTCATAATTATCATATTTGCATGAATATAACACAGACCCCATTTTTGTGGCTTCTGAATAAAAATGCACCTGAGTTTATTGTTTTAAAAAAGAAGCTGTGGCATGTCACTGTGTTGGCAATCAGAAGAAAGAGGCTAGTACAGTAGAACCTTGTTACAGCGAACCCAGATATAACGAACTATCGGATATAATGAAGCAATCGCAATTCCCCTTGAAATTCCTGTAGATGAAATTGATATTAGTTATAACGAACTAATGGTTATAATGAAGTAATTACCTCTCCCCCTTCAACTTCATTATAACGAGGTTTTACTGTATTGCCTACCTTCACAGAATAAGAAATTTAATTTTCCTGCAGTTCCTCTTCTGTTGTCATCCATCGTTATTGCTTCGCAATGACTTATGCGCAAGCTCCTATTGTGCCACTCATTAGCCTGACAAACTCAGCCTGAAGGGAGTTGCTGCAAAAAGCCTGCAAGTTTCCTTGCGAGTTCCGGTTATTTTCCCGTTTTCAGCCCACAGAAGCCTTTCTCTGTCAATGTGCAGCTGAATATCATAGTGCTCCCTTTATTTACGTTATACCTTAAAGGGTCCCTGAAACGTTAGGCAACAGAAATGTGAAATCATTCACACCATAAATAAAGCGAAGTGCCATGTGCTAAGGCAGCTATGGGCTTATTTCTGTCGCCTTCCTCCTTACCACTACTGTTCCTCCTAAACTCAATCAACTGCAGAGTGCGCGCTAGCAATGACTGCGCCTCCCGCGTCAGCCGCTCTGCCGAGCCCTCCGTAGCGACATAGTGCCCCGATATCTTTACTGAGGTCGCCCCTCGGCAGTACTAGCCTCTGTAATAGAGCGCCGGCGACTCGTGTGTGCGCCGCCAGATGCTGCAACAATACCGTTGGCTGAAACGAAGGAGCACGTTGTAGGAGCACACTGTTCACAGTTAGGTTGGGAATATTACGTTCACGTCACTGGTTAGGGGACAATCAGCGGCCTCCCCATCCATCATTCAATAGCGGGGGACATTTTCACGGGGGCGTTTGAATACGCCTTTGGTAAGCCGCTGCGATCTTTTGCGATGCGCGTGTTCAAAACCTTATTGTAAATTACACACTTTACGCAGAGCGCTGAAATGTGTCCTCTAATGATCCTAATGACTCGCTCTACCGGATCACCACGTTTGCACAATCGTCAAAACCGTTTCAGGGTCCCTTTAACACAAGGGCACTTGTAATCGCGATTGGACTGATGTCAGCAGCCCACCTTATACATATTAGCTTGGACTGTGTAGCTGCGATGATCATTGATTGCACTCAAGAAAGATGATGCAAATAGACATTGATAACGATTAACAGTGCTCATTTGATACCAGCATGACTCATGCTCACAGGCCTAGGGCATGCGAAGCAACAGGGCTATCTATCTTCAGCATGGAGGATGCCTTTCCCTTGAAATGAGCTTTATAACACTGGACACTACCGTGTGTGCTCATTTCAGAACAAATACCATTCAAAACGGTTGGAGTCAAACACGAAACCAACCAACATGAACCTGCAACAAGATGCACTCTGCCGCCGTGGGCACCGCCATTTGCGATGGCATTGACGCTGCATCTAACCCCTCCGGTGGGAGGCATTTGCAAATGCTGCGAACCTGGTTTTGGTTTCGCACTCGATTTTAACATGCAGGCAATGCTTAGGCTCATTTTATTAGACAATATGTGTGCTTTCGAATAGTGTAAATGAGGTAAATCTAACGCCGATTTTACATTCCAATGCCTGTTGCATTGTTTCAGGCGCTGACCTTCTGAGACTCACGAGAGACGATCTCATCCAAATATGTGGTCTTGCCGATGGCATTCGGCTTTTCAATGCCTTGCACTCAAAGTGAGTTTTGTATTGTCTTTGTTGTTTGTGTTGCTTTAGGCACCTCTGCTTTTTCATATAAAGCACTTGGTTTGCGATATGTTTGGAACGTCACGCAATATCCTGTGACACCTGCACATGTCAAATGCAAAGTGTCGTACTTTGTTCCTGTAATGATTGCAGCTGACTCTATGTGCAAAGCATTTTCGATTAACATTGTTTCTAATAACACCTTTCAGGACTATTCGGCCACGGCTGACTGCATATGTATGTCTGCCCACGGAACAAGGTGAGGCACCATGTTGTTATACAAACCTGTCAAGACTCGGTAGTAAAACATTTGTTGAAGTGCAACATCTTTGTTTGCTGGTACATAAGCAAGTGCCTTTGGCCTGTCTTTTTCTTTTTTAATGCATCAGCTGGGAGGTCCTCTAGCCCAGGTATACTTTCAGTGCTGTTACTCCCTCCTCCAATTGTGTGATGCAATTAATTACAAGTTGGCAATTACAAGATACTTTATAGGATCTGTGTCTTGAGCTATTGTGTTTGGAACACAGGTGCTGCAGTGCATGGCAGTTCAGAACAAGGACTGAAATAGGCTGCTTAATGTGATCCTTGCCTGTTGTTTCCCACTGTAATAGGTTAGCAGGCGATATGTCGCACTGCTGAACTCAAGGATAGGTTCGATATTTGCAGCTACAGTGGCCGCATTTCGCTCGGGGTTAAATACAAGGGCATCTGTGTACTTAGATTTAGGTGCACGTTAAAAGACACCAGATTGTCAAATATAGTCTAGAATGCTCCACTATGGCATGCCTTTCAATCGTATTGCGGCTTTGGCATGTAAAACCCTAAAATTTAATTATTGTTCACTTTTGTTGGCTGACTCAGTGTTCCGGGCCGTGTACCTGAGGAGCCTGACAGTGCTGGAGCTGCTGAGCAAGCTGACGTCACTGTGCAGTCTCTCCCCTTTCAGTGTTCATGATATCTACATTGATGGTCCCTCTGGGATTCACGTGCTGGTCAACGATGAGGTGAGCACCTGCTCATAGGTAAAGTGCTACTGTATGTGTACTGCAGTAATGGTACCCTATCTAAAAAAAAATCAGGGAAGTCGAAATTTTCTGCGGCACTGAGGTATTACTACAGCAGGTGCACACAACATTAGCGGTGGTGCAAAAAGTTTTTTTTAGAATGCTAGTAATCCAGAACTCAGATTTACATTTGAAGTTCTTTTTCTGTATATGTCGTTTGTGGATTCTGGCAGCTAAACCTTATGTGTTAGTTTTGTGTACACTTATGTATACCCGTCCTGCGAGGACCACAATGTGATCTGCAGTGTGTACAAAATAAAAATAAGTAAAAATAAATAATGAATGTAGACATAACAAATTATTGGTTAGAATGAAGAAATTGAATAGTCTTGCCATTGATGCTCTTAAGAATGTACATTTATAACGAATTTATGGATATAACAAAGCTATTTTCATGTCAGGTGCAACTGTTTTAAAGCAGCTATTGTTTTAAAGCAACCTTAATAGAAATAGAATCAGAGGAGGACACTGAAATTCCATGTATAACCGCTGACGAACTCAAAAAAGCTGCCAAAGGCATGTCCCGCGGTAAAGCAGCTGGTGAAGATGGTATAACAGCTGACTTGATCAAAGACAGAGGAGATATTTTACTTGAAAAACTTGCATCGCTCTTCACGAAATGTGTCGAGACATGTAGTGTACCGCGCAGTTGGAAAAATGCTAATATAATCCTTATCCACAAGAAAGGTGACATAAAGGAGTTAAAGAATTACAGACCAATTAGCCTACTCCCAGTAATATACAAGCTATTTACAAAAGTAATTTTTACGAGGATAAGAGAAACCCTCGACTTTAACCAACCGAGAGAACAAGTTGGTTTTAGGAAAGGTTACTCGACAATGGACCACAGCCACGCTATCAACCTAGTAATTGAGAAGTATGCGGAATATAACAAACCTCTTTATATGGCGTTTATCGACTACGAGAAAGCATTTGACTCCATAGAAATACAAGCAGTTCTAGAAG
Source organism: Hyalomma asiaticum (assembly GCA_013339685.2). NCBI lineage: Eukaryota > Metazoa > Arthropoda > Arachnida > Ixodida > Ixodidae > Hyalomma > Hyalomma asiaticum. Next base: position 72,144,037 of record CM023485.1, on the reverse strand, counting down.
CTCTACATCGACAAGGGGTACCTGGCGTATACGTGAAAACCATAAACAACATATACAAAGATTGCACAGCCACACTACTCCTACATGAGAGAAGCAGAGAAATCCCGATCGGGAGAGGTGTGAGACAGGGAGGTACGATATCCCCGATGCTATTCACTGCATGTTTAGAGGAAATCTTTAAACGTCTAGACTGGGAAGACAAGGGAATTCGAATAGACGGAGAATACCTAAGCAATTTAAGATTTGCAGATGACATTGTGCTCTTTAGCAATGGTGGAGACGAACTACAAAACATGATTGATGATCTAAACAGTGAAAGTATTAAAATTGGATTAAAAATGAATAGGCAAAAGACCAAAGTTATGCTCAATAGCATAGCTAAGGAACAGGAATTTAAAATCAATAATGAACCCTTACAATGTGTAAACGAATACGTATACCTGGGACAGTTAATAACGAGAACTCCTAACCATGAAAAAAGAAATTCTCTGTAGAATAAGGATGGGCTGGAGCGAATTCGGAAGGCATTATGAAAGCATGACTGGAAACTTACCGCTCTCACTAAAGCGAAAAGTATTCAATCACTGCATTCTCCCAGTACTAACGTACGGTGCAGAAGCGTGGAGGATAACGAAAAAACTAGAGATGAAACTAAGGAGCACGCAACGTGCAATGGAAAGAAAAATGATAGGGGTAACGCTAAGAGATAAAAAACGAGCGGAATGGATAAGAGAACAGACAGGAGTAGCCGATATTATTATATCAATTAAAAGAAAGAAATGGACCTGGGCAGGACATGTCATGAGGAGGAAAGATAACAGATGGACAGTAAGAGCGACTGAATGGATACCAAGAGAGGGAAAACGCAACAGAGGTAGGCAAAAGGTTAGATGGAGCAATGAAATTAAAAAGTTTGCGGGCATAAAGTGGAACCAACTCGCTCAGGATAGGGCGGATTGGAAATCGTTGGGAGAGGCCTTCGTCCTGCAGTGGACCTAAACAGGCTGATGATGATGATGATTGTATGTGAATTCGACTTAATGGGTAGCATTAATTGGGGTGTTCACTGGAAGGCAGTACAATAGAAATTTCAATATGTGAATTCATGAGTGATATAAATCTGAAGCTTTCAGGCTGAAAAGTTGTGCATATACAGTACACTGTTGATAATTCAAATTTTCATGAGTATGTTAGTACTGTAGCCTGCTATGTTTTCAGTTTCTTTAAAAGCTACGTAATTTAAACTGCACCTTTCGGTTAGTCCTGTTAATTCATAGTTTTTGCTTGTCCTTACAAGAAATACTGGTTGCTTTGGCTTCTTTTAGCTGAAAATTCATGCTAATATATTTTTTAACAGTTACAAATAAAGCCGGTCACCTGTCAGAACTTCTCAAATCATCGAAAACCACTATCAGAATAAGATAAAATATAAAAACTCAGGTGGCAACAGTGCACATTTTAACTGGCCATCTCTGTTTTGTCTGGTATGCTGCACTGCATACTTTTGTTTTCATCGGATAATTCAAACTTCTGATCATACAAACAACATTCTGGGGTTCCCTTAAGCTTGAACTAAAAAACGTCTACCGTAATTTAAAAACATTATAGCTGTCTGTGTATCCTTTGTGTTAGCATAATGGATGGTACCAATTCGTAAGCCATGACTGTTGAAAAAGCTGTGGTAAGCTTTTCTTTTTAAATGTTGCAGAGGAGGCATGTTCTGCTCTTCAACTGCCTTCTTGTTTGGACTTAATAAATTGCAAAAAAAAAAATTACGACAAACTGATTTTGGAAGTCACAGGCTGAATAATTTCACTTTGCAGGTGGTTCGGAACATGCCTGATGAGTCAATGTATGCTTTGGAGCTTTTGAGAGGTAAGGCTGTGTTAAGATTGCAGCATCATGCTGTCATTTACGACTGTTTTTGAGTTTTAAGGTGTACTGTTATGAGCATGAGTGAAAAAATATCGCGATGGTGACTTATGAGCATGTGAAGGTTTGCATACACCTTCTGGATGAGTAAAGGGCATGTGTAAGTACTCAGCATTTGTATTGGAGGCTCTAAAGCTCTGTAGAAAAGCCAACAGTAGCTGACATTTTATTTTGGCCTCTGACATTCCAGACTCTTTTAGCCACATGAGAGTTAGTCTTTCTCCAGGTTTAGCAGCATGAACTGAGGAAAGGTCATTGCTTGACTGTCAGCTTGGTCATCTCTGATAATTTTGATTGAAATACTGCTCCCAGTGTACAACGCTTATGGAATGATATGCGTCAATTTAGGGCTAACTACTGGTCATAACTTTGTTTTCACCATCTTTAGTTATCATTAAATTGGTATAATACTGGCTTGTACATTTTCTTCAGAGTCTGCATCGCCTTCAGCAGCCTGATTCATAATAACATGACATGGTTATCCCAAGCAGTTGTACATGTCAGTTGTTGCGCTTAAAGGTTCTCATGTTGCGTTTCATTCTGTGGGCGCTGTACGTAGACTTAAGTTGTTTAAGCAGTCCATATTGGTTCTTAATAAAGCTGAGGTGTGTTTCATACCAGCTTTGCACTACTCAGAAGCGTTAAGGGTTAAGTCTCAAGCATTAGGTGCTTTCAAGTAGTGGCTTTTTCATATTACTGAATTGCAATTGGTAGGCAATGGCACATCATGTTCACTACATAACATTAGCAATTATCAAGTTCCCATACATCTGAAAGTTAAAGTGTCTAGTACATAGTCTTTTTTGTTTGAGTCAAAGAGCACTGTTTGTTTGCTTCTGCGTTGCTTGTGTAGTTTGCTACAAAGGCAACCTAGCTTTGGCAAGGAAGGCTGTGTGAGATAACTGCGATGTGTCTTTTTATGAAACAGCGCATCACCTTATTGTAATGTTATCTCATCTGCTTGAACAGACCCAGACGATGAAGTCTACAGCCTGCTCCTGAAGTCTTACGGAACCAACACAAGGACGTGATGATGATTCACTCGTTTAGCTGCCTTTTCCATCATTTGTCATATTGGGTTTCATGACGTCTTCAGACCTGCTGGCTTCATGCTCTCCCCTACCACCTGCCAGGAATTTTCTGCAGCCTCCACTGAATCCCCTGGCTCTTCAAGCTCGTCTTTTTTTGGACAGCACAGTCCACTGAATGTGCAGCAAACAAGTGCCATGAGGTGCTGTGCTGTAGACATGTGAACTTATTCTTTTAGAAATGAAACTGCAACATCTGCATGTGGCAAAGAGTGGTTGGAAGAGTCATTCTGAACTGATGTAATGTATATTCTAAAGATACAGTTAATTTCTCGAGAGTCCTTGAAATCGCTAGCAGTGGACTTACTCAATTATCTGAGAGCATTGTTTATCCCCGTGAACATAGAAAGTTACTTGCTGCAAAAGGCATTCAGAGTGACAAGCCTGATTTTTTTTTTTTTTTTTTTTTCAGTGTTTCACGCTTTAATACAGAAATCCCTCTTAGCTCAAACTCGGGTAGCTTAGGAACCTCAGAAAGTTTTGCTTCTACAGTGTCACCTCTATGTATGTTTTGTCTTAGTTATGGATCTTGAAACCTTTAAGTGCAACTCTGGCAATTTTTCATTGTCCATTGATCTCTATGAAATTTTCAGTATATGTCCTCCATGGTACTGTAATAATGTATGCAATGCCAGGCAATTGCTAGTCATTTAGTTTCACAGAAAATAAATTTTGAAAATTTTTAGCTGGTTCCCCCGTGGGCCACCTTGTGTTTTTGACGTCATTACCTGCAACACTGCCTACCCAAGAAGGCGAGCATTCAAAAGCAAAACGGTGATACTTCACCAGTGAAATCATCGCTGTCAAGTTTATAAAAGCTGCCATAACTCGAAACACTGTCGGATGTCCTCGTCTCTTTCATTTTTCTGGCACCAGTTCCATATTTTTGACAGCGAGAAGGCTGTGACATCATCACATCACATGACATCATCAGTGTTTTGCCCCTTTTTTTCATCTGCCCTTTGTAGCGTCCAGTGCATCTTTTGGGACAAAAGAGAGAAAGCGCTTTCGTGGCACGAGAAATTTCTTTTGCTCCATTTATGCTTGACACATTAAAAAAAAAAAGGTTTTTAAGCAAGCTATCCATGAGCTGCTCTGGGGAGGTTATTTGGGGATTACTCGAAAAAGTTTTGAAAGGCCCCTTCAAGAATCTGTTGCCTGATTCTTGCAATGATGTGGATGCAGTGATCCATAAACAACTAGTGCTGACCCATGCAAGTACAAGTTATTGCATTCCCGAAAGCCTTAAAGGGCAACCCCGGTGGTTTTTTTCACCATGTTCTGATACCAATGTTTTCAAGTGGTACTGATAGTCCTGTAGCAATCAGGATGGTTCGCTCTGCTCAAAAAACGCACCAATAATCATAGATAATCGACTGAAAGGTGTGTTCAGACCAATACCGAAATGGGTAGAAACTTTGTGCTGTGGTGTGCGATGACGTCACAGACTTCCCATCATCAGGAATATGGATATGGTGCCGGAAAAATGGCAGTGGTGAGGTCACCCGCCAATGTATTGAGTTGTGCCATCTTTCCCGAACTTGACAGCGACGATTTGAACTCTGAAGTATGGCCATTTTGCTTTTGACGGCCTGCTGACTTGGGTAGGCATCGTTGAAGGTGATGACGTTTGGGAATCCGCCAAAGAATTTTAAAATTCATTTCCAGAAAAGCTAAATAACTTGCAACTGCCTGGCTTGGCATATATTATTACAGTACCGAGGAGAATATATATTGAAATTTTCATTGAGATCTGTGGACATTGAAAAATTGTCAGAGTTGCCCTTTAAGGGCTTTGTGATGAAGTTTGTGGTTAGAGTTTTCCACTGTGAAGGGACCCTGAAATGGTCCTGGTGATTTGGACAGTTGCATTGGACCAGTAGCTCAAGTCCTCCTGATCATCAGCAGACCAGTATCAGCACTCTGCATAAAGTCCATAATTTATTTCACGTTTTTTAACATGCACTTCGTTAAAGGTCCACACGACTTAATCTAAGAGGTTTTTAATGTCTCCTGTCCATGGGCTGTGCAATGGGCACGCAAGCGAACAATATTATTGGCTTTCCCAGACTGACGTCATTAGCACCAGAGGGCCAGCCACCGGCATTGTCACGGAGAGTGGCAGCTTACTCTCGCATTGTTGGTGCATCTAGTGCTTGTCAGTGGCATTGTACTAGTGATGGCTGTGAAAGGCACTGCTGTCACTAGCGTGCACTCCACAGCTATGGGAGTTGAGGCGGAAAAGCAGTGGTAAGGAGGAAGGCGACACAAACAAGCCCATAGCTGCCTTGGTACAAGGTGCTTCGCTTAATTTGTGGTGTGAATGATTCCATGACGACGTAGCCTGACCAGTGACACAGTGTCGAAAAAAACATTTGAGGGACTCGTTACTGTCTTCTGTGTTACCAGGGGATGCAGCCCTGTGATATCACTTCTGCTGGTTTTTTGGGAGTTTGAGCTAAGTCGGTTTTACTGTTGATATTTAATTTCTTTACCCTGAGATCATAATGTTCCCACCTGTTTCAATGGCTGCAATTCTTGCTGTAGTTATTTGCTATACAGAGTGCTCTGCTCATAGTGACAGGAAACAAATTGTGTTTGGAGAAGTAATACACAAGGTGTGAAGGAGCTTTATTCGTCCTTACAAAGGAAACTTCTGAAAAATAGGAACACCAAAATAGCACTTAAAAGCCCACTTTGTTTCAACCATGTGGGCATGTTCTCTGCCAGGTTACATGCCTGTATGTTGCCTCCGGTGGTTTATTTTTCATGTAAATCATGCTAGTACTTTAGACAAAGATATGTTTGCAGGAGCATGTGTAGCTGATGCTGAAAGCCCAACTTCCCATTGGGCTTTTGACAGGGCCTCTGTGTATTTTTGAATGCTAAGTGATTTTGGAGCATGAGATAAGAGAAAGCCTTATTTTGGCATACCGCAATCAACCATGGAAATTTGGATGCGACATGATGCTTGCATGGGGAAGTACTGTGCAAACAGAGGCAGTATTTTGGGATGATTGCTTTTGGTGATATTTCGCGGGTGTCATCTTCACTGGTGTACGTCACACTAAGCAACATTGTTGCTGAAAGCGATCATCTCAGAAGACTGTCCCAGTGTTGCGGTCTGTAGTTTTATGGATGGCAGGCACAAACTGGCCTGCATTTCAATGTTTTCACAACTTTTGCACTTCATTAGATTTTGAGATATCAGCCCATTTGCAAGGACTTCCACTGAGCCTGAGAAATTTCATCTCAATGTTTTTACTTTACTGAAATAGCCAAGCTGGTTGTTTGACTAAAGAAGAAGAACAGGTGCTGTAGTCAGTATGCTGGCTTCTTACTCAGAGGGTTAAGGCGTGGTAAAAATGATAAAAAGTTATCAATTTTTTTTAACATATCCTCCGTGCTAGGCATTTCTTCCACGTGGTTTAAATTTCCAGCTTTCTTTTTTTTTTCTTACATCTCACATGAATGATAGTCACTGCACCATTTGCAGTGAAGTCAGGACTGCGCATTGTCTTGCTTGCACTTCATGCAGTTGAGCTTCAGGTCGATGCACGGCTCTGAGTATGCAGTCAAGAGAAAAGGATGAAATTTGCCAGAACTGTGTGTCTCTAGCAATAAGGTATGCAGTTTTCACGCCAAGTTCGACATTAAGTGGTCCTTGTAGTACTATTTGCAGAGCAAAAGCTTTTTTTGAACAGTCTGTATACAGTGTGACATCATTGTGATATGGAATGTTTTTCATTGGCAAGACCTTCTATTAGCTATGCACAGTGCTCCTGTGTATGACCCAGCACATTCCCGACTCTGATCTTTGCTTTCTTTCCTTTCGACCTTCCTGACCTCCGATTTGCCTGGCATAGAAAACTTATTGTCATTTTATCTCTGTGTCTTTGATGCGCATTATTAGGCCTATTGGGTTACACTACATGAGCTGAGCTTACAGCCGTAGTTACACGCAGTAAATAAAGACAATTGAGGGCAGTATTCTTGAAAGTTCTGAAGGTGAAGGGAGATGTATGAACTCTTAATTGATGTGTTACAGCTTTTATATGCAGTGATGCTGTACGCAGATTGCAGACATTTCAGAATTCTTTCTTCAAGCTGTATATGGTAAATTCCTGGTAAATATATATATCAACTTGCCAGACATGCCGGGCCGTTGATTTGAAACAGCATGGCAGAAATTGTCACCTGCCATGTATGTCAATTTCTTCGGAAATGCTGTAACTGATCCATTGTGAGATTATCCAGACAATTGGATACGCTAATATATTGGTTGTCATTAGACAGTGCTGCAAGGAGCACTTAGGAGGAGAAACACTTCCACATACACATCACCTTGCTGTCAGTGTAGTCAACCTGAGGGCACATTGGATACTGATATCACCTGGTTACTGAAGAGGGTAGCAGGTTGTTTTCTGTTTCCGTGGTGCTCTATTGCCATGATTGCCTCAGTGACTGAATAGCCGAACTTGCTTGCATTCCATTTTAACTAAGTGCCATACTCTGCCACTAGGTGTCACTGATGAACAATCCTTTACCATTTCTGTATCTATGTTTTTTTGACGTGTGATGTCTGGTTGTCTGTTTAGGCTGCGGCCAAAGGGTTTCTCCTCTTAAGTGCCTTCCTTCTCGTGGATATGTTGCGGAGATGTTGAAAATTCTGTCACTTACATCAGTGCTGCATTGACCAGTATGTGCTGCCCTGCTTGTAGTGTTGTAAGCGCTCTTATTTGGCGAGGATTCTAAAAAATGTAGGATCATTTCTCTGTCCAAGTTCTTGCAAAGAAATGCATGAATTTTTTTGTTTTTCTTGTGAAGGGCTTAACAGTTTAATGTGCAGCACAAGCTAAAAAGCATTGCAGCGTATTCAGCGTGAGACTGGTGCAGGGGGTCATTACTGATACATTTTTGTGGCACTTGTTCATGATTTTAGCTTTACTATATAGCTGTTCGCTGTTTTCTTTTTTAAACTTGTCATGACAGTGGGAGGCTTTAGGTCTTTCTGCTCTTATGTGGTGGATACTTGTATCTCTACTGATTTAATCATGCCAAAGGCTTTCAAGATGAATGTGACACTGCAGATGTGTTTTTCAATGAGGAATCTATGGTTGATGCTGGGGTACCAGGCTTGCAGGCCTAGAAATCTCTGCATCTGAAATGACACTTTTGGCTTTCAGTTCATTTTTTTTAAAGCTGTTGTTTTGATGTTCCCATGTGTGGCTGACACCAGTTGGTCTCTAAGCTTCAAGTGCAAAGCTGTTGCTTTTTACGCATCCACATTTTCTTTGTAGTTGTGCTGTCATTTCCATATTACTTTTTGTTGTTTAGAAAGTAACACTGGGTGTCTTCACTTTTGTCGTTTTCTGGGATGTCATTCTGAGATGGTACAAAAACATTTTCGTTACATTTTACTTGTGTGCAGTTCATAGTATTTGTAGCACTCATTTGTAGCATTCATTGGAGCGACAATGGCCATCATTGACATTTTGTGTGCTGTCAAAAAGATGTGGATAGCATTTTTTCATTTTAGAGATAGGAGGAGTAAGGAATGTAAGTGCAGCTGACCTGCCGAGGAGAATAAGAAAAGAGCATGTCACTTTACTTGAGCTCTCTAGACAGTAAGCGGAACTTCTTGCACTTGCAAGGCCTGTCACACTGTTCTGCCTAGGTTGACTCGCTCTCACCTCATTCCATCAAATAGCCAACGTCGGTTATCTTGGCACCTTGACCTGCTATATCCGCTTCTAAGGCATACTGTTCTTTTTTCAGCAGCTAAGCTGCCCTGTCTACTTGCCTTTCTTCATTACAGTTACTTTCATGTAAAGTGTTCAGTCTGCTTTCTCTAATGAAAATGAATGGTTCATGTCTGGTTTGGCTTGCAAGTATCCAGTGGGGAAAGGCTAGATAACTTGGATTCTTCCTGGATAACTTGAAATGCTGAGGCCTGCGTTATGTCTAGCATGCTGGGGCAGTTAAGGATTTTCACTGCTAAAGTATTGTGTAGGACTGCAATGTTGTGTCTGATAGAAAAATGCATACATATATTACTACTTAAGTGTATCTGTCTGTGTCACCCTTATGGTTTATGGCATTCCCAATAGATGGTGTCCCCCTCTCACCTTTGAGGCAGTAACACTCCTCATGTGAATAGCTGCCTTTGAGGGTGTGAAAGAAGTCCTGGTGATGGAAGAACTGGCAAGGTTTTCCCTGTAGGTGACATGTAGCTTTTTTTTTAAGCGATGCTGACTGGTTTTGCAGGTGGTTTGTACTTAGAAGTAGAGAGAGTAAATGAAAAAGGAAAGGCCGTGTTCTGAAAACCGGTCACCACAAGATGAAAGCGCTGCAAGCACGCTGCTGCAGTGGGATACAAAGTATTGTATATAATATAGGTTTGAGTTATACACCATTCCTACTACTTGAAATCATTACTTCTTGTTTGAAGTCTGTCTTGCAGAGTAGTTTGGAATTACCAGGGCAGCTAAATATATTTTATCTTCTGGCAAGGCATTGTGCAATAGGGTTAACGTTTTAACTTTTCTGATCCATCATTGGGAGAAGTAACTGGTTGGGCATGCAAAGAACACATTTTTACGATTTTGTTCACTTTCCCAACATTTTCATGGTTTTTTTTTTTTTTTCAACTTGCATCAATCTCTTTGGTCATTTAGTGGGGCTCCATTTCATATATATCATCTCATGGTTGGCATATCATCAGAAAAACATCATTTTGCTTGATGGATGGGCTGATATTAACGCATATATTTTTCTTTCTTTATTTTGGGCTCATCCATCTAGGGAATTTTGCAGTGGTTTCTATTGCTCTCTTGTTCCCTTTCTTTTTCAACATCAGTGGCAATCTTGGATCTTTAACATCTTTGATCTTTTCCATAAACAAGTTTTGATTGCTTAGTTTTAGTTCTTTGTGGTGTTATTTACTTCACATATGTGACATTGATAAAGTGTTGTCTCTTACTTACTCCAGAAGTGCAAGGTTGGCACCTTGGCACCTAATTTCTTTATATGTTTGTTTGTCATCCGTGTCTGTGTTGCTTTTGTTGTGTGTGCTGTATGTCCGGCTGAAAAGGGTCAGTTTTAGGGTCAGTCACATTGAGATGAAAAAAAAAAAAGACATTTTTATTCATGTTGATCTGCATTGTTCATGTTTTGTGCACTCGGGTGCAGAGATGTAGTTTGTCACTGCGTTTGTACAGAGAGCTCTATTTTTTCCAAGATGGAATAATAAAAGAGTCTAGGCACGCGCATCACGTTGTGGTGGTGTTCTTGTGAATTTTAAGTTGTGAAGGGTGACTTTCGAGAAACGCACTCAAGAGATGTTCGAACCTTGCAGCATGTGTGGATGGCCAATCAGTGAAGCTGGAAAGGTACGGCCACATGGTTTATAATAAGGTCTGTCACGCGAGTATATTAAAGCTTTTCTGCACTGTTTAGCACATTTGTGTGTCTCTTGTTGCCAGGCTATGAAAACTCTGACACATTTGGCTTGGGTTTACTTCAATATTTTAAATGCCGCCCACGCGGCTTCACAAAACCACCGTCAATGGAGGGTTGCGATGGCGTACTCACAATGCTGACTGCAATGCAATTCAGAATTTGGTTCGCAATATTGGTTGGAATGTTGTTCGCAATGTTAGTCCCAATATTTATTTAAGTGATCCCCCAGGGGCTTTTTCCAGAAATAATGGGTGGAGTGCACTGCCCGACGTTGACGCTTGCGCTCGGCGTCGTGGGCCCGATCTTCCGAAGTGTTGGCTGAGGCCCCTGTATTCTAGTGTTGGTACGGCAGCGGCCGTGTTCCCGCCGCTGTTCGTGGCACCGTTCTTCGAACGCGAGCTTCTCCTTGGGAGAACCCACTACACGTCACGTGGCCGTACCATTGCAGTGTGGGAGAGAACCGCGCGCGCGCGCTCCGCGGCGAGATGGAAGAGACGTTACGCTAGATACTCTCTCGCAGTGCACTCCACGCCAACGTTGCGAGAGTGTATGGGCGTCACGAACACGTGGTACTCCGAAGTGAAGCACCGAGGTATGGTGGCTAGAAGGGGAGGTGGGAGCATCGCTGGCTGCAGAGGTTGGCGGAGGGGGGCTCAGTTGTTCATGCCGACGAGCGGTGGCGCGCGTGTCGTTTTTTAGATGCCCCTCTGGGCCGAAGCAGAGCACGTGCGTTTCCGCGGCTGCGTTCGTACTGTTCGCACGATGTTCGAAGTTTTGAAGCCTCTTCACACCGCATATCGTGATCGCCAGACTCACTGCTTCGCGCCCGGATGCTCTACCGGGTACGTTTCAGCCCGAAAGGCAGGTGTAAAAAGGTCTGTTTTTACCGTTCCGAACGATGAGGACCGGCTGAAAGCATGGCAGCGGTCCGTTCCACGTGGTGACAAACTGCTCGACCGAAGTGCAGTCCTGTGCGAGTTACACTTCGAGCAACGGTTTATTGTGAGAGATTACACCCACATCGTGAATGGTGAAGTTGTGAAGATTCCTCGCGGCCGCCCATGCCTTACCGACGATGCAATACCGTCGATCTTCCCAAACACGCCGAGTTATCTCTCTAAAAAGCTTCCTCAGAAGCGCAGCTCCCGGACATCGAGAGGAGAAGTGCTCGGCAAAAAAAGAAAAGTGAACGATGAAAACGAACTTCCTTCGATGGAGCACGATTCTTCCTTAGATGTGACAACGAACGGTGAACGTGTTCCCGGCGCGTCGTGTACAGTGGAAAAACTGGAGCATATGAAAGGTGAGAAGCTTCCAAGCAAATACTGGTCGATGTGCCTACTTGCGGATGCCCCGAACGCTGTTGCGTTTACTGTTTGTGCTCAAGATGGTGATAGTGTGTGCTTCAAGAAACTGGTGTTGTGCTCTGCTGAGGATACTTGCTGTAGTGTTTGTGCAAGGGAAAGTTGTAAAAAAAGTGGACGTGTTTGATGTGAATGCTGTGGAGAGCCTCCTCCACTCCATCAACGAGATGGTTGTGTGCTCCGGTTTTGAGCAAGGTGCTATTCCACTGGAGCGGCTTAACAGTTCCAATCAATCAAAATACAGAATGCATGGAAACAAGTTGTACAGCAAAAGTTGCTCAGGCATGTCTCAAGATCAAAGGCCTTGTATACACTGCAGGTATCTAAGGAAACTGCTTTTGAACCAAGCATCCTATAAGAAGAGAAAAGCTAGAGTGGCAAAAAGCGACTCCCGAGTTATGCATTACGTTGCTGGATATGTCGCCCGAAGGATGCTGAGCCAAACCAAGTGCCCTGAATGTGCAAAAGCCCTCATCCGACCACGCGATTCTAATATGCCCGCAGATGCCTGCCTAATCAGAGAAGTAGACCGGGGTGGGCTGCTCTACCCATCTGATGAACTGCAGGCTTTTATCGAAAACATGGAAGACTCATTCGCGCGCTGCTTTAGCTTCAGCAAGCTTAAAGCAAATAGCATAATGGACTTCATTTCTGCATTGACAAGAAACCGGCTAACTCATCTTGGCTGCGAACAACATTCCAGAGATGTTACTAACAGACTCGTCAAGTTTTATACAATGACAAGGCTGGACTTCATTGTAAAAGCGGAAAACAAGGCACGGGAGGGCAAGCGACGGCAGCGAATGCACTATTTGAAGCTTCGTCGCGTAACGTGAATATGTGTGGAGTTGCGCTTTCATGTGATTGTAATTTAGAGCTGCTTGCTGTATGAGATGGGCGATGTACAAAAATAAAGATGCAGGCTGTTAATTCCCTGAACGTTGTGCTTGTATACAATTTTTATTAAAATCTCCTTGATTGAATATACGTCACTCGGTGTGTAGAAAAATCAACAGACACGAAACTCATCGAAAAAGTGAACAGCTGCGAAAACTACAATATAATAAAATCGTTAAAAGTTACGCATTGAAATGTAAAGGGAGGTACCGAACGTTGCGATTGTGAGCATATAATCGTTTTACACCGACGTTTCAAATGGTATTCGAACTCATACGCACGGTCTTATCGTGGAGTACGCCGCCTTGCCTTTTGGGTGCTACCGCGTATGTTTGCATGCCACTAGAGGTAGTTCGTTGCCTTAGTCTCGGTATACATTCCGTGCTTAAATTTTCGTTTAAAACACCCCATTGCTAGCGCACACAGCTGCATTCCAGTTATTACCTGGAGGTCGCAAGCTCTGCAAAGTGCGCATACCTTCTCGTGCAGCGCCTGGCCTGTTTGGCCGTCAAGGACGCTCGCCGCCACCGACCGATCTAAAAAGCTACGGCAGCGCCGCCGCTGCCGCCATGATCTGTTGCTACACTCCGCAGCTGGTGATGCTCCCACCTCCCCCTTCTAGCCACCATAACCGAGGTAAAGTAACTGATTCTAGACCACTTTAACCCAGGCATTCCCCCACGAGCTCTTGCTCGTAACTCAACCCCAATCGTTTTTCGTTTCGCGAATGCGCGTTGTTTCCTGCGGAGGACGCTTCTATGCACAGGCGGACGTTCGTCTTTGCATTATATATGCTGCAATATGCTACGAGTTCAGCTAGTTGACCAAATGTTAGGAGACATACACACCGCATCGCTGTGAAGCTGAATAGCTCGTACATATTCAGTTCGTGCAGAGGTGCAAACGAAGAGTATTTTAGTAATAATTGCCAAGGTTTTACGCCCCAAAACCACGATATATATATATATATATATATATATATATATATATATATATATTTTTTTGCAATGGCTTGGTAAGAAATTGATTTCTGGAGAGATTGTAGCAGGATCGTTGCCTGCTGGAGATATCCTGTGCCCGATACGGTTCAGGATCGGGCCAGGCCCAGCGCTAGAGAAGTGAGTATGGTATGGTGAACGTAAAACGCGTCGCGACGGAACTCTGGATATGTATCAACGTGAGGAGCACGTGAACAACGTCAATGATCGGGGCGCTCGCTGTGCCAATCATGCTAACGAGGAGGCTAGAAATTGACAGCGCGAGAGCGAATTCATCGACGACTAGAAGCACATGGGCACGAATATAGCGCATGAATTCTGCGGAATTCCGCAATTAAGGTGGAGTAACATTTATGAAAGAGAAAATCGGCGTCCACACGGATGTATGCCATTTTTTTCCCTTTCATAAGCGTTACCGAACGTTGCGTAATTCCTCAGAACTCATTTGCCACATTGACTGTGGCCATGTTCAGTACCTCGCGTGGGTGTACCTACTCGTATCGTTATTCTTCGTACTGTAACTGTTGCATTTGCACCTTTTACAGTTTCAGCGCCCAAAGGAGGCGCCGTACGCTGTTTTTTTACAGCGAGCTACATTTATCAAAAGAGGCAATAAGATCCCAGGCTACGGATCGCATCATAAAAGGTGTAGAAGGAAGCTTCGCTCTATAGCCTCATTGGGCCTCGTTCGCATCGCCTGCTCGCAACAGGGTGATGTTTTCTTTTGCATTCAAATTACAGTACAAGCTATCATATGTGTAGGTGTTAAGTCGTAGTTCATGGTAAGGTTTTCTCTTACATTCAAATTACAGTCCAAGGTATCATTTGTGTGGTGTTTAGTCGTACTTCATAATTTTCTACATTTAAAAATCGAAGTTTGCTCACTAATGCACCTGGGCCATGGAGGAGGGCTTGCTTTGGGAAACACGGTGGTAGCTAGAGGCGATTATTTCTGCCGTGGACACCTGCGCCAGCACCGTAGTTTCTGAAACATGAGCTCGTTAACGATATAGTGTTCAAACACATTAGAGAATCCTCAGGAAATTATCACTTTCTCACACTACACACGAGACAGGGAAATGTTCTCTTCAAGATTCCCCCACATGTACTTCTGTCGTGGCACAGCGGTGGTACGGTTTCTCCTGCTGGCCGAATTGTTCGTCGCGTCCTCTGAGTGTTCGCTTCGATTGTTACGTCAATAATACCGTTTCCGAGAAAGAAATCCGTGGAGATAATGCCGGAGCACGTCTCTTGTTTGCGCCTGAAGAACTCGGTGACGTCGTGGTTCACACGCTCAGCCACTCGCCGAGGACTGGCAATGAGCTCTGGGAACGGGCCCGTGAGCTCGGCCATTATGGAAATAAGGTTGCACACTCCGGAGACGCAAGCTTTTGCTTCCACATACTTAATAAGTGTCTCCTCGCTTTTCGCATTGGCCCACCGGTGCAATATTGCAGGTGCCAAGTATTTCTCGTAGGGCCCTTTATAGTATTCGGAATGGTAAGATACTATGACGTGTCCCTGCACGTTTACTTCATTCCCCGGTTCGTCAAAGATCTGTCTCATCGTTTTGAAGTAGTCGAACCGCTTCAGAAGTACGCCTTGCAGTTCTTGCACGATGACCTCCTGAAGCTGCAAAGCTGCAGATGCCTAGCCCGAACGTCGTCGTAGCCTTCGTCGAAACCAGTCGTAAATCTGTGAACGTCCAGGATCACGAGCTCGCCGGTTTCTTCCACAAACTCCCGGACTTCCCTCAGTACCTATGTGAGCTTCGGCCGACCCCTCCACCGGTCGTGCGGGATGAAAAATTGTCGTTTTGAATACTGAACCCTCAGGTCCAAGGCACGGATACCGTACGCCAGCTGCTGCTTTATGGTTTGATCCTGAGTGTACAAATACACCTCGTGCGGAAGCGCGGGACCTTGGTCATACATTCCGGAATCGTGCGTTCCGGGTATGAGCATGTCCAACAAGGTCAGCGATGAGAGGGCCTGGTAGTTATTTCGCATACAACGGGGCTTGGGAGTGAAGCATGAGGAATGGAGCACTTCGAAGCATTCTGGAGTTGGTCCGTCCGGTAACAGGTGCTTAAGAAAGCAGCTGACGAGCTGAGCAACGTGGAGAACGGTATTGTTTAACGCTCCTTCCGTCAAGTTCCACTTTGTATTCTGCTTGACGAATTCCAACACTTTGTCCTTTTCCAGGGTATACTTATTTTTCAGTATGAGAGCTCAGTAGCCGAGGCACTCTCCTCTCATCAGTGTGCTGACGTTAAACTTTGGTGCTAATTCGACAGTTTCGTATCTTCCGGAAGGAGCATCGATAGTCCACAAGTTAACAATATCAGCCAGGGATCTCGGTGGACTATGTTTTGAGAGAATGACGAATGTTTCTCCGATGCCTTGTATGCCATACCAGTTCAGCTGGAAGCAGCCGCTGTAAGATGATACTGTCACGTAGGTCCCAGATTTTCGCATCTCTGTAACACAGACGAGACGATTAAAGCTACAGCGTCCTGTTGAAAAGCTTCCTCGTTTGCTTAAACACTTTGTAAATTGACAAGAAGCACTTAGGTAAAAAGGTACTGAGGCGATTACGGTATGAAGATTGGGCCATTTCAACGTTCATATACTTGCGAGTGCACTTAAAAATTTAAAAAGAAGTTAAATTTTGAGTCTTTACGCGCGAAACTCTGACTTGGCGATAGACCAGAACAAATGCGTGCAATCGTCGGGGGAGCAAACACGTGTAAGCAAAACCACATAAGCGCGAGTATACGTCACCTGGAAAACTATAGGCACCGCAGGTTACGCACATCACGAAGAGAGAAAACAATGTCGTAGCCATACCGGAAGTACCGCGCACAATTTTATGGCTGTACACTGAGTGCAGCGTTCAAGTTGCCTTTCCAGCGCTACTGGTAGGTTCATCCCATCAATCATATGTGGCATTTGAGTGCTTTTTTATTTTGCAAAACAGGAAGATAAGTCTAATTTTTCAACAAAGGCTGATCGCTCGGTCGTCTCTTTGTCCATTCATCGACATATTGCAGCAGGATGCAGGCCTTTCATGCCTCTTTGCAGGGAGTATTGGTTTGATCTATCGATTCTACTTAATTAAAGCACGCAAGCAAATAGACCGCGTTTTAATAGCGAAGCTGTTTAGGGGGCCGCTGTGTCCGGCGTCCCCGATGTCCGCTGTCGCGCAGAATGGAAAAGGGGGCCTTACCTTTGACTCACTACCCACACCGTTTCGTCAGCCCACCGCTACGCGACAGTGACAAAAATGAACTAAAAAGAAAGAAGTGAAGATAGATAGATAGATAGATAGATAGATAGATAGATAGATAGATAGATAGATAGATAGATAGATAGATAGATAGATAGATAGATAGATAGATAGAAGGCAAAAACGGATCCGGCTTGACCTTGACCCACTACCGCAATCCTTGCCCTCACCCCGCTGCTACATATAGTAGGGATGGTGAACTTGACATTGTTTCCCGAGCTCAGCGGTTTACCTAGATTTCACAGGGGTGAACTGATTTTTTCCCCTGCACCTCCTGGTTTTTTTCGTAAACTTCCCGCTCCACTCTAGGTGTCACTTTTTGGTGTTGTAGAGCCGTGGTAACGAGACGGACACGGGTCTTTTCCGTAACAACGTCCAGTTTATTCTGCTCACAAGAAGTAGAGTCGAGCGGGCGCACGCAGTGCGTCGTAAAAGGCAAGAGTGATGGAGAGGAAGGAGAAACTAAGAGGGGAGCAGTAGGTTGCTCGGACATCTCAGTGAAATGAAAAGAAGAGAAAAGGAAGAAGGGAAAAGGGAGCTCGCGTTCTGGCAGGGGCCATGTGGCACAGTCGCTGGGGTACCCCGCGGCGAGTTTTATGACCGCGGGGGTGTCACTGCTGCCGCGCCGCTACAGTGTATTCGAATGTAGTGTGTTTAAAGATGCCTTGTTTAACGCGTGCTTGCCTGGATACGTATGCGGCTTGCGAAAAATTCGGAGAGAATCTGCATATGCCGGCTTATTATGCCGTGAATGCTCGCCACTTCCCTCGTGGCCTAAATTTTTCTTCCTAGTGAAAACACAGCAATCGTATCCGCACCGTATTTAAGTCGCCGTATTGACATCGAAGCATGGGAAACCTTTTGTCGATCATTATTCGTAACGGTCTCTTCTTTTCCTAAATCTTGCGCGTTCGCTAAAGCTTCGGACGTACAGTGACAACTGATGAGATAGCATACATTGGGCATTAAACGTATTACCAAACTGTGACTGAACATTCCCATAGTCATGTTAGTCAGTTCGTGCGTTCACGTTCCAGCTGGTGGATATGTGCCGCGTCTAGCCTGCCAAAACCACGGCATGATTGTGAGTCGGGTCGTAGTGGGGGCCCCAGAATAATTTCGAATAGCCGGGGTTCTTTAACGTGCATATAAATTTACACGGTTGTTCCTTACGCGCCCTTCGAAATGCGGCCGCCGTACCCGGGAGTCGAACCCGCGTAATCGAGTTAGCCAGTGCAAAATCTTTATTTCGCTGGGAAGACGTTAGGCGATGGAGCTAGGCGGGAAAAGTTTGCTCTGGAAAGGCTTTAGTTTCATGCCAAGTTTCATGCGGACGATGAGAACTGACTTTCCTTGCTTACTCGTTAGCTGTATCTCTATCACAGGGGATGAAATTGAGAAGCAAACGAATGCGTCTACGATAAACTACGCCACGGGTGGCTGAATTTAGCCTACCAATGTAGTCACGCTCGAAGAAAGCGTTCGCTACCACAGGGATAAATTAATCTAATATGTCTCAGAGACGGGAGACTTACAACGTGAATGTGCTGTAAGCTATGTACCCCGTATAGTGAAAACAAGGACTAAGCTTGCTCAGAAAGCGAGCTTCATTAGTGGAATGTACATTACTTGTTTTCTCATCAAGGACTTGCACCTTCTCACCTTTTCTGAATAAAAAGATACACGCGCCTAACGTTCCTGGGAGTGTGGCCCCCTGCACCCCCCCCCCCCCAAAAAAAAAAGAAGAAAAAAGATAAAAAGAACATAAGCGACAGAATATTTCCAAGGAAGAACTTTCAACACACAGTCCAGATGTCCTTACGGCAACGCGCTATGAAACAATGGTGAAACAATACGGAGTGCGGACAGCTTCCGGCCTAAAAATGCTTTGTCCTTTTCTCATTGTTTTTTTTTTCGTTTGCAATAGATGCACAACCGACGCCATATGTACGAAACGGCAAGGAACATACCTTGCGATCATTAACATGGTATGTACTTGGATGAGGGGCGTACTCGTTCACTGGACCCCACTACACCAAACTTCGTTGGAAGGCTCGTCAGCAGTACTGGTAACTCTATTTATACTTTGGAACGTTTAAGATTTGTGTAGGAAGTTCTTGACTTCTAAATTTTCCAAATTTTTGTTTGCTGTCACGAAAGTTATGAAACAGCATGTTTTTTTTTTATTATAGGCCTGATAAAACATGCACGTCTGTCGCATTGTATGAGAGAATTTTTAATAGGTTACGTCTTGCTGGTTGCACCTGCCGAATATAATGTGACAAACGGTTAAATAACAGAAAGCAGCCTATATCAACAAGACGCACAAGAGTTATGAAATAGGTTAACAACAGAGTAACGACAGGAACACGCAATACATTTTGAAGAATGAGTGTGTAATCATGCCACTACTCCTTTAGGGCCGACTAAGAAGTAAATATATGCGAAGTTTTATGCGTTTCTGCAAACGCGGCAGCTTCGCTGCCGTATAGGCAGCATTGTAGTATGTCCTTGAGAGAGCTTCGTGAACGGCGCGACATGTTGGCGAGATATAACTACAGTAACACGTGTCAAATAACGAGCAAATAATGCACGATTCGTCTTCCGTAGAAAATATGAAATGCAGTTGAACATGCCGACTCTGACCCGCCGCTGTTTTCTAGTGGATATCGCACTTTACTACCAACCCGAAAGTCGTGCTATCGAATCCCGGCCACGATGACCGCGTACCTACGGAATCGAAATGCTAGAGGCCTCTGTACTGTGCGATGTCGGTGCAGATTAAAGAACCCCAGGCCTACCGAATTTTGGCCGCTCCCTACTATCGCGTCTCTTATAATCACGTCGTGGTTTTGGGACGTGAAACCTGCGCTACTGATTATTACTAAGTCCTTGGCTCACCGCTCGTCCAAACCGTCGGAACCCTGCAGGTTTAAAGAGGCTGTTCACGTTGGGCGTGGTGGAGAAGGCTGATGTCGTTACGAAAACGCCTTGCTGCACCTTGGATGTTTTTATTTCTTTCTTTCTTTTTTT
Organism: Hyalomma asiaticum; assembly: GCA_013339685.2. Lineage (NCBI taxonomy): Eukaryota > Metazoa > Arthropoda > Arachnida > Ixodida > Ixodidae > Hyalomma > Hyalomma asiaticum. Next base: position 72,123,976 of record CM023485.1, on the reverse strand, counting down.
TGTGGGGGGCGGGGGGCGTTGAGAGTTCGCTGCCTTCTATAGCGTTCTTCCAATTCCACAGTTCATTTCAGCTTCCCAACGCTGCACTATACTCCCATTCATTACCATGCACTTTTTTTTTTATCTGCAAAGACGTGGTAGGTGGTGGCACTGTTTCTTTTAGAATTTCTGAGATTTACTACGCGCGAACAAAACTACCGTTTAAAACTGTACCGATTAATTGATTGATTGATTGACTGACTGATTGGTTGGTTGGTTGATTGATTGATTGATTGATTGATTGATTGATTGATTGATTGATATTTTTTGGTTTAACGTCCCAAAACCACTATGTGATTATGTGAGACGCCGTAGTGGAGGGCTTAGGAAATTTCGATCACTTGGGGTTCTCTGACGCGCGCCGAAATCGCACAGTACACGGTCCACAACATTTCGCCTCCATCGAAATGAAGCCGCCGCGGCCGGGCTTCCATCCCACGGCCTGCAGATCAGCAGCCGAGTGCCATAGCTACTAGACCATCTTGGCGGGGCACTCCGCAACGTTTAATAACAGAAAATCTAATAATTACTTCGCGCTGAACTCTGCGACAATTAAAACGGCAACTAGAGTGCTCGCTACTAACTAACGACGCGACTTCCACACAAGACGTTGTGCAGCTTACGTTACGCAGGTCTGCAGTACGGCACGCGCTCTCCCTTAATATTCTCCGATGTTGAAATAACTTAGCATGCAAATGTCATGTTATGAAACCAGAAAGCTCATCACGACATCGCAGTATGGTTTCAGTGTCGCACCGCTGAATTTTGCAGCGTAGCCACAGTGCTTGGGTGGCATACATTTCAAGGAACAAAATTAATCATGCGAGTTATGTGGGTGCTTGTCATTTTGTACGGCTCGTTGTGCGTAACTACTTGATTTTGGGCGCTCATAAACGTTACGTTCACTGCAGCTGTTTATCGGCCTTGTTAAATTCGTGGTGGTAATTACGGGCGGAGAAACAAATGCAACATTTACTGGAAAGGGTATAGGAAAGTGGGGAGAAAAAATATGCGGTTGAAATTAATCCGGAGTCCTCCAGTACACTGTACCTCATAGTTATATCGCGGCTTCGGCACATAGAGCTCCAGCAGTCATTACTGTTACCATGCTGACGCAAGAAGCGGCAACCTCCCCTTCCAATTTTTATTTTCTGTTTTCCTCTCCGATACAGACGCGCCTGCGGATAGGTGTAGTCAGCCTTATAAGCTGGCTTCTCCGCAGTAAGAAGCTTCGCAAGAAGAAGCTTGCTTCTGTAACTGCTTTTTTTTTTTTGTTTACTATTTAGTTTTCCGCGATCGTTTTTTATTTGAGAGGTGTCCGTCTATGAAGAAAGCATAGATCGTTTTAGCGATAGCGAATAAAGATAACATCATACGGCTTTATCAAGCTAGCGCCTTGACACAACGGTGTAACGTCTGACTGGTCACAGGGAGTATTGTCATTTTGTGTCTGTTGGATTAAAACTGGTGATATCGCAGCGGTGCAAGAACGCCATTTTCTTAAGTGCCAAGCCTTTCTTAGCAAACCTAAAAAACCTTCAACGTATCTATTTATCTACTAGTCTAGCCACATACGTCTCATTGCTCCCCTGGTCGTCTCGTTCGCTGAACGTCCGGGAAACGTGATAGATTAATTTTGCTTTCGCTATCCTAATGTACCTGCCATCTACGTTACGATTAACGATGACACGATCACGTGTTGTTCATACTAGTGCTTGGCCAAGTGCTTGGCCATAGTAGTGCTTGGCCAGTTTCAACATTGCGACCTACGTCAATCAATGACCAACCGAAATCTACGTTCAAAATTGTATAAGAACATGCTATTTGTGGGTTAAACAAGAGAAACGGGTACCATTTGTACAGACTGCGATCGTAGTGTAGCCATAGTAAAGAGACAGACACATACAAACATTCGGTAATAACTGAAAGCAACCTACCACGCAGTAGGAATCTAACTCAAGCCGCCGAGGTTCGAGGCAAGCAAGCTATCACTCTTCCACGGCCGCTTCTCCCAAGCGGTAAATACCGACTGCATCAGCATTTGTGGTGATGATGCTTGTCTAGCGTCATTTTCGATTATGATGCATGCTAAGCGGTCTTCTAACAATTGTGTGGGAAAAAAAATACAGATATACTACAATCGCTCAGCATGCTTTTGTCCAGCTTTGTTCGACCCAATGAAAAAGTTTCACAAACGACGCTTACGATAAGCACATCAGTGCACCGTAGCGTGCATTTATCCTCGATAAAAGAGACGCCCGCGCAATCACGTGAGTGCTCACCTTACGTCGGGGAGACTAAACATGTCTTTGATGTTGGAGAATATGAAGTTGGGCGTCTTTTCGAACGGTGTCTGCATGTACGTAGGGGCAGCCTTTAAAGCTAGCTTCTCCGCAATAAGACAAATTGTAGGGAGAAACCTGCTTCCCGAAATGGTCACAATCGAGCATCGGGGACATACATAGTGGGTGGTGGCTGTCACGTATTCGAAGGTGTTCGATTCTGGTTGTCACATAGGCCGTCACAGTAACAGCTAAGGTAAGTAACAATGTATGACATTTTAAAGCTCGACATCCCTCGATGCTGAAGTTTGCACACTGGCGCAACCTCTGGTTGGTGGCAAACAAGGATTCGTTTTTTTCTTCTTACACTTGTCACGATACGCTTCGTTAATGTTCTTAAAGGAAAGTAACAAGGTGGAGCGAGAAAGTAATTTAGGCCAGCTTCTTGGGATTCCTCGTGGAGTATAAAACCGTGCGATTTCTAGCACGGACAAAGGCAGAGATACGATAACACGGCCTGCGTGTCGTTTCTTTCATAAGCTTCTCTTTTTGCGCCGTTTTATGTTGTGCGAATAACAAAGTCGCTTTGCTTTCTGTGAAAGTCTTGTCCTTAATGCTGGCAACACGAACGTGTCTGCGTCTATACTAACAACAGCCTCGAAAGGTGGCTTCTCCGCACCAATACAAACTTTACGGAGAAGCTTTTTAATGCAATTCCTTCACTCCTACCGACACTAAGTAATTGAAACAAATAAAGTAGAACTTCCAGAACTACCGTGGCAGTTTTCTTACCTAATCCAAGCCGTACTTCTGGGCTGGTTGCTTGGCCATGGTGGGACATGGCTGCGTGTATCGAAGCACTGACGAAATTGAAGAATGGCCGTGGCACAAGCGATGTCAGGTGCCTTTTGCATTGTTTATTCCTCAGTATTTTAAGCAGTGACTTTAAGCAATGTCGCAGTGTTTCTTTTCTTTTCTTTGTGTTTTCTTCTATTTTTTTCTTCTTATCGTGTCTCCTTTCTGAAATCTTTCATTCCCCTTACCCCTGTTCCCCTGCACAGGGTCTCAGGGTCCCAGCCAGCCGGTCTCAGCACTGGCTAACCTCCCTGTCTTTCCTCCTTTCCTCTTCCTCCTCAGTATTTTTCATTTCACCATTCAATCTGCGTCGCCATATTCCATCGTTGTGCTACCAAATGAAACAACCACTCGTGAACGAACAGAGACTCCCTTTGGCTCCAGTGCGTGTGGCGGGATTTGACTTGACATAGTTTAGCCGATATTGTTTGAATGCAGTGTCGTAACCGTAAATGTTTTTCTTTAAAGATGATAGTCTTTCTTGGGATACTTGAACGCAGAAATTTTGGTCTGTCTGTTTGTCTACTGTCACACGATTCAGCCACCCGGTCAAAATTTAAGCTCTTGTCTAACGCCCAGCCATACTAAACTGGTAGCTGCGTTCATACTTGTGAATATTGTCGACCAAAAAGCAAATATTACACATATCTGAGGCGCAATATCAATACGTATTAGGAGGTTTGTTCCTTTATTAGAAAATACATAGATACATAATTCTAAAGAACCTAGTGTTTGTTAGGCTGCGCTAAATATGCTACGCTATGAACGAAAAAGGCCTCTGCCGACGATTTGGTGGTGCCACTTGACAGTTGCCCAAGGATTCTGCATAAGCTCATGTTTCCCAACGGCGCTTCCAGATTGCGTCCATATCTCACGTAGCGTAGTACGTCCGGCAGAAGACTGTCGTCTTTCGACGACATTTGCAGCGAAGCATGCAGATACGCGGCCATTTTTTTCCGAACCTCCTTCACGCCGTGAAAATCAAAGTTAACGTCGGTAAAGCAAGAAAATCTGCGGCGATAGCTGCTTTTGTGGCGTCGTAGTGATAAAATTCCCTGTTTCGCGCCAGTTGGCGTTGTCGCCGCTTTCGTCTTTCTTATTTTTCCGGAATTGCCTGTCTAGTATCGAGACAACGCGCAGAGCCCAACTTCAAGGTGCAAAATGCGTACTCTTTAGGTTTAGAGCACACTCCGCTGCCCACTTGCAAGACGCGATCGACCAAAGTAGCATCGGATAGGCGATGCGAGAAAACTTCAAAGTTGGGAATGGTTCATCTCCTGTTAAATAGCCACCGGTGCTTCACGGGAAATCCGAAATGATTGAGCCGCACTGCGACAGCAAGCCAGCGGCGGAAAAGAAAACCTCAGAGTCGACAACCGATCGCCTTCCACTGTATTTGAATTTCCCACGAAGTACAGGCTGTTATAGCAACGCCAGATGAAACCTTTTCTGTCTCAATGTTTTATGCTCTTCTCTGATAGGCAGGCACTGACGTCACCGTGCCGACAAGCGCTCGCACTTGCTACTTTATCTAGTCGATCGCGCCTCACGCGTGTCGTCGCCTTCCACGACCACACGGACTGTTCTGGCGCTCCTAAAACGAACTTGCGGTCCCGGATATTCGTTCTGCGTCGCCAGTTTTGTTCTTTGTGCCCTAGTCGTGTTAGTAACTGCGAGTTGAATCAGCAGTTGTGCACCGTTGACGCCGTTGCGCGAGAGACTGCGTGCGCCCGTCATTTGGGAGAGCTCTGCCGGCAGGCTACTATGGCCGCTACGTCGAACGCTCACTGAGAACTGGTGGAACCGATCAGCGAGCGACAGCCTTCGAGCATCATAGCACTTCAACGTGAGTTGTCGTCTTCGTGTCAGCGAACCGGCTGCTCTAATACAGCACCACTGAAGCTGGTGGCATTCATTAACAGTTCATTGAAACTAAAGTGGGTGGGGCCCTTCGTCCAATGCTTCACAGCCTACATAGCGGTTCACGGGGCCTAATCCGGGGTGGCGGTTGGCTTCCCGTGGCCAGTTAACTTTACATTCGACAGTACTGGAAAACTATACTTCGTATCCCATCATTCTGCCGAACAAACAGCGCGCTACTTCTGAATGAGTTCGTGGGCACTGAATAGTTTAAAGTAGTGGTGAAAGCACACGATGGGCGTGTGTGTTTGGTCATTCGATTGCACTTTTTTCGCTCTTAACAACAGTTTTCTCTTCACCGTACCGAATCCTGGCAGCGGTGAGAGCGAGGGGGCCTTCACGTGTGTTCGTTTATCGAAGGCTATGCTAGAAGACTTGGCCGATCAAGGTTCGTGAACTGACGTCATACAAGCTGCCATTGTACAGAGAGTCAGCAGAGTGAATAGATGTGGAATATCTCGACGTGTTTACCTCCGGAAGCAGGGTGGAAACTGCAAATCTCACGGCAAACAAACTGGCGTATATACTGTCGTCACGTGCATACTGATCATAGAATTACTATATTACGTGTATACTTACAAATTCAGGAGGGCCAAAAGAACAAAAAAAAATCATAAATGAGGAGCACCATCTTGTTATCGTTGTTCGAGTCGTACCTGGGTCGCGTTTCTTCTTTGCGCCAGTGTCATCAGACAAATGGCTAGTTATCTGTGCATGAAGGGCAACACTATAATCATTGGGAATATTTTATTCGTAGCATAGAGAAGGCATTCCAAGGTGAAACAATTAATGGACGGAGTCGTCATGGTGAGTACAGCACACACGTAGCCCAAACAGTTGCACCAGCCGGACTCTAATTTTCTCACAACAGAAGCAGACGCTGAAAAAACACACACGACCGCGGGCACCGGCATCACACATGTTGTCCTTGTCACGCGCTAGCCGTCCCAGCATCATGTCATCTTGTCCTTGCTTCCAACAGTCGTGACACAACACTCTCGTAAACGACTCCAATTACGCTCAACGGCATATATTTATCTTACACCTGACCCAACTCGAAAGGCGATTATACTTGCAGTAGGCTATTTTCTTTTGCCGTTGTGTTGCAATAAATAATGCAGCTTGAGTGAAAACAAAACCCAACGAAATTCGTCACTTTAACAGTACGACGTCGTCTATTTCAAATTTGTGTGTGCTCGTAGTATCTTGGTTTTTACGAATGGGGGTCACTGCGCATTTCCGTGGAAAGCTTTACGTTGTTAAAACTGCTTTCGCTGGTAATATTCAATGGCATAAGCGCCTGCATATTGTGCCGTTGCATTGCATGCCTTCGTTCTCAAGCGCGAGTCATGCGCGCACAGGGCTAACAGAAGCATAACGCGAACAATGCCACAAAGTAATAAATATTTACAGCTCACGTTTCCTTTTTTCTTCTTTTAGAACATCATTCAGTATTAGCACCAAAAAGCAGCACACGTTTAAAAAAGTACAGCTCGATATTCTGGTTCATGCAATACCTCTTTGGTACCTCATGTAAGAAATACTACGAGCGGAGCAAATCCTCTTGCTGCAACCGACAGTTTAATATCGAATGGGCTGCGGAAAGATTACAGCGAAAGCAAACAGCCGTAACCTTTAGCGTCGCTGCAGCTGGCGGCAAGTACTACTGAACTGAAGTTAAGGCCACCGAGCCGTTAAGTATGACTGGCCTTGAGATCGGTGCAAGAGGCGATGCTACTGGGCTATCACAGCAATGAGGCCGCCGCAATACTGTACTGGTGATCGTGAAGTCTGCCCGTAGAATATGGGACACTTTAAGATCGAGCGGCTGCGTAACCCTCTCGCGGTCTCGACGTCCAGAGCACGCTATGCAAAAAGAATGCGGATACGCCACGACTTAGCACGCATGCAAAGACCGTGGCACGTGATTACTCTCGGAGACGCAGTAGGTATACAGAGACACTGTCACTGAATGCGCTTGACTGTACAGAAATGCTACTTTGAGTGCAAGAAAAAGTAATAATGAAAGCAGCATGAAGAGTATCTTCTCTTTCACGAAATGGCCTTTGGTGGATGCCGTAGGCACAGTTGTCAGGAGCCTGGACTAGGGCGAGTTCGTCCGCAGCGCGGCACAGACGCGGCAGGCACGAGTGGCGCATGCGCACTGCGCCGCGCGCTTGACACCGTTTATCACCCACCGATCGAAAGGGACGCATTCGAACCGTAACGTGACTTGAGACACTGCGCGGTAAAATAGCGAAATTTGCTGCGGCGTTTCGATCTCCTTACCACACAGCGCAAGGCACACGCACTTTCCCAAGGATGTCCGGAAAGAACCATCGGCTAACGAAAGTTCACATAATAACATGGCTTTCACAGTCTTTCAGCGTGCGAAGGAAGCGTTCACGCTGCTCATCACGTTTCACCGAACACTGCACCGATAGGTTCACTAGTCCTGGGCTGGAAGGTCCTATCACACTCCGTCGAACTCTCTTCACAGCCGATTGTCTGAGTCGGTGCTGACCTGGTCCGAAAGCGTGTGGTCACAGGCTATAAGTCGCGCACAATCGGACGGTACCTGGGGCACAGCAGGGCAGCATGGCCGCGCCGCTTGGAGAGCCGGAAGCAATGCCCACAGTCCTGGTAACCAGCGCCCAGGTGGCGGTGCGACCGAGAGTCCCCATTTGGTTGAGCTTTTACACGGTGGTCCACCGGGATCGGTTCATGGCGACCAGTATACGCGCCAGGCTGGCCGTACAGTGGTCAACCGGCGAACTCTGACACTGGCGTGACCGACTGCTGCCGAGAGGACGCCGGGTTGGAGAAGGCCGAGTTCTCGCCGCCCATGCGTGGCATGACCAGCGGCCGAGAGGGCGGCTGCAGGGGCGGCGGCGGCGACAGGCGGCTAGCGAGCGGCGGCGTGCCCGGTGGCCCGGGCGGCTCCGGCGATGACGGGACCGAGCTGCTTGGCGAGGCCGGCATTTCGGCTCCGGGCTTGAGCAGGTTCATGCGCTGGTGCCGGCGCCACTTCGCCCGTCTGTTGGAAAACCACACCTGTGTTTTTCCGACAACGAAGCGTTGGTATGCGCTCCGCACAAGACGCGCGCGCTTGCGCCTCTCAAGCATGCATGTGCAAGTGCGCGCGGTCCTGCTCGCGGTGTGCTTGTGTGTGTGTATAGGTGGTGCACAAAAGAACACTTTACTAACATGACATCATTCTAACGTAGAATTTTACAGAAACATTACAAGAAAATAAAAACAATTTGCAGCGCTGTTTCTTGTTCCCCTGTTCTCGTGCAATCCTGCACAGGGAGCATGAAGTGTAGGTCCGTCATTTCAATTAGTCCATGTCAGTGCTTTGTGAAACCTGCTAATGTTACAAAGATTCGTGCAATATCCGTGCAATCTCGAACTATTAGTAGGTCTCAAAAGAAACGTTTCTGTTACTGTATATAATTAACACAAATGCTTTCACTATACAATGCACATCCACACGGCGTATGTGACGTGGTATCCTATACTCCTTATCGTATAGTCATTTAACCTGTGTGTTTGTATTTAAGGTAGAATTCTAGCTAAACTGCTAACTGTAATGGGCCAATCAATAAGCCAGTGAATTGGCTTTAATTACTTTTCGGTTCGGGCTTTAACTGAAGAGTGAGGCAGACTTCACTGAGCATGCAGTTGACCAAGATGCAGCTGAACTCCAGCGCTGTGTCAATATCATATTGATACTGAACACTTAATGTTCGCATATACGAGGTCTGTTAGAAAAGCATCCGACCTTTTTTTTTTTCTTTTTGCGAACACCTGACGGATATGAAGCAAGTGCGCTTGCATCAGCCGATCTTGAACCTTCGTGCGCATGCGCGAATTTTTTTCCGGTCTGCCAATAGTGTCAGTCGCTGGTACGCAACGTTTGAGTGAGGTATACTGCGCAGTGCTCTCGTCGGTTTTTTTGTTGTGCTCAACAGGAAATTGGCGCATTCATCACAACAATGCTCCCGCACATTCCTCTCACTCGATTCAGACTTTTTTGGCCAAAAGCCAAAGCCCTGTAGTTCAACAGCCTCCTGCGACTTCTCGCTGTTTCCCAAAATCAAGAGGCCATTGAAAGTAGCGCGATTTCAGACATGAGAGGGCATTATGGCTGCAACGACAGCTGTGCTAAGCTCCATTCCGAAAGAGGCCTTCTGGGAATGCCTCCAGCAATGGCAGCACCTCTGGGGGAAGTGTGTGGCTTCCCAAGGAGACTACTTTGGGGGTGATTAAGTTCCAACGCTCCAGTTATGCCAGTTGCTTTTCTTCGGCCAAAGGTCGAATACTTTTCTAACAGCCCTCGTATGTACTCTTTCGACGCAGTGCGGCTCAAGTGCCAAGGAACGTACGCTCACTTCTCTAGCGCACACAGACATATTTTTTTCTCTGTCACACATGAACATCAAGTCTTCCTTCACAACAGACACCTAAGTAGAGCAGCAATCACCAAAAGTTTGTTATAGCATGCACTTCACAAATAAATCTTTTCGTGTGTCAGCCATGGTGTGGTCGATTAATAAGGTCTTTAATTGCTGCATCGACTTCTTGAAGCCAGCTTCAAAAAAAATACCATCCGACAGATAAAGTACTCCTGAAAGTAAACTTCGTTTCTTCATGTCTTTTTATTGGCGTGACAGCAGCTGTGTGTAAGTACAGCCGCGGCCACGTCTGTGTAGAGCGAGCGAACGGCCGGCCTTGCTCTGCGGGGCGACACCTTGTGGCCGTTGCGGGCTGTGACGTGGTGCGCACAGGAGCACGCGCGGCCTAATAGACATGCAGACCTGCGCACGCCGTTGCAAACCAGAAATGATATTTTTAAGCGCACTTGTTTTGCCGGCTGTGCGCATTACCCGAGGGCACCGCCTTACTGCACCCGGGGGCAAGGGGATATATATATATATATATATATATATATATATATATATATATATATATATATATATATATATATATATTCACCCATCCCAGATAATATAGCCGGCCAATGTAAAGACGATATCATCTGTCTATATATATATATATATATATATATATATATATATATATATATATATATATATATATATTCACCCATCCCAGATAATATAGCCGGCCAATGTAAAGACGATATCATCTGTCTGCTGTCTGCATCAAAGATATCGCATGGTTTATGCGAAACAGTCAGGAGCGCGTTATCAGTCGAAACGCGCTTCATCTTTTGGAATAGATATGACGAAAGCGCCCCGAGGGAGCGCGCATCTTCGGTTAAACAAGCACACCTTTGAACGTTGTCACTCATGCAGAGCCGGCCTGCATGTCTATTAGGCCGCGCATGCTCCTGTGCACAACACGTCACAGCCCGCAACGGCCGGAAGGTGTCGCCCCGGAGAGCAAAGCCAGCCGCTCGCGCGCTCTACACAGACGTGGCCGTGGCTGTACATGGTACGAAATGCCTGACAAATTTCTCCATTGGAGCATCTGTTTAGTGACCTCTTCAGATTCGCGCCTCTTGAATTCTTATGGTGACGTTTAAGCTCAACCGGTAAGCACACGGCATATCACTGTCCTGCGGGAACTTCTACAAAAGATGTCATATACTGCTCTCGCGACTACCCTTTCAAGTTGCAATGCATGGTCAATCATTTTGTTTCTTTGAACTGTAATCATTCTGTTTCTTATGTCATATACTATGAAGCGTAATCATTCGGATATCATGTGCTGCTCTCGCAACTACCCTTTCAAGTTCCAATGCATGGTCAATCATTCTGTTACCTTGATGTTTTTTATCACGTCCCAGAGCCCGGGTCGTGGCTAGGTCCCTGGACGTTCTTGCCACGGGCGCCCGGTACTTTCGTGCTCCGACAAATGACAAGTGCGCTAAGCTTCTATAAAGTAACGACACGGACAAAGAAGCACCAGATAACAATCGCCAAGGGACTACTTGACGCGCGGCATCCTCGAAGCACTCAAATGTGCACAATGGAACCGAGCTCAGAGAGCCCAGAGCAACCCCACGCACCGAGAGCCTTTAACCCCTGCTCTGCTCCCGATACCTCGTCGTTCGTCCGCGGTGTTCTACTATGTCCTGCTCGTCCTCATCGCAGATCAAGCTATATACAGGGCCGACACACATAAAGAAACAAGGCGAACCGAAATGTCTCGGGCCGAGGAGGATGCTGACGCTGCAAGAATGGACGTGCTATAGAATGAACGTGCGTACGGAAACAGGCCACGACGACGGGTATAGTGCCGTCTCGGCGTAGCGCTTTACCTTGTGGAAAGGAACTGAGCGAGCGCTTCTTCCATCGATGGGGCTGTCCCACGATCATTTCGACGCCGGTGTATACCGCCGCATCCAGTATATGGCTGCGGATCCATTTCCTAGGCGGCGAAGTGCCGCGCTCGCGCCTGCGCGCCACCGACTCCTTTGTCCTCGCGCCGAAGAAGCGCCGCGCTAAGGACCGAGGGCGCGCGGAGGCCCGTAACGATGCCGGCCGGCTCGATGGAGGCGCGCCGGTGGTACCTGGTTTGCTCGCGTCATTACCACGTGCGCGTACGCTGCGGCTTTGGGTCGTTATCGTGCAGTACGTACACGCGGCTGGTGAAAGAGGAAGCGGCTCCTATGCCACGCAGAAGACGGGAGACCGCTGTGGCCCGGCGTTATTTCGAGAGGGCTCTTGCCTAAACGGACCGAGGCTTTTGGAAGAGTAGGCGGTCCTCTTGACATCGAGGGAGCAGGTGGGAAAGGGGTGTTCGTCCTTCGTTCGCCTGCTGTGTTTATGTTGATTTCTGCGTCTGTTTCCTTATTTTCTTTCTGTAGCAATATCCAAGCCGTAAGTCGGTTTCGTCCCGCGTATACGTTGCCGCGATGCGCACTTCCTCTGGCCCCTTTACTCGCCCTCCTATTTTTCTAGAACATTTATTCTTTCAGTAAGGTAGCTTGGGAACTTGGCAACTCGGTGTGGCCATGTTCAAACACGGGAGTGCTGCATGTGTCTCAAAAAGTCGGCTGTCAATGTCGATATTCGTTCAAAAACTAGCTTGTAGTATGCAAGTAGAGGGAAAACACCGACACCATAGTGATTTACTACTTAGTATAACGCAGCATTAATTTGACATTTATTGGGTGTGTGCGCGCGTGTATGTTCTTTCGCATTTCGCGATAGTATCGTTCTTTCTGAACCAGTGGGGTGAAATCCTCTATGAACGATTAACAAGCGGCAGGAGTTTACTGTAAGAAAATGAGTAACAACGCGATAAGAAATGGTCGTGACTGTGTTACTAAGAATCATGACGGGACCAAACTGTCAACTTTCTAAAAGAGCCGCGGTTTAGCACGAGCTAGAAGTTCGGTGTGAATGAAGACCGTATCCCAACATCGCTGCACTATTTTTTTTCTCCGTCCTGCACTCTTGCAGTGCTGCAAAGCACGCTTTACACTTGAGCACTGTAGGGAAGCGTCGGTAAAATGGCCTTAAATATAGGTTCAACAACTATAGTCGTCACGCTCCCTGAGGGAAGTGTTCTGAGGTTCAACGACGTTGGAAGTGTCCCGAACTGCAGCCTGCAGCTTACACCATTAAACTAGCGCAACTATATGTAGTGGACAAGGAGGCTGTACCAGTAGTGCTTCGAACGAGGGCGCTATAGTTTTGGATCATACATGCCAAAAAGTTGTTGCGTTTGCAACAGAATAAAAGGCTCTGTAGGTGCACTTGATAGAACACTTAATCATATTGTGCTCCTCCTTTTGAAGAAAGTGCTTTACTAAACGCCTTCCCTTTCCTTTGTCAGTGTGCGCGTATCAACAGTCAGCTACACGCGAACTATAGATGCAGCGCGGCGGCGGAAACGGCGACTGGCCGTGTACGCCACGAAGTGCGCCCATCGTCGCTTACACGGAGTTGCAGACGGGAAAGGGGGCGGCGATGAGTCGAGAGGCCGCAACGGCATCAGGCCTAACTTTCCGTACTGCCCTGCCCTCGGCGGTGGGTGACGCGTCGGCAACGTCGCGCAACGACGATGACTTCGGGCGGGCGACCGCAGCTGGTCACGAAGCTGTAGAGGAGGGGGGGGAGGAACAGGTTTGTTCAAGGCGGTGCACCCGACGAACGAAGGAAGGGGCAACGAACCGAGCACACGCCAAGCGACCGAGCAAGCGAACGAACGCGGCGGGAACGCGCGCGGCCGTTTTTCTTGCCGCCTGCCAAGAACAATTGACGCTTCCTGTCGCGTCCCGCCGCAGACGGGAACCTTGACGTGTGCGCTGCCTGCCAGCCTGCTAGCAGTTTCGCGCTCGGCGAGGTTCAGTGGCTGTGCGCGCTCTCGGAGCAAGCAGCGACGTGACGCTACCGCTCTTTCTCGACAGTGGCAAACCGCCATCACGAACCTTGGAACTGCCGAGTGCTTCCGTCGGCTGATAGATGGAGCCACGAGGTTCGTGAGAACTGGGCCCCTCTCTCGCGAAGAGTGCGGACGCTTTGCGTAGCATTGCGCGTCTCGCTGACGCGGTGCCCACCGGGGCAGCGAGGCACGGCGGGCGTGACATTTTTACGACTTTACCTGCCCCGTCTCGACGAGGTAGCAGCGCCAGTGGTATAATGGAGCGTAGATGTCACTGTTGGAACGGGGCGAGCGATAAAAAGAGAGATAAAGGAAGCGTAATAACGACGGAACGGTAAATGTGAACCGCCGAAACTGTTGCTACTCGAGAACGACCTGTCATCTCCGAAGTGTACCTGAAGGAGCAGAGGACGAGCTGTATTTTTGTGAGAACGGGTCTTCCCGTAGTGGAAGCTTTGCTTTCGTGTGTAAGCTTAATCTGCGCGTAGTGACGGACGCATTCAAAAGCTATGTTAGTTAAAGAAAATAACAGCAATGATGAATGTCGAAATGAGGGTACGTAGATTATAGTAACACGTTTGAAACATAAGGCGATATTCGTCCTTTTTTTTTTCTGCTTACTCTCCTTCACTTGGTTGTGTCGTCGTTCGCTAATGTTACTAAAAGCCAGTAACACAAGTGACAAACTTGTTTTCGGGTATACCATTCCTTTCAATAGAAAGCATTCTGTAGAAAGTAAATTATCCAGGGTTTCAGAAGCAGTTTCTAACTCAGTGTAAAAGGATACAGCATAAAATTAAACAACAAGGGTTTGCAAACTATCTCATATAAAATAATCGACGAAGTATATAAAATTATTTATCTCCTGAAAAATTAGAAGACAAACTCAGTAATCGAATTCAGACTGCATGAATACTATGTTTTGTAAACCATAACGGAAACTAGCCAATGCTAGCAATTGCTGACAACGAAAATAAATACGATATTTTAAGCGGCGTGACTCCAGCGGTCTGTTAGGTTGCACTGCTCTAGGGATCAGGCAGTGTTTCTGTCGCGCGTCACGCCTCGTTACCGACTGCTGGTGGAAGAAGCCGGGGAAAGCATAGTCCGCAATAAATAAATAATAAATAAATAAATAATAAATAAATAAATAAATAAATAAATAAATAAATAAATAAATAAATAAATAAATAAATAAAGCGTACACTTTGCGGGAAACCCACCGTCTTTACTCCCACTGTATAAGCACTGGCTAATGCTGCTGGCTGATCTCTGGTTCTCCGCTCTTATAAATAATGGAATATAATCGCTGAATACGTTCTGCTACGAATCAGCCTCACTTCCTGAGTCTTCACACACTGCTACAGCCGCTTAGAGAAATTTCCCGCGACTTCTTTCTCTTTTCTTAAAGAAAAAATAAGAAGCCTTGCTGAAAGAGGATACTGACCTGCACGCGTGCTTCGGAGAGGTTCGTCTTCGCCGCCAGGCGTTCGCGGGTGCTGACGCAAGGGTAGTGCGTCTTCTCGAACTCCTCTTCGAGCACTTCCAGCTGATCGGGACTGAAGGTGGTGCGGTTGCGCCGGAACTTTGGCCGGTCCGCCGAGTCCGAGCTGGCGCCTTCGTCGCAGCCGCCCAGGCCGTCCTTGTCCACTGCGAATCAGTGACCAACGCGAGAGGTTGGATTTCTTTTTTATTCTTTTGGTTTTAGTGCAAAAGAAGCAAGCAAACGCTGGGAAGTTAATCAGAAGGACGCACAGTTTGCTATATCCTAAGTAAAGGGCAGAGGGATCAGAGAACAGACAGGAGTAGCCGATATTCTTACATCAATTAAAAGAAAAAGCAGGGCATATCATACGGAGGACAGATAACAGATGGGCAGTAAGAACGACAGAATGGATACCAAGAGAAGGAAGCGTAACAGAGGCAGGCAAAAGGTTAGATGAGCGATGAAATTAAGAAGTTCGCGGGCATAAAGTGGAACCAACTCGCTCAGGATAGGGTAAATTGGAAATCATTGGGAGAGGCCTTCATCCTGCAGTGGACTTAACAATAGGCTGATGATGATGATGATGATGATGATGATGATGATGATGATGATGATGATGAAATAAAGGGGTGGAGAGATGCGTGGAAAGGACAGAAGAGAGCGCTAATGGTGCCAGCGCGGTTGAAGGTGCGAATCGAGCTTAGAAGAGGTTGCAGACATGCCGACTTTGTGGTCGATTGAATGCACGGCAGCGTGGTCGTGTCTGGCAAGTTGGCAATGCACTTTGAACCACGGCGCAAATAAGCGAGACACTGAGGACGGGAGGAAGGACGAGTAGTAGCGCTTGTCTGTCCTTCTTTTCGTCCTTGCCTTGTTTGTTTGCGTTGTGGCTCAACATGTATTATGTAGCGCGGCGTAGAGTGATCCCATGTTCATCCATGCTAATCTGCTTAGTATGTAATTAAATTCTGTCTTGCTGACGGCCGGCATGGCCTAAGGCTGTCGACCACAAGTACTCGGGATTACTTAAAAAGGAAAAGGGGGTTTTAGCTCTTCGTGTAATAACAAGACATTTGAAGGAAATATACATTAATGAACTAGAACAGCGGAATATAGTAGCAAAGTCAGCACGGATAAGTACAAGTTCCTTATCGGCTGACTGTTCTTACGGCAGTGTCGAAAAGAGGAGGATCCCACGAAATGGAAGTCAGAAATGAAAAAAAAATGTAAATTTAACTTAACTTTCATAACAGTGCCTTTATAAGATTGTTGGTTGTACTAAGCAACGCCTCCTGCGTTGTACTACGTATGAGAAACGGCTAGAGAACAAATAATCAATCGGCTCGGCATCTTATAGAACTCTCACGTCGGGAGAGTGCTGTAGGTCAGCTGTCATATATATAATGACAACACAACTCATCTTTTTATTCTTCCCTTTGTTTCTACGCGAAATACCTCACCGCACTACTTTTCTTCCCCCAGTCATCTGGAGCTCTGTAACACTTTTTTGCTTGTGCCCTTCCGCCATGGGCAAGCGAATCGCACTTAGGCACGAACAATACGAACGCTAACTCCAGCCAACGCCTTCCAGCGGGAGTATCTCTTGGGTGCGAGCCAGGTGGCCACTCCTGTATATATTTCTTTCGGCTTCAGTTCTTTGTTTTTGGTTTGTCGTGAACCTTCGTTCCCTGATTTGCGCCGTGGCGTCGTGCCGAGCCACGGGGTCCCGACAATCGTAACGAACGTCACGCCGTGCCCAACAGGTCTGACGACCAACGCCATATTTCATTGCGTGGAATGGGCTCGCGGAGACTTGGGCATGCGGCCGCCGAAGCACCCGAAATGCTTGACTCTTGCCGATATTGTGGAGTCTCATGAACACCGGAGATCTCCTCTGGTTAACCTTCCTGTCCTTTTTTTTACTTCTCTCTGTGTGTTTCTCTCGTGAACACCGACGATGAATACGAAATGAAGGCGTTAAGACATCTCGGAGGGTACATACATATATACTTAACGCAAACCACCGGGCTACCCAGGTCAGAGTTGTAAAGGATTACAAGTATTGCACGTCTCTTTTCCTCGGAAAGAAACCGTCGTTTTACGAGGATTGGTCCCAAGAGACTAGTCTGCTCGCCCAGAACGCATTTCCCGACCTGTCTCACGACATGCCGCAAATTTATGTCGTTTGCACGTACAAACACGGCATCCCGTAGTCTCTTTTGCGTAAATAAATTATTTAGAAACGAATGAAACTGGCGGTCCCCCCGTGTTAGTACACTATATACTTCATGACGTACGAGCGTAGCGTTAACCAGCTGTGTTTAGTGATATAGTATTAGTTAGGAGGAGCACTTATCTGTACTGCTATACTTAGTAGCACAACGTACTAATAGGAGGTAGAGGAGTGTGATGACCTACAAACAATTATTGGCGTTGAATGTTTGACTGTCTCGGCTGTGTGTCCGGGGAGGACCAGCGTATCAATAGAAACCGTGAACGCCTGCAGTCTACACGAAATTCAGGTATATGCAATTCTGCGGCAATTAATAAACAACGCAACGTCCACTGAGTTGCGAATTCAACAGCTGCTCTGCATTCAAAAAGTCACTAGGTCATTTCCATATGCATACTACACGTTAAGCAGCCTTTTTTGGCTGAAAACGAGCTCCCATTCTTCAACGGCGGCATCGAAGAACTGTCAAACTGAGAAGGCGGTTCTTTTTAAAGCCCTTTCATAAAAGGAGGGGAAAGGCACAGTAATCTCCAATGGAGACCGGCCGCTTATAATCACGGCGATTGTAGAAAGAATCTGACGTGAACCTCACGCATTCAGTTCTCGCGTATATATACGGTGCGAAGAGAGAAGAAAGGACAAGATGTGTGACAACAAGACTCAATTGCGTAAGACGCGCGTTTTCTACATCGACACGGCCTTCACACCAGTGTGATTACACATGTACGCATACGATACACGAACCGCCGCTTTACTGAAGAGGGTAATAGTGTCGCAAATGGGCCACATTGTCGACCAATTAAAAGAGAAGAACGCGAGGCCCTTCGGTTAAGTCCCCGAGAAAGGGACCAATAAGCGTCGCGGCGGCGCGCGTGTCATATTCGGTCAGTGCGTGTCGCCTATATACCTCGAGCGGCACCTCCTCATTTCCTCGATAAGCCCCGCCTTTCAGAATTCTGCTTCGCTGCGATCCCTTCCCCCACTGAACTCCTTCACGTGCCGCTTATAGACGTGCATGTGTACCCGTCGCTCGTATATAATTCAGCAGCCACATTCCCTTCTTTTTTTACTTTTTTTCTTTCTTGCTGTTTTTCCTTGTTTGCCTTCTCTTCCGCAACCTATTATCGGTTAGTTAGCGCAGGATTCGATGTGCCGTGGCGGCAAGACCGCTCACGACGCACACACACCACACTACGCCGCGCGGCTACACAGCTGGAACCCGAGCACGACTTCGATTTGACTCCGCGAGCCGTCGCGGAGCGCGTGTTTCTGCGATCGCGCGCGACCGTGCAGCTGCGCGCACGGATTGACTCGGCCGAAGTTGCCTAGTCATCGCGCTTAAGGGTCGACGCCGCCGCTATAGCTTCCAGCAAGGACTCCACTCGCTTTCCTCTTCCTGTCTCCGCAAGCCTTTCTCATACAAACCCCCGCCCTCTCGGTGTATGTATATAAGCGTACTCTATACACATCAAGCGTTGCGGCATGGTTGGCAGGCTCGCGTCGAGCTGCGCAGGGGCAGGCTTGTCGCGGCGCCGTCACGCGCCGCGTGTCACGTTGCGCGAGTGTGGCGCCGATCACGACTGCGAGCGCGCGCGTGCGCGCTCTTGGTTAGCATAGTCAAGCGCCGTAAATTTCTGCGCGGGCGGTGCGCACCACGCCTTCCGAGCGGATCTCTCTCGCGCTTGTCCGCATTTCCATTCGACCTCGTGCACGCCATCACGCCAGCTTCGAAGAGAACCTCCGATGTGCGCGAGTTCGTTCGCCGAAAGACCGCCTCCAGTTCGTTGTTTCTTCTTTGTCACTGTGGGCAGGTATACCGACTGCGCCGGCCCTTCTCTATAAGGAAAGCGTTGACTGCGTTAGAGTGTCTCCGCTGCTTGCGTTAATGAGAGCAGCAGATATAGTTTTCTTCTCAGACGGCAGCGCAATAAAAGACGTCACTGCCGTGAGCCGACGAGGCATGCTGCACCTGTTTTGATTTCAACAAAAGAATATGGGATGCCTGTCGCGAAGATGTACGCGTATGTTGTGTAGTGCCGTTATGCGGCGTGGCGTATGCGACTCTTGCGCCGTGGAGAGATGTTGGGAACCGTTGCTGAAGTGGTCGCATTTTAGCGTGAAGGGCACGCAAATCAGCACGACATACAGGAACTGTTTGCTGCGTATTTGATATTTTCTTCGCAATTCGCTTATCCGTCATTTTCAAAGTTTTGACGTACAGATTAACTTCAGTGCTCTCATTGCGTATGCACAGCATATATAAGAGAAGCGCTCATTGGTACAATGCTCGCATTGTGAATTAGCATCAGCGCAAGCTCGCGTTTACGGCTAAATGTATTACCCCTTTGGCACTCTCCGTCCACAGGAGATAAGGCTCAACCGCGAAGGTGTTTCCCTGCCTAAGGTCGAAGACGCAGGTCGGATTCTCGAACACTGCGGGCACATCTCTATGGGGCCGAAATTCAGGAACAGAAGCGTGCCGGCTTAGCAGCGTGCTTGCTATTATTTTAACTATCAAATTATGTTTTAATTCTTACTGTTGTTTTCATCGGCAACTGTATCCATTGCTGCTGCCTGTGTACACTGCCCCCAGGTCCCCTCAGGTGGCCTTTTCGATGGCTTTTTTGTCTGGTGGAACCACACAACTTTTTGCGTTGAAAATAAAGTTTAAAGTTCAAGATTAGGTGCACGTTAAAGGACTCCAGGTAGCCAAAATTAGTACGGACTCTCCCGTGCGCCGCATCGTGCCTACAATCATCTTGTCTTTGTTCTGGCACATAAAACCCCATATAATTATTTTCTTTTTTTTTTTCTTGCAGTCGACGACTTTCGTGACAGCATCTCTGACTACACAGTCTGGTATAACTTAAGCAGCCAAATTTATAGCTGGGCGCGATCACGTCCACGGGTTACGAGCGAAATCAACCTACTCCGCGATATTCCATTTAACTTGCGCAGACGAAACAGCGCCCGCTCATAACCCTTTTTCTTCACGACGCAAGAGCTCAACACAAAAAAAAAAAAGAAAAAAAAAGCGAACAAGTCTCCATACGCTCAGCTGCAGACTTGAGATTAAGGTGGTGCCCTATTTCCTTTAGTGTGTCGTATTTTTGCGATAAGAAAGCAAGTTATCAAGAACGCGATTTCAGTGCGCATGAGCCAGCAAATGGGCAAGAAAGAGACTTGGTATGAATCAAACAGTTCGTCCGCTCAACGGCAACACGTGCGCACTTACAAGGAAGTAAGACAAAACGAAAAGCTGAACACGCGCAAAAAGAAAAGAAAAAAAAAACAAGAAAACGCGAGCTGCTCGCATAATTCCGCATGTGTCTGCGTCGTCGTCAGCTGGCTCGGTAGTTAAGATTCTTGTCACTAAGAAACGTCGTCTGGCTAACCTGTAACGGATGGGCTTTCGGGGAACTACACTTTTGAGTGGCCATTAGCGAGTGATTTAGTGCAGCAGCTCAACCGCTTCTGGGCTTTCATGAAGTGTAAAGAGAACGCCAGTAGAGCGCGTATATGAAGACTCTCTGGCGACACCTTTCTGCACGCACTTCTTTTGAGACATGTTTACGTGTTTCGTAACACCGGCGTTAACAGTACCACGTTAACGAGCAGACACTTCGTTACTCCTAATTTTAGTTTATTAATTGTTGTTTTTCTGTCAGTTGCTATAGTAGGTTCGGAGAAAAGAAAATGTGTCAACGTTCTTTGCGTGTAGGTCAGCTGTAGTCTTCTTAGGTGCGGAAGCAAAGGTAAATATTCTGCGCGAGTAATTCTCCTTTCCTTTCATAAACGATGGCGTATACTCGTTATTCACACGCGTTGTTTTGTGCTTGTGCAACGTGGCTAATGTTATGAAGGCTGAGCTCCCTCACGACGACGCACGCAAGTCGTTTTGTTGTGGAACTGTACTTTGGTGCGTCGAATGAGTTCAACAGATTCCTTTCACTTATATCGCAACACAGATGTAATTTTCAATTTTCAAATTGAGCGATAGAGAGGTGATTTATTTACAGAAAGGTAGAGAGGCAGGCCTGCTACTCGGAAAGGGGGTGGGGAAAAGAGAGACGAATGTCGTCGAAAAGAGACAGAGGTAAGTATAAACAGGTTCATCATGGATTAATGTAGATGTCATCTAAAATCACAATGGCACTGGTGCCTAGGTTAGGCAACTTATAGGAAACACACAACTGTCGTTCTGAACTTCATGGCATGGCATCGATTACAATATACATTAAAGGCGTTCACAATAAGCGCTGTATTTATGCATTTACTCGTGGAACTTCAGTTAGCCGCGAAATATCACTTGCAGCAAGCCGGAATTTACTGCACGGCATGTTTTATATTGCTCTCTAGCCTTAAAAAAAGTGCTGAAGCACAACTAGCCCACTCATCCATACCGTTGCGAACTTCATGCTGTCACTGTATGCCCCTTAATCGATGAGATCCCAATATTCGCCGCGAGACGTAATACAGCGCATATACTCACGGTCATCGCCCGTGCGGGCCCTGAATGCCGCTGCCAGCGCCGCGGGGTCCGGGCTGGAGTTTGCGGGGCTGGACCCGACGCCGCCTCCGGCGCCCGAGCCGGCTCCGTGGTGCGCCGGCCCGTTGCCGGCCACGGGCGCAGCAAGAAACGGAGACCAGAGGGCGGCGGCCGCCGGTCCGCCGGCTGCCGCAGCGGCAGCAGCGGCCGCGGCGGCGGCGGGCGACGGCCACGGCAACGTAGCCGCTGCGGCCGCCGCGTACGGGTGGTACATGGAGTAGCCGGCGGCGCGAGCGAACTCGGCCGCTGCGCGTTCGGCGGCCCGGTTGCGAAGGATCCGGTTGATGGAACTCACGCTGGGCGCCGTGTTGTTGCTGCACACGCCTGGAGTGAGGGAACAGAAACGGGGGTTTAATTGGGCGTGCAGAGGGAGGCAGAGAGAAAAAAAAAAGCAATAACAAAGCTAAGACATTATCACGATTAGCACATTCAGAGCGTCACGTTGT
The DNA here is from genome assembly GCA_013339685.2 of Hyalomma asiaticum. Classification (NCBI taxonomy): domain Eukaryota; kingdom Metazoa; phylum Arthropoda; class Arachnida; order Ixodida; family Ixodidae; genus Hyalomma; species Hyalomma asiaticum. The sequence continues at coordinate 72,101,805 of CM023485.1, read as the reverse complement.
TTGAATCTGCATCGTTACGCATTGACTCGTTAAAGGAATGAAGAAAGTTGCGAACGGAATGATAGGCGACGATTTGCAGGTGCCCCAAACACTTTGCACACATTTGTATTGTTTTGTGTATGTATCTTATGAATGTTCTTGTCGTGTGATTTCTCTTCACCAGGAACGGTGAGAGATGTTGGAAAAGCGCAACATAGCAAAATACCTAAATGATGAGCTTGAGGTGCATCTGGCGTATCTCTAACTTAGGAATGTGCACTACGTACGAAATGTGAGCGAATTAAAGCGCAGGAAAGTCGCTTTCGTCTCTTCTCCGCTTTCACAACTTGCGTGGATAAATAAAAGTAAACTACGGGCAATCACAGCGCCTGTCGACCTGCGGTGACGCATACCTAAAGCTTATGTGCAGCGAATTAACGGGGTTCGCACATTCGACTATCTAAACACCCGGGCTCGCTTGTGATTCTGAGCTGGTGTATACCTCTGAGTGGTGCCTAAAGCTAACGTAAGCCAATGCCATTCTGATCTATCGCTAGCTAACGATAACACTTTCGAGATCAGATACGAAATTTCGTTAGTTGGCCACGTACTTCAAGCCGAAATACAGGATTAACATGATTATGAAATTTAATCTTCCGCAGGACGCGAAAAAAAGTGTGCGGCGACGCACTTAGTGGCACATAGACGACTAGCATGTTCCGCGTGGCCGCAGATTATGTTCACGAGCCGCTCGAAAGGTCTTATGCTATCTTCGCTAGAGTATCTTTGTTACGGCACCTTGCCCCAAGCTCCGAAGACATTGTGTTGTGTAAGATACTTTCTCTGCACGCGCCTCCAGTTTATGTAGCGCTGTCCACTTAAGGCGCCCGAAGTCGCGTACGGCTTCACTGCCGTGCAATGCTTCTTGTGCGCCCATACCGCCGACAGTAATCTGCAATGGCCTGGTCGCTTATGTAGAGCCGCCCCTGGGTGTCTGATACCGCAGCCGCCGACGAGTAGCACATCGCGAAGCGGGTCGGGTCACTCTAGATATCGGACGCGTATGCGATGCTAACGTCCCAAACTATACCATAAATCGGCTGCCACCGTCTTCCGACAGGCTTCGTGCATTGCCTTGATCGCACGTATTCAAAAGCCCAGCTACCGTAAGCAGCACTTCAATAGCGGAGGCGATTTAAAGCGAGGCACTGTAATGGTATAACTTATACACTGAGGATATCTAAAAGTAGGAAGGAAAGAAAATTTAAAAAAAAACGGCGTCGCTGTTTTTGTCGAGGGGACATTAAACTCGACCTTCCTGTAATGCTCATGCAGAGAGCAAGAAATAGGCGGCTCTAACGAAACACAGAGAGAAATAAAAACAAGAGGTTCGGAAAGCTATATAGCGTCGACGTTATCTCTCTTCAAAGGTCGCTCTCCAGTTCTCATCCCATAGTATACAGTAAAGGAAACGAAGCATTCGAATGTATGGAGAGAAAAAGAAAAAAAAAAAAACGTACTTAGGCCACTGAAACAGGCAGCTATAGGGGGTGCACGGCGGAATCAAGATTCGTCGGCGGGGTGACTGTCGTAAAAACAGCTCCCTCGGGTTACGTGGAGAGGTGGGGGAATATGGGGGAGGGAATACTTCAAGCCTGCCAAACGGCGCAGGTCGTGGCAATACGTTTAATGGCAAAGCGAGAAACGCTTCGGCCATCGTGTGTGTGAGTGAGCATACGAGCCGGGCATCGGCAATTGATTCTCACACTGCGCGCCGTCGCGTTCTCTTGTGCTGGTGCCGTCGTCGCCGATGCCCACAGGCGCGCGATCATTGTTCTGACCGATCATCAGCGACCGCATCCTATAATGTACTGCCTCCCTCGGGAATGATACGCGCCTTGCGCGATTCCCGTCTGTGCACTGCACGCATGCCGTGGCGCGTGACCCTGTTTTGCGGTGTCGCAAGAGACGATGCTACTATCCGGAGGCTTTATAAAAAGGGCATTGATTTGAGCACACCATGCGCGGGTGCTTCGTGCGAACGCAACCTCCCCGTGATAGTCATGAATGACCGCGTATGCGTTGACCCGAAGTTCACGCCGATGAATGTTCATCGGTACGTCCCCCACAATACATTACTTAAAGAAGGACGAACGACGATCGGAAGCAAAGTCTCAGGGGGAGAATGGTTCGAGAAAACCACGAAGTGTACAGGCAGCTCTGCTGCTGTCTCGAAATGTGTGTTGATTCCGTGCTTGATCATGTACCAGCCTTTTATCGCGGTGTTGATAATACGGGTCATTGTTGGAGAATGCTAGTTTTGGGTGGACACAGACGTGTCCAAAATGATTTTATTAGTTAAAAAAAAAAAAAAACATGCGCCGGGTTCTAAGGAAGCCAACTTACTTAGAATAGCATGATTCAGGTAATCTTAACTAAGCTATGGCGGCCATAATAAAGAAAGCCATAATAAGGAAAGAAAGGAATAGCTTCGATTACGTCATGTTTTCGAAGTTTCGGCGATAAGCTTTAACAGATATACTGGATAAAGTGGTCGCTCGGGCTAGTTGGTGATCCAAAATCAATAAAGCTTAGTCGAACAAAGCTTAGTTAATTTCAGCGTTTGTGTTGTGTCCTTCTCTTGCCTCTGTCCTCGCTTTTCTTTTTCTGCGCTGCGCACCATGCTGATTTCGAAGATTAAAACATTGACTACTTTCTCTTCAAATATTGAACATTAGATGGCGAAATTAACGACGATAGCGGTCCCGGAAAATCGCTTATCTACGTATACTCCCTGATCGTTTCACATTAGTGTGTGTCCCACTAATCTTCGACACTTGTAATAAAATTATCATCTTTTTAATTTTTAAATTTATTTATATTTACAGACCCAGTGTATAAAAGTGTGGTTTTGACAAACTTCTCGGGCGCCAAGTGATCTCGCGTTTCTTTTCAGCGTCTGTCACTTTTTTTTTTTTCCCTCACGATACGTGCCGGCTTGTCCGATAGAAACGTAGTACACTGGCAAAGCGGGCAAGCGCGAATTGTGGTGCGCGATTGCCCGCCGTAGGTGCTCCGCGATGCATGTCGTCGCATAGGCGAGCCCGTGCATAAGACGACGGGCAAGCCAGCGGCGTGGACACGCCCACCCCGAGGCGCCATTGCTTACACGGTATAATACTCGCTGCTGCTACGCACCCAAGTATATATACGGGGAAACCCGCGGCGCTGGATGACTGACAATGCGATCAGCAGCAGCCGCTGCCCCGGTCCGCGTGGCGCGAGGTGCTCGCGAGCTTATTCTGAGCGCGCGCCTCTGTCGTTTTCCCCGGACTCCATGCGTGACGCGCCCTCGGCGACAAAGACGCGGACACCTATACAGCAGCAGGGTGTCTAGTGTGTCAGCCATGTGTGTGTGTGCCGCATGCACTCGCCAGAAAAGAAAAGGCTCGCGCGGAGCGCGTCTTCGCATGACGTATCCATTGTGCGCGGCGATCTCAGCGCGCCCCAAGTTATTGCGCATATCCGCTGTTTCTCTCGCTTTGTGCAGGTGAAACCGGCGCGAAGAAACAAAACAAAAACAAACGCGATTCTTACATTACCTTTTCTTTCTTCTTTTTTTGCAGTCGTGTACGCGATATTTACCTTTTTACCCGGTTCTTGCTGCAGAAAACGTGTTTGCGTATTGCTTTCACTTGTGTATGTGTGCTGTGCGCGCGCGCGCGTAAGTACGTACGTTGCCGCTTTGAATAAATCTACAAGTACTACACTCACTCTACATATGTTCTCACCATATTACGTCAGTGCTGCCGTCATGGTTACGTCATTATGAAACGTCATAATGACTTCATCATGCCACGTGGCGTGAGCGCCGAAATAGTACGGGCGCCGATATGTGTCGCACCTGGGCATGCTGCGCTTTCGCGTTTAGTGCATGCAGGTGAGGGAACTTACGTGCTCTTGTAGGTTTTCCTTCAATACTTCAAAATGAATAGCTTACATAATGCGACAGAGAGTATATCCACCATAGCGTGTACCTCGCGCCCAGATGCATTGCTGATGTCGCGGGTTTTTCACGGGAAACGTTTGTACAATTCTCCGCGGCACTTAGTCGACGCGTAAAATACTTCTGGGGCTGACCGGAAGCTTCGTTCGTCTATTTTTACTACAGCTTTCCGCATATGCATCATACTCATTGCACCATTTTTTTTCTGGGTACTACGAGATTTTTTATGGGGGCAGCAATTCCAGAACGCTCGCATGCTCGGATTTGCAGTGCGACATTAAACATCCCCGTGTAGTTGAAATCATTGCACAGTCCCTCCGTGATCCTGGTTTTCGCCTATAAAACACTAGAATTTGCTTTCAATCTGCTCGCCCACTCTTCATATCCATTTAGGCCGACAGTCGTAGTACCTTTCATTAGCAGCGGTATCCAATCGTAATTCAATTTCATTTGATCAGGCTTTGAAGACACCCACCTTTTCATACTTCTACGATAAAACATAGTGGGCAAATAAACACAAACGAGAGAATTATATGCCTACACTATGCTCCGCAGCACCTTTCAGCGTCTCATGGTTACACGAGCCAGTCGCTATATAAAAGCCGTCCACACGCACGCGGAAGCAAGAAGCGCCCTCGAGGTGCGATTGTGAAACGCACAGTGGTGAAGCGAGAAGTGACGAGATGGGTGCCGCCACGCGGAGTATATACGGGTGATAGCATTGGTTGGTAGGCTCACAAAGGAGTAAGCGCGGACATGTCCAGCCACGACAGCTCGGCCACCCCTTGCCCTTATTATGCGCGATCAGCGGTGCGCTCAGGTCGCGCCTTGAAGGCTCACATTGTATGTGCGCGGCGCGCGTTGCCGCTCGGTATATGGTCGAGAGTGTAGCGATACGTCGAGCGTAGAAGACCTCAAGCGTGGCAGCGCGCACAAGTGTGCTCAGGTTGCGAGAGAGCAGCCGTCTTCGGGTTTTTGAACACCGACGACTGCTGTCTATATAGTTGAGAAATGCTGCGCGAAGGGCAACATTTCGCAGGAAAAGGACGAGAGAACGCGAACTATCAACTGGTTTTGTTTGTTCTTTAATTAGCACATATATAAGCCTGTTAAAACGTCACGTTAAAGGAAAACGGATTGGAGGGGAAAAAGTCATGCAAGTCGGGGCCGTCTCATGACAATTAGATATGCGTAGAAAATCGCTTTCCGCCTCGTACAATGTAACACAAGTGTCAAGCAGCCGTCGTCATTCTTTTTAATAAAAGAAAAAATCTTGCAAAAGTTCACTCCCTGTCCTGGTCCTGCTCTTTCCCATGCAGAATCTTAATCCTTTGGAACAAAGATTGGCATCATATGCATGTGCTGCAATTTCTTAAGATTGATTAACAGCATTTCTTAACTAAGACACGCACCAACTCGCCCACCAAGAAGCAGTTGTAATTAGGTGTACTGTATTTATGGCGCGTTAAGAAAGGAGGGGTGCCGTAGTGGGCGCGCCGACATACGGCACCGACTCCTTGCTTCCTGAGCAAAAACTGTGGTGGCTTTACTGATGAATATGTTGTAAATTTGCCTGTTATCAGAGCATACGTCGCTACGTTAAGCTATTAGAGGCGGTGACGTTCCATATACGGCCGCCCAGCAATAATTGACGGGGCTTTACGTACCAAAACGAGCTACGATTAGGAGACACGCCCTGTGGCGGATGGCTCCAGAGTAATTCTGACCACATCCATGGAGTTCTTTAAGGTGCACCTAAATATAAGTAGGGGGGTGCTTTTCTTTTCCTTCATTTCGTCCTCATATAAATGCGGCCGCCGTGGCAGGGATTCGATCCCGCGACATCGAGCTCTGCAACCGAACACAAAGCCGCCGCGCTACCGCGGCGGTTTTGGTGACGCAACAAATAAGGTGGCTGTTCATCACCCTATTTGTTGCGTCACCCTAAGCGTCACCCTAACCCCAACAAATAATAACCGCAGCCTTATCTGTTGCGTCACCCTAGCTGCAACAAGAAGGTGACTTTTCATCACCCTATTTGTTGCGTCACCCTAACCCCAAGAAATAATAACCGCAACCTTATTTGTTGCGTCACCCTAGCTGCAACAAATAAGGTGATTGTTCATCACCCTATTTGTTGCGTCACCCTAAGCGCCACCCTAACCCCAACAAATAATAACCGCATCCTTATTTGTTGCGTCACCCTAGCTGCAACAAATAAGGTGACTGTTCATCACCCTATTGGTTTCGTCACCCTAAGCGCCCACCCTAACCCCAACAAATAATAACCGCAACCTTATTTGTTGCGTCACCCTAACCGCAACAAATACGGTGGTTGTTCATCACGTTATCAAGATCTTCATTGACCTGGTAAGAAGAACGTCTTATTACAGTTTTAAAGAGCGGGAATTAATAGCTGCACTCCTACGTCATTCACTATATCAGTCTAGTTGGTGAAACTGGGAGTAATTTGTTGAGTATTTGGAAGTGCCAGTATGACACTGCATATAGGCTATGTCTAAACATTCTTTGTATACGTTTATTATGGAGCCCTTGATCAAGTCGTAGGCTATCGTCGAAACGTCGTTTAAGGGAAAAATAGAGGCACTTACAGCTTTTTATGATTTTAATTGCTTCTACCGTTCCTCTTTCTAGAAACAAAAGAGTAACATCTGAAGTGATGTGGCAAATAAAGAAAATGTACTGGTACTCTTGACGAGCGTTGTTGCGGCCAACATGCATGCCAGATAACGATCATTTGAAAACATGGCTACTGCATCCACCTGCACGATAATGACACTTATGTACTCACACAAAAACATGTATGTACACACTCGGCAGTTACAACGGGCATGACACACCTGTGCCTGTGAAAACCTCGCAATGTACACCATATAATATATGAGCGCGCCAACTGGGAGACCTCATCCTGGAATTGTGTGTGTGTGTGTGTGTGTGTGTGTGTGTGTGTGTGTGTGTGTGTGTTTGTTTGTTTGTTTGTTTGTTTGTTTGTTTGCGAGTGCGCGCGTGCAAGTGCTAGAAAGTGTGAAAATATCACATTACGTAATGTTGCTAAGATGCGGCGCATTTGTGAAAAGTGGTCTCGTTAAATCAATACTTCGGGTAAAATCGTTGCTGGGGGGGGGGCTGATATGTGAAACATGAATATGAATTCTGTGAAATAGTTGTTGTAGGTTCGTGCAGGGAAGACGGACTGAATTAAATTTATGACGATGCTGAATAACATCAAAAGTATACAGTGCGCTACTTTTTTTTTTTTTCGGTAACGGTAGAACGCTAACTTACTTGTAACTTGGGGCGCTTACGCGATCCTTTTTTATTTTTCTAGTGTAACGAGTAACATACTGAGTTACCTTATACTTCGGTAACGCCTACAACACTGATTATAAGCGTCGTTTGTTGGAGTATTCGGTCGAGCAAAGCTCAACACCAGACTGAGTGACAGCAGTACGTATGTGTTGTTTATTATAGCTCCGCATATAAGGAGCGCATAACACACCCTAGAATCGCAACTGACGTTATGCAAGCACCACCACAACTGGTGATGCAATAGGTTTATTTGTGATATGTACCGTGCGGGGAGAGCCGTCGTGGGCGAGCGGTAGCGTGCTTGCTTGGCACCTCGGGGTCCCGGGTTCGATTCCGACCTCTTTACTGCGTTATATAGGCTACTTTTGGGTCATTAAAGCACATTTGTCTGCCTGTTTGCTTGATATGTGTACATTTCAATCGCAAGCAATTCAACATACGCTATCCCTTTCTCTTGTTCGACCCACGCAAAGTGTTTTCTCCTGAAGATTTTAATGTCTATTTTGGTTGGACCTTGATTGACTTATGTGTTGTTAATTCAATCACCTTTAGCGAAAAGGCGCACACCCCATGGCCGAGCACTACAGGTAAAGTAATCGTATTGTCGTCAATCGTGAGGCACATGACAGGTATGTCGCGTTAGTGACATCAAGATCGATTTATGTTAGCCATGGACTTGTACCATATTGTCCCAATTTAGGCGTATGCCAAGCAAACGAAACGACCAGGAGAACACGGAAACGTATGCGGATAGATAGATAGATAGATAGATAGATAGATAGATAGATAGATAGATAGATAGATAGATAGATAGATAGATAGATAGATAGATAGATAGATAGATAGATAGATAGATAGATAGATAGATAGATAGATAGATAGATAGATAGATAGATAGATAGATAGATAGATAGATACGGTCGAAGTGACATATCTATAGGTTTGCCAAAAATGCTTCCATTAAAAGAACTCACGATTGTATTCTTCGTGCGGATTTCTACACTCTCAAACCTCCATGGTCACGATCGTGTGCGTACGCCACAGAAATTGTTCGTCCTTTATTGGTAGTCTCCAGCACCCGCCCCTTATCCTTGTAAAAGACTCACGAGATACTAAGTTTCTTTCTTTGCATGTGCCATAAAGGATTAACGAGAAAGTCTTCAAATGCTTCGAGGAAAGCGACGCTACGTGATGTCATTGCCAAGTGGTGAGTTTCGTAATGGCTACACTTTCGAGCGCCCCTTGCATGCATCGATTTTGTCAGCTTCCGGAAGCGTGGGCATCCACGCACGTGGTATTTAACATGCGTCAGAGGCAGGGACTTCAGTCCGGCGTTGTCATTAATAACGCATTCAGATGAACTTGGAATATTGTATTATGTAGTATGAAAAATGGGGACCTTTAAAAAATATCTTCTTGAATTCACGAAAGCTCTTTAAAAATGTACGTTTCTTTAAAAAGCATTCTGGCCGGTAAACACATTCATCAGTGGCCACATATTATAATGTGCGTCTTCGGACTCTCGCTACACTTTGCAAGCCCCGCACGCGTCCAACCTTAGAAAAAAAAGAGAGAGAGAGAGAGAACATGCTATAATAAACAATAAAGATGATAAGTAGAGTGACTGTTTGGTTAACTTCTCTATAAATGGAGATAGCACAGGAAACGTTAGAAAGGAAGGGGCTAAAATCTGATGCGTTTGTCCATGCATATATGCGGTGAGGCATTTCGCAACGTTAGGCCGAAGTGGAGCGTTAATAAGTACAGAAGTGCGCGAAAGACAACTCATATCATTTGGAACTCGGCCATGAACTTTTCCCTAACTGACCACACTCTCCGCTGTCTTCTTATTTCATAATTCCGAGTAGAAAAGGGAGGGGGTGTTACGTTCCGCAACCACCCATGCCGTGGTTGATCCATGCCGTGGTGAAAGGCTGGAAACTTCTGCCAGATGGGACTCTTTGACGTGCACTGACATTCTATATAGCGTTCCGCCTCCGTTGAAACGCGATGGCTGCGGCCTAATTTGACAACGCGTCGTTCAGGTATGCAGCCAAGTGCCCAGTCTGCCGTCACGGCTATGCATATAATTACAGGCATCGGAAATACACGATGTATTGGCGGCATACGACCGCAATATGTCAAATGACGAGCGAGCGGCGATACAGAGCCTTGACAGGGCACGCCAAGACAAGCACAGAGCCAATTTCAAACAAAAGACGTCAAAAATAGACGTCCTTGATACTTTCTGGTGTCTTACGTGCCAAGACCACGGTATGATGAAGAGGTACGCACTAAGTGGGGTGCTTTGGATTAATGTTGACCACCCGGCGATCTTGAACGTGCACTTAAATCTCTAAGTACACGAATGCTTCTTTCATTTAGACCCCATGTAAATCCTTCCGCCGCCACCGGAAATCGAACCCGTGTCCTCAAGCTTAGCAAGCCAGCATTTGTACCCACTTAAAATGTCCCGTCCGGCGCACAAAACATGGGCTTGCTACAATGGCGCCTCTATTAGCTGACAGCACAGCCAGCGGCACTCTATACTCACTGGCATCATCATCATCATCATCATCATTGGAGCCTGGGTAAACTCGGATGGTGAATGGCAGAAACGCGGCTGCCGTCGATGGTCCCACTACCGCGAAGATGTCTATTAAGGGGCAGACCAGCGTGTATTCGCTTACATGCTCTTCTGCAGGGAATGCGAGTAACACACTTGAACCTCGAGGATGGCCACAAGGTCGACCATATATATATAAGAAATCTAACTGCAAGCCTAGAAGGCCGGTCCGACCGGCATACGGGGCGAATAACGTCCACCGATAAGTTGCACTGTCGCAGGCGGAGGGCTACAGAAAAACGAACTAGCATCCAAAATCAGAAAAGAGGAGGAACATCAGTATCTGAGAAAAAAAGGGCGAAGAAGAAAAGACGATCGTCTCTTGGTGGGGCGAACTTAGAGGAAGGGCTTGCTGGCGGCGTTTCGGTTTTCACTGTTTACAGAGAGAAGACCGGCGACCACCTTTGGCAAACATCCGGCGACCGGAAGCTAAACGGGCGAGGCAAGCTGCAGTCCGCGAACACGCCTGCAGGCCGAAAGCTGGTCGCCAGTAGACCTGCACGGCACTGCTCGTACGAGGCACACCACCTTTCATTATGGCGCAGGGCGTCGCACTGAACTAAAGGAGGAATGGAGTAGCTCGCTTTCTGTCGGTAACAACCGAAGGAAGCCGCATGACCAGAAAGCAATCTAGAGCGTAGGCGAAATTCATGGTTTCATTTGAAATGCGAAACTCAGGAGAACAATAGAAAAACTTTTGGCAACTCAATCCCAGGAATGAGATCAAACGAAGACAGTGCTGCTGCCACACTAGCTAACGGCCCATATTGGCTGTCAGGATCTAACAGCACTCTGTACAGCACTCTGAACAGCACTTCACTTCGCTTGGATATACCAGTCATGATTCGAGAAAGACAATGTCATCAGATGAAAGTGGTCGGAAAAGCAATTGTTGCTGCCCCTGAGAACCGACACCGTCCAGAAGAGCGGGAGAAACAGAGGCACGGGCACAACATGCAAAGACATCTCCGTACCTACTTAGCGTATGCGTCAATTCGCGGCTAATCTGTTCCTCCAGAGTTCCGACATGCATCTGCAGGCTGCGAAAGTGTATATGCACACGTGCCTGTATATTTGCTCCCGAGGAAATGTGCCGTTCAAAACGGGTTAGGTTAGATTGGCTCAGATGCTGTGTTCGGGATGCTGTCGGACCTGGCACCTAAGGTGCTCCGCGGAATGGCTGCGTAATTGGCGGTAATGCCTCCGCCGTCAGCGCAAGCACCTCGTATGTAGGGCGCGAGGTATTACGATACAGAGACGCGGAAACACCGCTTACCACTTCGACGCCCGCTAGCGCGCCGAAAAACGCCCGCGAGTTCCTCGGCTGAAGTGCTGATAGGGAATTATGAGCGCTGATAGATATACTCCCAAAGGAAACCAAGACCGGTTGTTAGCCGCATAAGGTTCGTAACTCACTGCCACGTGCTAGTTAGGTCCTATAGATAACGAGTAGCCTGTGACGACACGTTGGCTGAAATAACTATGTCGCCAGGTTCGCTGCATTAACAAGAGTTGAAGAAAATGTAATGGCGGAGTTAACAACCAGAAAAGAACCGCGTTGGCTGCACGTACTGTAATCTGGGAAAGGGGATCGGGAAGATAGATAAAGATGTGTTTGTCAGAAAGAGAGAGATGAGAAAGGACACAGTGCGCGCGTGCAGACTGTACAACGAGGTCAGAAGTGTTCGGGCGAACAAGCCGTTAAAAAAAAAAAAAAACACGAAAATGCCTCCCTTCTTTCTGAGCCGATAACCTGGCAGGAAAGCTTTCTAGTGGCATCTTTATGGAAAACGGATAGTCCTTCGCTTATTGCAGTTCATCGTCTCTATTAGTGAAACCGACAAGAGTGACCGATGTACCCTTCGTGTTCATTTGGGTATCGCACTACCCGCGTCATTCCAATCAGTGTAGAGAAAATTCTAGTGGAACCCACAGTGAAAAACTTGCTAGGTGCTTGCGCAGCTCATGCGTGGATTTTGTAGTGAAGCGTCTTACTCGTGCAGTCTGGTGAGGCAAACCCCAATCAGTTAATCGAGATGTGTCTACTGACCGCACAGAGACTGGCTTCTCTGAAACGTTTAGCATGCATGTGACATGTTCGGCGGAAACTTAACATTGGACCAGCAAATACACCATTGTCGACCTCGAGAAATATTTACATGTAGGACCGTCAAGTTTTGTTACTCCTTTCCACGGGCTCACACCATAAATGGCCTTCTTTCTTTATGGGCGCCTCTCGGCAACCGTGCGTTTTGTATTGCGGAGGCATAAAGAGTCATTACCACGTAAATTTAGAGTCAGAACGCTGCCTCTAAAGGTTATACGCTGAAACAGCGCTCCGCAAGGTTGAGAACTCCTTGCTATGACGTACGTACGATGGCGTACGGCGGATGCCGAACGGGTGGATGCTAGTTTTCTTTGTTGAAATATCTCGTAAGGCAGATATGTCGTATATCCAATAACCTCGTATGACAGCATGTCATATGAGAATACATATGTGGTCATACGAGGTTAGTGGACAGATATGCCACATACGAATTCCATATATGTGGTATTCATATGTGGTTCATATACCACATATGAACCATATGTGTTTTCGTATGATTCATACGATGTTATTGTATATGTGGCATATGTCTCATATGATATTTTTGCACGGACTTATGAAGTCTTGCACGAACTTGTATGCTGCTAGCGAGCATACAGGACCACTGCGAAGCCGTACGAACACGATTGCCGGGTCACGCTTAAGTGACCTATAGACGCAACATGAAAGGGAAACTTAGAATCCACCCGTTGGGCCTCCGCCTTACGTCATCGCATGTATACGTCATCACAACAAAGAGTTCGCGACATTGTGGAGCACTGTTTCAGTGTATAACCTCACCGAGCATCTCACTAACTGAAAGCACGAGAACATGTTGATGAGCACAATCAACCGTCAACGAAAATTACGTCCTCTTTCAAGCTCGCTTGCTTGCCTGAAATGTTATGGAATAAGCTAAGAACAATCCGCTTAATGGAATATATTAGAGTAAAAATAAGCCATTCAAATGGAAGTTGGTCCTCCATATGTGCTACACTTTGTGTCCTCTAAAGCTGTACGCGTCACTGGCTCTCATGTGACATGCACTGACTGTGCCAAGACGCTGTTCTACTTTTCGCCGTTTATTCGCACGCGGGTGTCAATGAGTCGAAGCCTTTGTCCTTGATTCCAGATGGCGTCATCGATATAACCCGTCTATCTACGCGCCGTTCTACGGTCGCCATTCATTTCTCGACGCCTGTAGTACGTTCTCGCCTCACACAATACGCCGAGAGAACGTGCGATTAAGAAATGAAATCCAATATGGGTCAAGTTTTAGCGATTCTGATTGAAGACACGATGTGTTCTCTACGCAGCGCTACTCTGCTCGCGTGGCCACTCGCGATACTCAGTGTGCGTCGAGCTTTTTAAGAATGGGCCTTGCCGTATATACCGCCGCCGTAAAACGCGCTATCGCTGTCAACATTTACCGGCCCGCCACGCGCTTGCCACTCGAGTAGAGATCGAGATATGAGCTTATTTGCATAAGTAAGAATGAAACTCCAGCCCGCTTACGTCGAGCGAAAACTACGACGCACTATCTGTAGTCATTCATTATCGCCGTCACAAGGCGACTGGTGAAACCTAGTTTTTTGTTTAAAGAGAAAAATTAAAAAGATATATCGTGATTCCTTTGTTTTTTTTTCCTCTCTATGACGTTGTGTGCCGTCTCTATAGTCGAAGGCCTGAGGCGTTGAATGAAGCGAAGAAGCAAAGGAACAAAATGAACACGAGGTCTGTCAGCCGCCGCGCCCTTGCCTCACGTGATCCGGAATATCGAATCTGTTTATCCCGATCGCTCGTGCGGGGGCGCGCATGCATACTAAGGCAAGCGTCGCAATGCCTGCGTGTAGCGCGCGCGCAGATATCGTGGCGCAATAGCGTGTCAGCTCCCATGAAGATGTAATCACTTCGCCTTTGTGAATAAGGAAGAACAGAAGAAAGGAAAGAAGAAAAGAAAGAAGGAAAGAAATAGACATTGCAGGCGAAATAAATCAGACGTGCGGCGCCGTGCCCCTTCAAACAAAAAAAGAGGCTCGCGCGCCCTTCGTAGAGACAGCATCCAAGGAAGGGTGCGGACAGATATATAGCACACCCTGCCTCACTAACGCCGTGCAGTGAAGCCGAGGCTTCCAGCCGTGTCAGTTAATTAGGAAAGTGAACCCAAATGATCGTCTCAGAGTGAGCGGGCTCGCCCGCCGTGCGCCGCTAATCCTCGCGTAATCCCCCGCCATTAAAACCGGATTTAGAGGTATAATAGCGGATACCGAAACAGCCGTCCTTACGCGGTTTTTCCGTCCTGGGCGATACCACGTACGCGGCTTTCGCCACATTGCATCGAGTAAATGAAACGGAGTATCGCCGCGAAGTGCCCACTGGTGCGCCCGCATTACCATTCCGTACGCGCGCCGCGTACGGAGAGAAGTCCTTCGGGTTGACGCTTATCGGAAGGCATTCTGCGTGAACACACACGCTTGGCGGCGGTGCTGACTGCGTCTTGTATGGGTATATGCGCGACAAGTTTCCCTGCGGAAGTTATATAGGGACGCGACGGCGCTGGCGCGGCTCGCACGTTGCGCGCGGCAGCAGCCTGCGGCTAAGATGTTCGCTGCCGACTGGCTGGCCGCCCGCATGAGCGCGTGTGTAGCCTTGGGATGCGAAACAGCTTGAGCAATACTCGGAACAATCGCTAAGGCCATCGAACCAAACGGCACCCTTCGCCCTCCCTGTACCTACTTCTCTATATCGTTTTTTTTTTTTTTCCTCTCCTCGATATCGGGTGTCTTCTTGGACTCCGAAGCCGGTCCGCCGCTCTGATGGAGGCAACCCCTGGCCGCTATAATGGAAGCAGGATCTACGCGCACGGCTGAGCAGATATGGGAATATACGCACGCACATACACTCAGACGCACTCGGACCGCCGCCCGCAGGATCGTTGCTTTTTGGGTGAATCGCTGTAGTCGCTGACGCGAAGAACTATATGTATCTTTATTTTCTTCTTGTCTATATGTTCACTTACTGTTCTGTTTTCTTCACTTTTCCTTATTTTTTCTTTCCTTTTTTACCTGAGTGGGCCGGAAAGGGTCTGAGCGATATTTGGCTGCACACCGATGCGGAAAAGAGGGCTACGCTAGACTATAGATACACGTCCGTTCCCGGGCAAATAACTGCGGCGGTCAGCCCGCGCATCCGTGTTCTCGGAGATGGGAGCTGTGTTGGACAGCCATTTGTAAAGAACGAACTGGAGCTACGAAGGGGCGTCGAATGGTTTCATGTAAACGGTAAAGAGAAAAAAATTAGGGACGAAAGCGGCAACTGTAGGCACCGCTGTTGCCATAACAGCGTGACAACGAAGAACACCCGTATACATTTCGAAGCAGTTCACTGGAGTTGTTATTGGGTTCCACGCTGACAATTTGTCACACGGTGCAAGCTAAGTGTAAAGATATTTCAGTGTTTAAGTAAAGAGTGTAATAAAGGGAAGCTCGGGAGAAAAATTAGAGACGCTCCCTCCGAAGCGTCATTTTTCGCTCGGCAAATGTGCCTAAATAGGGGGGGGAGACACCATGCCGCGGTCGTACGGGCTATATACAGTGCTCGGCTGCTGACCGCAAAGACGCGGGTATACTGTCCCGGCCACAGCGGCTGCATTTTCACGGAGGGGAAGTTCTAGAAGCCGTATGCTGTTCAGTGGCGGTGCACGTTAAAGAAGCCGAGGTGGTCGAAATTTCCAGGGCTCTCTACAGCGTGTCTCATAAAACACGCCATGGTTCCGGCCCCCGAAACCCCAGCAATTATTAATAACCCAATGAACTAGTGCCATATCACAGCCGTCAATAATGTGCAGTATGCGGTGCTGACAGCAATATCTTAAGACTGATTTTCTTATCAAATCGCAGAACCCTTTATATAGTGACGGAAAAGAACACTTATTATTGCTTTTCGTTTCAAGGCCCCAGGACGCTTCTCGTGATCAGGACATTCTGCACTAAAGAAGCCTATACAAAGCTGCACTTTGAATTAAACATGCTTATTGTCTCTCAAGACTGACGACTGCTTGGCACTGCATTTAAAGAAAGCCTAAGTGCGACTATGTTTGCATCACATGGATGTGCCCGCAACATTTATCACAGAGCGCAGGAACGCACCATGACGACGGGCAGCAGAGTCGTAAAAGAAACCTGGCGCGAATGTTGACAACGATCTGTTCAGTGATTCCCGTCACAATCTTCGTTTCGCAACGGCGGTCTAGTGGCCATGACGCCCTGCTCCTTATCCCAAGGTCGCAGGTTCGAATCCCGGCCGCAGCGGCTGCATTTTGACGACAGCGCAACGTTGAGGCCCGCGTACTGTGCGATGTAAGCGCACGTTATAGAGAACCCCAGGTGGTCGAAACTTCCGAAGACTTCCGCTACGGCATCTCTCATAAGCATATCGTGTTTTGGGACGTAAAATGCCACAAATCAGTCAATAATCAATTTCTGTTTGATATGTTCCCCGTACTTCGGGCATCGTTGCAGCTCTGTAAACCATGGTGAAATGCCATAGATTTTTTTTTTTTCCTTTAACGTATCTTGGTGGCGTTCAATGACATTGTGCCCAGGCCGAGCTTGTGGTGCCTTCAATTTTCCTGTTTCGCTCGGTTTGAGTGCAGCACTGCTTCTATAATAATTCATCTGATGACGTATGTCAAACTTATCAAGCAAGTCACGCATATGGAAACGCGAGTGGCGGCTTGGTTGTCAAGGGCACACACAAACGTTCTTATAAAGGAGGTCAAACACGCGGTTTGGATACTGCCCCTTCACATACGTGACAGGTTCAAACGCTTCTGACCGAAGGCACATTGTCGTTGCACCACTAAGGCCGAAGGTCCTCGCTTTCATTTTCTTCTTTTTTGTTCACAAAGTGCAGCGCCGTTCGGTTCAATGTCCAAAGTATCGTTTCGAAGCTTGACTTGACGCTGAAACACTCGGTATTTAACATGCCCTTTGTTTCTATTCCTGCAAAAGGAATAAAAAAAGAAGCATAGAAAGACACAAGAACAGCGAGGTCTATGGACGAGAACGAGTGCAATAAATTTGTTCATTGTTGTTGTTGTTCTGGCCCGAGGTATTCGGCATCCGGAGCGGACGAACGTCGAATTAGGTACCATAGCAGCCGCAGATAGACGACAGACACAAAGAAAAACAAAATAAGAGAATGCCGCGGAGAGCTCGACCGACCGAATCTGATTGTCGCATTCACGTCCGCGCATACGCGCAGGTCTTCAAATTGAGCGATGCCACTGTCATCAGCAGCAGCATACAGAAGCGGCATTTCCACCCGATGACCGTTAATGCTACGCTTTCAGGCGACGTCTCAATCGCACACGCACCTCTTTCCTTGGTTCCCTCTGCCCCTCTTCGCTATAAAGAAAAAAAAGCAAACACAAACACTGCTACATGTCGTACGCCACCGGACACACGCACACATACACACACACACGCATACAAGCGGCCCAGTATTGAGACCGCCACGACACCAGCTATCCCTGACCACGTCGCGAGAGCGCGTTCGTGCAGGCGCGCGCGCCGCAGTCTGCAGTGTCGAGCTGCTTCTGGTGACGACGAAGCGACAGGAGGGGGGAGATGGCGCGCCGCCGTTGTTATATATATACTGCCTGCGCGACGCGGCGAAAAGTGTGCCGAACGACCGCGAAATGACGGGTTTCGGCGACGGCAAAATCGCGGGTCCTCCAATCCACCGTGCGGCGAGCTGCTGCCACGCCTTCCTCGTTGCCGCATAGCACGACGTCGATGAAGGAGTGTGCGGTTGTTCGGCCGACGGCTTTCATTCAGAAGACATCGCGCTCGACTCTGCGGTCATTCCGGCCGATGCCGAAGGTTGTTACGAAGCGCGCGTGTGTGTACTCGCCGTATAGTACAACCCACGGCGAGGCGTGCTTAACGCTCAACGCGTGTGTGTGTGTGTTTATGTGTACGTATACGAGAGAAGAATGCGACACACCGGAAGGGGACGGCTCGCGTACGCGCGTCTGTCATTGAGCGTGCGTACTCAATCGAACGAACCGCTGCATTGAGGAGCTCGCAAAGCAACAACAGAAAGGAAAGAGAACGAAGAGACGAGACAGGGTATAGTGGCGGGTGGAGAATAGAAAGGGGCTGATTTACGAGGGGGCTTCGAACTCAGAAACTGCTGGAAATTGTGCGACGCTATACGCCGGTCATGTGTGCCAACGCCAACCCTGTTTTCTTTATTTTTTTAACCTTCTTTTTACTCGAGCGCATACATAATAAAAAAGGAATAGAAAAGAAAAGAGATAAAGCGTACACGATTCTGTCAAATTAAGACAAGTGGACCAGGAATTCTCGGCAGTATAGCGTCTGAGTGCATATCCTATACAGCGCAACCTTCTCTATGTATGCACACTCCAACTTCAAATCCTAACAGCGTGTTTGAAAGGGTCGTGAAGCTTCAGATCCGTGTATCGAACGATCTGCCTGAGATTACGCGAGTATAACAAATTTCACGAATTACGAACGCCATAACATATGGGTCGCATACGCAAGGAATAATGACGTGGTACACTTAGAGGGAGTTCGGGAATAAAGGATGTCCTAACAGAACTTCTTGCTATAGGCTAGTTGGTATGGATTAATTTTGGAAAAATAAAGCAGTTGTCAGTGGCGCTCTGTCCTGTGTACTCGCTTGTGCTTCGTGTCTTTTGGCGCCTTAAAGTTAAAAATAAAGGACGTCCACTTGGAGTACCTTTGCGGCATCACCAGATGGAAAAAAAAAAAAAAGAATTCATCGGCGCTTAACTATACGTGGTTCCGCCGCGGTGTAGTTACTTTTCCCTTTTGACACAGCGCTTGCGCGTGTTCGTGGTTTCGACGGCGAACCCGATAAACTCGCTCATAAATAAGCTCACAAAGGACAGGAAGGTGAGAAAGCGCGCAGCTCGGGGGGGTAACACTAGAAAGAAAAATTAAAAAAAAAAATGCCAGAGGTGTGCACGCGCGAAAACAAAGTGGTGTGAGAGCAGCGGGGGAAGCCAAGAACCGTGCGTCTATACACGTATATATACGCAAACAAGGCACACCGCGTGTAGATAGATATACGGGGCTATACACGGGGCACGGCGCGTACACAGGCGCGCGGGACCGCTCCAATTAGCGCCGGCAGCCGCCCAGCTAAGAAGGAGGGGGGGGGGGGGGCGTCGCTCGTTAGGCGAGCGCTCAGCGCGCGCCCGAGCGCGCGCACCCCATACATACATTTGGCGTTGGCGGTGGCGAAGCGCTCAGTATGCTCGCGTCGTGCGCGCGCCCGAAGCGACCACTTTCACGGCACGGCCACAAAGGACCGTGCCGCACCGGTGAGGGCGCGATAGCGATCTTTCATTAACGCCCATGAGTTGATAGGGAAAAAAAAAAAAAGCACCGCTGCGCGAGGCGGCTGCGTAAGCAGCCGCCGCCGACGAACGCGTATATCACCCGATGTGTGTGCGTGTGTGTGTGTGTGCATAC
Source organism: Hyalomma asiaticum (assembly GCA_013339685.2). Taxonomy (NCBI): domain Eukaryota; kingdom Metazoa; phylum Arthropoda; class Arachnida; order Ixodida; family Ixodidae; genus Hyalomma; species Hyalomma asiaticum. Next base: position 72,082,249 of record CM023485.1, on the reverse strand, counting down.
ACCTTCATTGCCTTCCGCCGCGGACTCTCATCGCCGCCGCAACAGTGCAGCATACACGGCTCGATCGCAGAGGCGAGCTCGTTTGATTGCTGTGGCTGAGACGTCTCTGTTATGTAAGAAGAAAAAGGCGCCGCCGAATCCCTGGGCATTCCATCAGATCCGCCTCGGTTTTAATAGGCTGCGAGCATTAGGTGGTTTGTATATGTGCCAGGCACCGCACAGATTGCCGGAGGATGAAGAGAGAAGAAAAAATAGAGACAACAACAGTATACTCTGAGGGTGCGCGTCGAGCCGAAGGGTGCCTACACACAAGCTTGCTCCCGAGATTGCTACGGCCACGCCCGAGCGAATGCGCAGAAATGAGCGAGGCAGGCACGGCGTGCAGGGGTGGGCGAGCGTAGCGTCGAGCGCATAGAGCACGCACCTGTTCGTTTAATCAACGGTGGGTGCGAGGCGTCAGGGCTGCGGCCTAATAAGTGAAGACGTTAATCTCTGGCCCCATGCGCGCACTTGGAGGCGATCTCGTCGAAAGCGCCGTTCTCCTCGCTTCAAACGCCGCCGCCGCCGACGCTGTGTATTGCTCGGCGAGCGGACGGGTTATGTGGTCGGTCCGATAGCCGTGCCGCGGAACTAATGAAACGCTTGTTGATAGGCGTAGGTAAGGTGTTAGAAATAAGTTGTAGCGCAGGAATTTCTTTTTGTGTGTGTGTGCGTGACATCTATTCTGTGTGGAGACAGTGCATATTCGTTTTTGCTACTGTGTTTATTAGTTCCTCCGTTTTTTTTTTCCTTTACACGAAATGCGCATGCGTTATAACTTTCTTTCAATAAATTGTTTGCGCCATTTTCTTGCCTTTTCCTTTCTTTTATTTTTACCCCTTTCTGGATCCACAGAATATATGTGAGCGACCATACACGTGAACAAATGTTTTTAAAAAGCACTTATGTCCAACCTCATCCCGTCTCGCACATTTTACAAAAACGAAGAGAACGAAATACAGGAACATTCGTCCTACAGTTCAATTGTACGGTCATGGATGCCTCACTTCGATTTCCTTAAAGACATTTTCTTGACCGACCACATCATACTGCTCACTCCTCTACAACGTACACCAGTTGCTTGCTGCAGTAGGAAAACGACTCGCACATGACCTGCAAGCCAGCGATACTCGTATGTATACCGCACGAGCCGCATAGAGTTACTGATGGTGGTGTATGTTCGTGACAGTAATGCGAAAACCAGCTGTTGAGTGCGTTCGCAGCTTAACAGCAAACGTTGGTGATGAGAGTATGAATCGAATCAAATCAGAGTGCAGTCAGGTGTCTTTAAGATATATTGGGAACCTTGAATATTGTTCTTTGTAAAGGTCATTTCGTTGTGAGGGTTGCGCACCGTTACACTCAAGATAGCTGGCACGTGTAAGAAATCCGTCGTCTTTGGTCGTACAGACACATTCTTTGCAAATACGTTCGTTGCAGCGGCGTTCGACTGTATGCGAAAGTTTGTTGCTTGCAGCCTGTTAACCTGGTGCATCTTGTTATACCTGCTTGCATGGACCACATGTGTGAACGGCGCTGTGAGATATTGGGAGCGTCATTGAACTATATATACTCACCTTCGGAGATGAGCCTCTCTCGGATCTCCCAGGCGAAGATGGTGGGGTTCTCTCGCTTGTACTGCTCGATCTTGGCCACTACGACGGGCGTGGCCACCTTGGGCTTGCTGCCGCCGATGACGCCAGGCCGCAACGAGCCGCCCTCATAGTAGCGGCCCGCGTTCACACCGGCGGTGCATGCTGCACGACAAAGACCATGACATCCACGTCATATATCGACCACGATCGCCGGTTCCACAAAGACCATATGCGCTTCCTTCCAACATTTAAGACGCATTTAGCTAGTACGAGCGCACTTCTCTGTATGAGCCTTATAACAAATGCTGAATACTGATATAGCGAATAATCGGTTACAGCGAACTAAATACAAAGCTTAGTGGGTCATGCTTCATTTCGGCGAAATTTATTTCTTATATAACGAAACCAAGAAATGCGACGGTAGCCGCGATATCGGCTGTAACGATGGAACATTCAGACCGCGCAAGGCGCAAACGTGGAGAGGTAGCATAAAAAATAAAGTAAATATTCAAATATAATTCACATGCAATCCTTTAAACCTTCAAATAACTGTGAATTCCAGCCTGTTTTGTCAGACGAACTTTGTTCTGTTGTAATTTTATTTTCTCCGTTCTATGTAGTTTTAAATGCCACAAGAGACAGGTAAGGATTGCGTCGCTTATAGTGGGCTTGAAGCCTAAGGGTTGAAGCCTAAGTTTTTGTGACTCAGGTTTTCGCGCTAGCTGGATTGTCTCTTTGTTAGAAGCAATCATCATCTCTGTTGTTACAATGATTATCGGATATAATGAGCTAACTCATGGTCCCGATGCTTTTCGTTACTAGGTTCAACTCTTATAACGTATATGTCGGGATAATTGGTAGATAAATCTCCTGCGTATATTTGCACACGCGCACACAGGCACACACACGCACACTGATAAGGAATTTTTTAGCCTTGTAGGGCGTGCTGGTGGAACCACAGAATGGGGTTACATAACAGACTAGAAGTCGCTGAACGCTGTAAACATTTTTCAGTGAGCGAGTGCACATTCTTCATTTATACATACTTAACTGCTGGTGCAAAGCTCTCCAATGATTTGAAGTGAAATGCTCCGCTAGTTGTGTTTCTTTCTTTTTGCAATCCGCCAAGGAGCACATATAATCAGCCCTATCAAGAACTATACCTTTAAAACGTACGTGTGCATGCGTATGCGTGTGTCGCGTTAAACCAGAGGAAGGGTGCGCGGAGTCATTATATCGCATTGCAGCAACGACTGTATTCACATCCAGAAGGTAATTTTCGTCTACACTATACTGAAGCGATCACCTGTGCGACGCAGAAAGTATAGTTGGACACACACGCGCGCGCGCGACGCGTGCGAGCTCAGGGGCGCGGTTGTTTGCATGCCGATGTGCACGCCGGCGCTGTGAAGGCCTGCTTTGCACGTCTCACCAACGCGCGCCGGCGAAAGTGCCATTCGACCCCGTTGTGCTCGCACCACTCGAAGAGCAACGGTGGCCCGCTGGACGACGCGCGTGAGGCGACGGCCTGCATGTCTTGCCCGCCTGCCCGGCGACCGGCTTGTCATGCAGATGAGGTCCGAGCCACGTGCGGCAGCAACGCTGACCGCTCCGCGAGCACGGTGAATGCGGCGCTCTAACGAAGTGCTCGGTGGCGTATAGAAAAGGGAAGCGGGTGCCGCTCTGTGTGTCGCTCGGGCACCCTTTTGCACTGGCCCGCCATTCGTAATTGTTGCCGCGCGGCCACACGTATATGAACGCCTGCCGCAGCGGTTGACCTATACCGCAGAGCGTCTCCTATATATGCGTGCGCGGGGGCTCTCGCTTCGCCGCCATTGTGTTGCCACCCGAGAAGCAAGACATCGAGAGCGACCGGCGGGTCGCCCGATTCCTTTGAGACGGGTTGCATCAGAAGCAGGCATCTGCCGATTTTGATGTCTCCTTCGGGGGAACGCGCAGCTTCCGCTCGCTGGTGCAGCAGCGCGCTGACGCTGCTCGACGCGCGCTTGCGCGATGCTCGTGATTACAGCGGCAGTGAAAGCGTGCGGCCGGCGTTATTATGGCTCACGCTATATGAAAGCGGTGCAGCTGAAAGACACTGTGCGAGCTTCAGTGGAAAGAAGTCGCCGTATGGCTCGGCCTGCGACTTCCGGCTCTCTCCGTTGGATTGACGGTCGATGCCTTCGAGAGAAATGATGTCGCGTAGGGGGAGGACAACCGCTATCAATCATTTACAACTCTCAACTATGACCGTGTTCGCTAGCCCGAGTGCGGTACAACAGCGCACCGCGTGACTGAGATGAAGAATCGCGGTTACGTAAAGAGTGTTTCTCCTGACATACAGATGTCGGGCGAAAGAACATCCCGATCTCCGTGTGCAGCATTGTCTGTGGTAACTATATGCGCCTTCCTTTTATTCGATTGAAACCATCCATGCCCTGCCGCGACCATACATGTTTTGGTAAGACACTTTCCATGCGTGAACTTAATCTTTCTTCCTTACCTCCTAGGCTTAAACTTGGATGTTTAATCACTCGTCATATTCCCCTATGAATTTCTGAAAAATAATTACGTTTGCTAACAAGTCGCACTTATCAATGTGTGATAGCAGTATATGGCTATCCGATCATTCTATAGAGGTGCTAAGGACGAGCAGACTACCTTTCTCTCTCTGTCTCTCTAAGTACCGGGCATCGCACTTGGGAAAGCGACAGCCAGTTGTTAAATGGCCAACACTGAGCCTCGGCGGCGCCATGCACTATCGCGATCGAAGAAGGCGCGTCGATCACTGCGCACCTCGTAGCTTGTTTTCCTTCATATGTATTGCCATCGTATAAGCGGAGAGCCGAGCTTCTCGAACCAAGGAGCGAGCGCCCAAGACGACTGGGAGGGACGGCGTAAAGCCGGGAGTTACGTCCAAGCACGCTTCGTGCAAGGACGTAAATGATGCGACAGGAGCCCTTCTGGACGACAAGCATGCATGCAAGTCTACGGCACTGGCAGCATCAGTAGTCAGTGGCGCGTACGATTGGACCGGGTCTTCCAAAACATCGTCGGCGCCTCGCGGCATCGATGCAGCCGTGTGAAGCGTAGTTTCGTGCATCGCTGTCAACGCGCGCGCGCTTACGTACAGAAAAAGTGGTGGCCAATGCGTACTGAGCGTGACGCGTCTGCTACTACATTGCACCCCACCTTGGAAGCCCACCTTGCGACCGAAAGCCTTTGCCCGTGCACGTTATAAAACACACTCGCAACACGAACCCATAGACGTATATGCATGCAGTACTATCCACACATCTCTTCTCTCTCTCTGACGTTCCAGAGAGGCGACGGCCGAGAAAGCCGATATACGGCTCGACTCGCCGACCTCTTCGCTCCCTGGCATCCCACCTTGTTAAATGAGATCGGGGATCCATCTAAAGGCGACGGCTCACAGCTTCCGGTATTCTGCGCGGAACTGCAGCGGGGAATGCGGCGGGCGGTAGCCGCTCGATCGGGGTCTTCATGAAGCCACTGCTGCTGCGGCATGCGCCACGATTTACGACCCAGCGGCGCCGCGACGCTGGCGGCCGGGCCTGCTATCGCGTCTCTCATCGAACTCTGCGCTCGACCACCGCGAGCCGCCGACTCGCCACGCATGTGACTCTCGTCGCGTACGCGTGGAAATACGCCCGTCCTCGCTTATGTGATGGGTTACCCCCCCCCCCTCCACATACACACACACATACAAACACATCCAGCCCCCTCTTCGAATTTTGGAAGGGCCGATCTCCCTGTACGTGCATGCATGCGCGCGTGTGTTTGTGCATGGTCTAGAGAGACCACGAATGCGCTGATGTGTCTGAACTGTCGCTGGCTGTATACGAAAGCGAGTTTCTTTCAAATGAAGCGCACTTTTCCTCTGGAGAAGCGTTATCGGCGCTCTGAGAGCGAGCAGGATTAATTAAGAGTGGGAAGCCTTACGAAGGGAGACAGTTGGCTGCTTGAGGAGCATGCCAAGAGTTGTTTGGGATTTACGATGCTATCTCTCGGGCGTCGTAAACTCGGAAGAGCGCAAAATAGCCAAGCGCTCTCGCTGCCGTGGTTCTCGTGGAAAACACGGCGCTTGAATGCTCCCGTGGGAAGTGCCCATTGCGCGGGTCAATTTGTCTTTGAGCATTTTATCTGCAGCGACAGTTTGAGAGGCGTTATAAAACCGACTACCCGTGGGCGAGGAGTAGCCCTATTTGTATATCTGCACGCTCTTAAAAAGATATTTATTATTTGTTTTTCGCATTGCGGAGTTGTGATTGCGGAGACACTGTCTATTTCTATTTGTGAGGCACATTATACTACGCGAGATACTTGGTTCATATCAGGTGGCATTTGACCGCCATAGTTGAGAGTTCTAAAAAGTGTGGTCGGTCTGAACAAAACCTCGAACACCCTCCCACATTGAAGGTTCGCATTGCTACCAAGCTCATCTTGTTCTTGTTTCAGTCGGCGGGCAAGTCATGTATGGTTGGCTGGTAGCAACTTCATTGATAGTCGTGCAGTGTTTTTACAGACCGGGCCTTAGGTCTCCCAAATGGAAAGATAACAAGAAATTACGTGATGGAAGGTATCAAATGACTCACGTTATCAAGCGCGTGTGCTGCACGACGCTTGCTAACAGACCGCAGATGAAAGGAAGTGCAGCTCTCCCGTCTACTTCCCTTCGGAAAGGAAGTAGACGGGACAGCTGCACTTCCTTTCATCTGTGGTCGTGCAGTGTCCAGGTTTTCTAATACGAAGCCACACCGACTTGCTCAAGCCTTAATTCTGTATCAAAGGAGGCGCGATTCGCTGCCGCCATCTCGGGCATTTTACATGGAACATCCTGTATGACGCCCTCCCAATGGGTTGTGTTACTTCTTGGTATATGCCATGTCCTCTGACGGAGGTTTTGTCGGAATGCAATCCTGTTCACGCGTCGAGCCTTGGACGCCTTGTAACACATCCACTTTCTTTTCCATCAGACGGTACTCGAAATTAGATAGCCACCAGCAATGGTCAGTCCAGAAGTATCCAGGGTCTGTGCTTCGCAGACAATTTCTAAGGGCAGTAGTGCTCAAGGTACTCGAAACATCTAAAAGCTCCCGGTGGTCTGACCACGTGGTACGCCCACCACTGATGCTGTCAATGCTGTCACACGTGGTGCGACCTGAAACATCAGTGTACGGGCTGACGTATTCCGTCGTGAACAATAAGAAGAAAATTAAAGATGAATAACTCGTGATTCGCACATTTGAACTTGGCGTATTATTTCGCAAGAAGCACATTTTCCGCTTGAACATTGTGTTATGAACACCTCCGTGCTTGGCAGCTGTGCGCAGCCTTGTAGCGTCCCAAAAGGGATTTGAGTGTTCCAATTTACTGCTCACGACTGTGCATGTTATTACACCTGCATATGTTCATTGAATAGGGCTATTTCTGGCGATGAATTTTATGACATCCTTAATTGAAGAAGAGATTCGTGGTACTGACCGAGCAGCTTGCTGACAGCGCTCTGCGAGGACAGCAGGTGACGGGCGAAGTCGTACGGTCTGAGCGAGTACGGCGTCAGGTCGGGCAGCACGCGACCTGCGGCCATGGCGGCCTCTCCTCCACCGCCGGCCAGACGAGATGAGGCCAGGTAGACGGGACCTAGGGCCGCCGCTGCGGCAACCGCTGCAGCTGCCGCGCTGCCTCCACCACCACCTGCGTCACAAGCGACCACATATATGTAGACTCCCTACAGAAATACGTCCAACGACGCCCAGAGAAATCTCGCTGATACGATTCCGCATAATACGTTTGTCGGGAATCTATCTATCTATCTATCTATCTATCTATCTATCTATCTATCTATCTATCTATCTATCTATCTATCTATCTATCTATCTATCTGTCTGTCTGTCTGTCTGTCTGTCTGTCTGTCTGTCTGTCTGTCTGTCTGTCTGTCTGTCTGTCTGTCTGTCTGTCTGTCTGTCTTAGAGAAAGTCGACGATTAAGTCCAGTTGACTACCCCACAGCAGGAAAAAGTAGGCAAGGAAAGACGAATGGATGTAGCAGGCAAGAATTCAGTAATGTCAACACGCTCTCTCGATTTCAAAAAATTTGTCCTTACGTCCTAAGCGCTCACACAGTATATCAGGCAGCTTCTTAAAACGGGCGAACTCAGTACATGTTCAAAGCAACGTTGTACGTATTTAAATACAACCTCGTACTTCTCTGTGCATGGTGAAACGCGGAAACGGATCGTTCCCCGGGGGATTTCTTCGACGATGATGTCAGGTATTCGCAACTTCTCGCGAACGATGGTGATGAGCATGGTTCCTTGAAAAAAACTATGTCGTTGACAAAGACATTCGCAAGTGTCCCCGAATTCGGTCCCGCTGTTTTATGAGCCTGGAGCTTCTCTGAATTAAGTTCGCTTTCTCTAACGTGAAAATCAAAGTGTGTTATCATTTTCACATTGTGAGGCATCCTGAATGATGGCCCTGCAGTGTAAGTACTTTACATTTGTAGGCGAAGAAGGTCAAATTAATTTAAACTGTCGAGTGTATCTCGTATCCTAGCAGGAAGGCGCATGTTGACCGTCGAACCGTGGCTTTCGCAGTTTCACGCGTCCGCAAGCCACCACTATAGCTTGTGCTCAAGGCAACTAGGCAACCGCCGTGTCAACCATTCGATTCAGTATAAAGCGACTGAGCTAGGCAATCGTTACTGGACTGAAGGAGGTTGGCAGTGCCGCAAAACAGCTGCGACGCAACCTGGGAACGTGAGATACGCAGGCACCTCCTAGCAGCACCATCTTCTCGCTCTTTGCGCGCCTCTTTCCACTCATTTTTTTTTTCCTTTTTCGATTATTTCGCGAGAACACAAAGAGGGCAAGCGTCTCGGGGCACTGCTCCTGCGAACTCGTGGAGACCGCGACCGGAAACCGAACGCATGATGATAAGTGTCCGCTGCGGTTCGGCGCCGTCATCGCAACCAGCACCACAGGTGTGCGCCGTCGCCTTTTCCTCAGAGCGCCTTCGAAAGAGCAACGCGCGCGCGAGCGCTCTTTCGAAGTGAGAGAGTCGTACGGCGTGGATTCTGTCGCCGGTCTCTTCTCGTGGAAGAGACGCGCCTCCTCCGGAAATGGGTCCGCGGTCGCCCACTTCGGGGAGCTTTTCAATTTGCGCCGTCGTCGCACAGCGCCGCGCCCATATTCTTCGACGGCTGCCTCGGCGACAGACCTGAGATGCGGCACCGTACGGTACGCGCGCGGAGGAGGAGGAGGAGAGATGGCTCGCCTCCAGGAGCGGAGGCCTGTTCCGTATACAGGCAGCCGCGCCGAGCCTGTGTTTAGTTCCGCTTCGACCGTCGCGGTCACGTCGGTGCCACATATCACCGCTTGAGCGCGTGCCCGTGGATATGCAGGGCTTGTATGTGCGTGTGTGCGTGTGTGAGCGTTATACACGTGCGCGCGTATGTGGACGAGCATGAGAGTCATGTTGTTTGCCGTCTGCCGCTCGTATATGTGTACTGCGTGTGCGCCTGCTGTGCGAGCAAGCGCTCTGAATGTTGTTTGATTTGCTTATGGAGTCTGTGGTCGCGAAATATGCATTAGAGCCTTCCGGTAAGGATTGCTGTTAGCACTTCCGTTCCTCTCGCTAGCTGATGTGACGACGAAGACGCTCAGGGAACATTCACGGCTTTCGGGCGCGCTGATGAAACGTGGAAAAAAGGTTGTTACGTGGAAACAGCCCGTTATCTAAGAAAGAGCAGGAAAGTGTTGGAAATGCGCGCCCATATGCAACTTTAACAGTCAGCGTAGTTGCTTTTTGATCGTGCATCGACACATCGAGTGCACTGAAGGATATACAGAGCCCGTCATGTGACTCAGCACGCGTTTTTGTCATAGAAGGAGGAGGGAGAAGTTCGAAGAGAAAGGGAGTTTCCTCATGAACGTGTAGATGGACATCGCGGGGAGCGGGCAAGGAATTTGACATCACGCGTTCGGCTCATATTTCTTCGAGACTCCATTGATCAACTCGTGGTGACATATAATCAAGACATAAAAGAAGAAGAAGACTGCCAAGTCGAGCAACACGGCTAACATCGACATCATCGCCACCTCTATCATCATACCTCGAGGGCGTCGTTTATTTTTTGACTGCTCTATTGAGCTTGCGTGTGTGTCTACGGGTGTATGTATATAAGCACAACACATATACGATCGAGGTAAAGTAGCAGCAGTCGTGGTCCAGGCACGCGCGATCCGGCTACTGTAAGACGCGGAAATTCTACAGCCTCAGAGGTGTCCTATAGCGCGTGTTAGTCCCTTGACGACGGCAGTCTTGCCTGTAGGGTGCGTGCACGAATGAGCGCTCTCGAACAAGCACAACGAATGCATGCGCGAAAAGTTATACGTACAGCTAGCAGCGTTACGGGGCTGAGCAGTGCCGTACATGCACACCGCCTCACCTTTTCCCGTGGGATCTTGACACTTGACTAATAAAGCGTTCCTCGCACCTCCGCGCGCAATTGCGGCATTAAGGCAGACGCGGCGCATATAATTCGAAAAACGCGTCCGTATCTCGCGTTGCCATCGAGAAAAAAAGATCGTGGCCGGTCCGACGTAGGAACCATCAATCTTATCGCAACCATCACGCTATCGCCGCTGCTTATTAGATCCTTTTATCTCCCTCTCCTTTTTCGTCACCCTCAGCGAAAAAGGGGATTTTGCGATGGTGCCTGTGCTTCCAGAAAGGTAAATAAATAAATACCGAAAAAATAACAGAACGAGAACAAGTGAAGAGAACTACTGGCGGCGGCTAACTCGAGCACCGAAGTGATACGACTATAACTAAAAACGGTGCTGTTCGCACGCACCACGCATGCGCAGTTGACGAACAACAACCGCACGAACGCACACAGGCACTCGCCGCGGAGCAGCATGCACGCGAGGAGAGAGAGCAGATTGATTGCAGTGCCGCCGCCCGCGAATACGCACTTTGTCGCGCGTGCGAATCGCTGCGATAAGGCCGTTTGTCGCCCCCGTGTAATGACTGCGCCGCCGCTCCCCACCCCGCGGTCAGCGGCTCTCACCACCGAGCGACACTCCTTCAGCGAGCCTGCTTAAAAGAAAAGCGCGTTCCCCCTTCTTTCTTTCCACCGCTGCTGTTGGTGTTGTCGTGTTTCGGATGGTCAGCCATGCCGAGGGGACCGCCACCTGTAATTTGGGTGTCCCCGCGCGGTTTCGCCAGCCATCGGCGGGCGGTTATGGCGGCTCGGCTTCTTTCCGTTTATACGAGAGCTGCCCCCCTTTAACTCGTGTAGTACATGTCCGGCTATATTTATATACCGCGCGCGCGCGCACCCGCGGCAAGGAGTGTGTATGCGTCGGCAGGCTTGCAGGGACAGTTCCCAAAGACGACGTCCTGCGGCAATGCTGCGTGTCGATGTCCATTCCGGGCGCCCCATTCCTACTTAACGCGGCCGGCCTGCACGGCCGCACCGCGATCCGGTTCAGCCGGCAGCCAAAGACAGGGAACGGCGGGGGAGGCCCCGGGCCAAAACATGACACGCCTGTCGACAGGCTTGTGGCCATGGCGTGCAGCGCTGTAGCCGTGTCTCGTTTGCTTCATTTCCTCGTGGTTTCTTGTTTTTTTTATCAGATGTGTAGCCAGGCCTCGAAGAGTGATCCTAAAGCGTCTGTGCTTCATTAAAATGATTTATGGTATTTGAGAGCCGGAGAGTGGCGCTATAGCTATGCAAACTGCCGTCGATTTTATGTACGTGCAGCTCCCAAGGTGATTTCATTGGCATCCATATATGGTAACTCTCAATTGCTCACAGCACGTGAGCATTCGAGTTGGAAAATAGACTGCGTATGCGCTGGCTGAAGTTGAGAAAGGTGTTGCCATCTGTTGGTTTGTTGAAGCAGCACAAACTGCATATTTTCGGTGCACCTATCGACGCACTGTATAGTGAAAGGTGAAATAAGAGAGAAGAAAATGAAAGGTGTTAAAGGTTTAGTAATTGACATGCTCAATGCTGTATTCATGGCAGGTCCGCGGCCAGGAATTTTTTGTTTGTGTGTGTGGGGAAAGGGGGGGGGGGGGGAACGAGAGAGCGGAGACCGTCTCACCTTAATCCTCCGCCTGGCCACGGGCCTGATTGACGGTTGGTTTTCGGCGCAGAACTGCACTGTAGTCACGATGACAACTGTACAGACTAGCCGCGACGTCTGCCTGTGTGATTCTGTGCTGATATGCTGCTGTTGCTCACAAATCACCCAAGTCAGAATACCCTTAACATCGCTAGTATTAGAATAGGCGGGAAGAGAAAGCCACCTCGTTTTGCTCAATTTTCCCATGAATAACACACTATGGTTGGTTTCTATGGACGAGAATGATAGCAGTTTAATAACAGCTGGATAGCAGTTTATGCTAAGCTGGGCAGCGCTAGGAATACAGTCGTAACGTAATCGTTCGCGTGTATAGGGTCGCGATATCCTACGTCAAATGAATGCGTTTGCGAAATAAGATAGGTTGACTGACGAAAAAAAAAAAATTCTTGTAGAGCAAGTGGTCACATGCAGCTGGCAACCATAATTGTTAAGGTCACACTAATTAATAGTTAATGTACAACTCTTTCTAATTCTATACGTTATGGCGCACATTGCGATTGACTAATTTTAGCCGGGGAGCTTGCAATGCACATTTTACTTGGAATGTATAGAGTCTGAGGGCCCTGCTGATATTGTTACCCGCCATTAAACTTGGGGTAAACAATGCTGTTGTTCAACTTTGATAAGGCGCCGTTCTTTACAACGAAGTATGAACGTAACTATTTCGTAGCACAATTTTTATATGAATGTCTCGAAACTAGTGTCAACCAAGAAAATATCGCCAGTGGAAATACATGGTGTAAGATCACCGGCCATAACTTGCCAGTTGCATTATGCGTCATCAAGGGATTTGTTGATATGTTAAGTGGTGAACTTGAGACACTCAACGGCCAATTCGAGTTGTGCTAACTTTACAAGCGACCGCCGCACCCGAAACATTACTTTTGAAGACATTTCCTTTTCTTTTTCTTGGTAACACTATTTTGAAATATTGTTACTCTCTATGTAGAGGCATCCGATATTACCAGGGCACAAGCCTTCACAGCGCTGCACACTTTTTTTTTTTTTAGCGCTACCCGGGCGAACGGGTTATCTCGCTATAGGGTTATTGCATAGGTAACCACATCTTAAAGAACCTCGCGGCACTTTCTGTCGGTCGTTCATATATACAGGCGGCTCTGCCCGCATAACTCGACTCTGTCCTCCAGAGCACCACAACACCGCGAGCGGCTCACTGATGGCCCGAATTTAATTATAAGCGCGGATCCTTCATGCTGGCAGGCTCGCTGTTACTGCGTCATGCACTTGACCCTGCACCGTATTCGTCACACTTATCCCTGCAACGGGCTCTCTCCCGACGCGCCGCCCGGCTAAATCACTAAAGCCGTGTTTTTTGGGCGGGCCTGACAAGTTGTGTGTGCCACCCTTCTCTCCTCTGTTCTTTCGTTGTACTGCGTGTAAGCGGATCTAATGATTTATCAGGAAACCGCGTGGCGACGTAACTAGAACGTTTTTGTGCTTGGTGTTGCGAGTTGGTACAAGCGAAGGTGTGCAGTCGAAGCTTCTGTCGAAGTTAGGTGCACTGCTACGCATTTGCCGTGCGAAGCTCAGAAGAGTGAGGAACACTTGAATTTGCGTGGTGTTTAAGAAGCCAGTGTGACAGGGCACCTCGATACATGACTCAGCAACAGATGATGATAATAATAATAATAATAATAATAATAATAATAATAATAATAATAATAATAATAATAATAATAATAATAAATTTTTAAAGTTTCATGTGCCAAATGCACGACGATTATGAGGAACGCCGTAGTGAAGGGCTCCGGCAGGTTCGACTATCTGGAGTTGCTTAACGTGCACTGATGATGGAAAGCACTCGGGCCTCAACATTTCGCCTCTATCGAAAATGAGACGTGCCGCAGACGGGATGGAACCGCAGCCCTTCGGATCAGCAGCAGAGAACCGTAACCCTGCACCGCCGCGGCGCACCAACAACAGGTCCAGTAGAGTCACTGTATAGGCTCCCTTTATAAAGGTAGCATATACAGTAACTCTAAGGTCCAGGCACGTGCGCAGTGGATTCACATTAGTGTTCACCAGGTACCCTTAGTGCAACTCGGCAATGTACGGAACGCGTGGGAGAGCTTAAAACGCTAGAACTGATAGCGATGCATTTAACAGCTGCAAGAAAAAGCATCCTTATTTTTTATTTTTTTATTTTTGTTGGTTGCGGTTACGGGCAAAGCGGGAACACGTCTCGCTCGATAGCCGCGCGCATAAGCTTTCTGGACATATAGTCGTGATGACTAAAAATCGTTTAATTAAAGAAAAAGTTGAGGAGCCCCACCCGCTGTCGCGAAAATGGGGGCATGCGAAGCTTTCTTTCTTTCTTTGTTCCTTAATATTTGGCTCTTGCCCACTACGGGGGATTGGCTATGAAGCCGGCGGATAATATAAAGAGGAAAAAATTTGAGCTATAACAAAGGAAGAGGGAGGAATCAGTAACGTAAGGAAGAATGGAATGTTAGAGAATGATAAACTATTTATAATACAAATGAACCATAATAAAATAATTTGAAGTTTAATCAACTAGTGGGAGCAATTTCGAGGTACCAAGTTTTGGTTGGAATGATGATTAGCAATGAATTCTTGTGTCACGAAGGAAATTGCACATGGCTAAGCAGACGTTCCTGTTGCTGTAGCCTAGTGAGGACGCCCCAAAGGAAAGAATATTCTGAGAATTCAGGGGAATTTTTAAATTCCTGAATGAAATTTCGAAATGCCCTTTCCTCTGGCTAATATAACGCTAACAGGTAATTAAAAAGTGCTCAATGTTTTCAGGCTCTTGACAATAACAGCATAGCGGAGATGGCACCAGGCCAGACCTGTGTAAATAAAAATTAAATGGAGGGATACGACAGCGAAATTTTGTTATCTTACAGTTTACGAGAGGAACACCACTTATTATCCCAAACAAAAGAAAGTTGCCCATATTCTTCAACAGGTAACTTCATTTTCAAGGAATCTTGAAGTAAGGAGTACTTGCGTACCTAGACAGGGTAACAAGGGCAGTGGTAGGCACCACAGACATTACCGGCCCATGTAGCGACCACCACGCGAGAACATCAGCCATCTCGTTTATAAATATGCCACGATGGCCTGGCACCGAAGCTTGTCCTGTGCGTGCCTCCTCTTTCTTTTTCTTTGGTAGAAAATCCAAGGTATTCATATGGCTCACAAGTACTCGGAATACTCATAGCGCAAGAGAAGAAAGACGCGCGCACGCACTGCTGTGCCGATGACGGTTGTTTTCGTGAAAGCAACGCCGACACCAAATTATGAGGCGTAACAAGCGTCGCTTGAACAAAAAAAAAAAAAAAAAAGACTAACACTAAACATTGCGACCTAAAGTAA
Organism: Hyalomma asiaticum; assembly: GCA_013339685.2. Taxonomy (NCBI): domain Eukaryota; kingdom Metazoa; phylum Arthropoda; class Arachnida; order Ixodida; family Ixodidae; genus Hyalomma; species Hyalomma asiaticum. The sequence goes on along the minus strand of CM023485.1, from coordinate 72,067,075 downwards.
GGACGTGGTATGAGGAACGACGCCCAAATCGTCGTGTCCTTTTAATTATTCCGCGTCACTTACGTAAAGATGCCCTCTATTTTTTCGCTCGATCTTACATGTGGCACTGAAATCGAGGAGGGGAAAATAACCCGTCCCTAATAACTCATTTGCAGATAAAAATCTCCAACTCCCAGGATTGCTTGAGGGGACCGTGATGAAGACCTTCCTGTTACACTTCCTTACTCGAGCAGAACAGAAGCGGAAGGAGTTGCATCACCGCGTCGACCTATTTCACCGACAAGAGAGAGGGCATCCTTCCAGAATTCGAGTACGTGCCCCTTAAAATTCCGTATCCGAAACTTTATAGAATGTTGTTTTGTATGAAATGCCAAAAATAGGGACAAAACCGTATAATCGCGAATACTGCATGGTAATTCAAACGCTGTCGTCGAAGGCACGCTGGCATCATGTAAAAAGCTATAATAGCGTACAACGATGTGCAAAGAATGAGGGGATCGAAGACACAATCTCTTTTCAGGTTCTGATTGCTTTGCTACAACGGAATGGTGAACGATATAGCAAATGGCGGTGGTCCATCTCCTCGGCAAATTCCCGTGAGTGACTCCGAATCTGACGCAAGTTTGTTGAAATGCTATACCTTTCCCCTTCGACCGCAACAAAACTAGCTGTATTTGCAACAGAGGGTGAATGAGGTGGTATCATATCTAAGCGACTGGTTTGGCATCAACTACTGCTTCATCCTCTCTACGTTACACTCATTTAGTATGATTCTCTGCATTTTAGGAAGTAGAGGAGGAGTATTTATCGCCGAATTAAGCTTAGAAATCTGCCGGCACTCCCTCCGACCAAGCATTTTCCCTCGCCGTGATAGAGTTTCATGATGGTAAACTACTGATTCAAACATGCACTTACGAAGCTACCATAATTATACAAGAAGCTAAACTGCTCAACGAAGGTAGCCCTGTAACCAGTAGGACAATGTACAGCAACAACACGGACAGATTATAATGCACAACCTTCTCTAAAGCTTTAGTTGTTCAATGGATATGTTCAGCATTAATTAACTTAATTAGTCCGTAATTAGTCTGGCATATTTAAAAAACGAAGGAAAAGCGTTAGCAAGAAGCGCGAAACCTCAGTCCAGTAAATCCCATGTCCTTACTGCAAGGTTCATTGTTACACATTTTATCCCTTCGGACCTCCAGACGAAGCTGCCACTTCTAATTCTTCCATGTGACGCATTTTAACTCATTCCATAAAGCACCATTTGACCTACGCACATTTACCTCACTTATGACAGCGTCACCTAGCAATACCTTCAAAACGTATATCTACTGTATTTGTTTTGTTACTTCTTTCTAGTCCGTGGTACTGCTTTTTTTAACTTATAGCTTTCTTCTTTCCTCACTCTCTCCTCCCATCTTCACTTCTTCTATCTATTCCCTTCTCTTCCTTCTTTCCTTCTGCGCTTTACGTCACCCTATAATAATAATAATAATAATAATAATAATAATAATAATAATAATAATAATATAATAATAATAATAATAATAATAATAATAATAATAATAATACACATGTTTCTCCACTTAAGGTTACCACGAGCGGTGACATCCCCGTTATAGCCATCTGGTTCAAAGAAAACTATTTTTGAGGTCGTTAGCAGTCGCGTTATTAATGTGATCACGTCTAGATGCACCATCGGCATCGTCACTTGACGGCTTCTATAAGCAGGTGTTAACGTTTCCAGGATCATATTAAGAAAACCTGCTGTTTCTTGTTTTTGTTGTTACTCATCCTCAGTTCTTTTTTATTGCTTTTGACAGTGTCGAGGTAATAAAACGATGCGGTGGCGTGGGTCGTTCCGCTTGTATCGCTTTTCCTGCCGGAACCTTAATTCCAAAGACTGGAAGCGGCCTGTTTAACCCGCTGCCACGTTAAAGAAGGCCTTTTCAGTAAATCTCGTACGCAAGGCGCACCTTATTCGAAGGTAATTACGCTTCGGATATTGGAATCTCACAGTGTACGCGTGCTCGCAAGTAGGCGTTTTGCCAGGTCCTCATTAACGAAAACGGGATGAGAATTTTGTGAGGTGTCGTGGTATATTATAACGCTGATGGAAAGAGAAAAGTCGAGCGCGCTGCTGTCATCAGCTAGTTTCGTGCAAACTAGATGAACTGCCCGGTCGTTTAGCAGGGCCTCTTCTTGGTCATCAGGTAGTGCATAACAATTTATAGGGCTACGCGACTTGAAGATATATATATATATATATATATATATATATATATATATATATATATATATATATATATATATATATATATATATATATGCGAGAGTGCTCTCTCAGACGGCGATAACGAAGCCAGACCATTGCTATACATAAGTCGCTTCTCTTAGTGAGGCCTCATTAAATGAAAAATTTTAGGTTTGACATTTACCACCACTCAAAACTTGGAAATACGTAAATCTCCGGGATTCAGGAAAGATTCCAACACAGTTCGCAACACAACTCGAGCTGCTTTTTGGTGATTCGCCCGCACAAAAATCCGTTGCGTTACCCAAAGATGCGAAGCCTAGAACCCTATGGTATTGTATTTCGCGAGTTACGTAGCACCGCATATAGAAAGTTGAAATGGCCAGTCCAGTGCGCCATAGATAAGGTATCCACAAAGAAACATTTTTGTTTATGTTGAGAGATTGTGACATATATAAGTACGCTTCAAATTCGCCTTTAAAATGCTGCGATAATAGAGCACAGAGAGATTGGTTGGAACCCTTGGCCCTATATTGCCCGGACGTGGATTTACAACTGTGTTATTGAAATTCATGTAGTTATTAGTTGATATACATTCCTATAATCACTCGGTGCCATATGATGTTCGTATGACGTGGTAGGAAATGAAGCATCTATACTTGTTTTTCGATGCGTTTATCCTCGCTCTGAGGCTCAGGTGCTCCCTTAAAGTTTCCTCTGGCGATATATATTAGTATCCGGAAGGGATCAGTACCCCGCCACGGTGGTCTATTGGTTATGACACTGTTGTGCTGATCTGAAGATGGCGGGATCGAATCCCGGCCGCGGCGGCTGCATTTCGGTGGAGGCGAAATGTTGAGGCCCGTGTATACTGTGCGCTGTCAGTGCACGTTAAAGAACCCCTAGCCGTCTAAGCTTCCGGAGACCTCCACTGTGGCGTCCCCCATAATCATGTCGTGATTTTGGGACGTAAAACCCAGCAATGAATTAATAGCAAGGGGTCGCTTAAGTACGGTTTTACTGCTTTCTGACCAACCACTATACGGTGTCAGGTGCTTTTAGCTGTGTTCTTCATACCAGAAGCGAGCTCTTCTGGTATACAGCGGGGCCAGCTTGAGCCAACAGACATGCTGTGCGAGGAGAACATAAGCGCCCTGGTATTAGTATAGAAAGAGTTCGTCAGAACTCGAAAGACTAGTATTAGGGTTTGCCCTTTACGTCCACGTGCATCACAATACGGAAGACTGTACTAATGAGGCGACTATATTTCGCATTACACGTGACCGCGCGCGCGCGCGGCTAGTACATGCACACGCCGTCAAACGATTTGTTCAGTCGCTTCATTTAGAAGTCTTCATTTAACTTTGAAGACTTCATTTGCCGAATTCCCTTCGCTCTCATGTTTACCGCGGCCTTCTTTTTGGTAGATTATTTTATGTTGCAATTCCGCGGCACTGAATTTCTATTTTTTTTAACACTTTGCCTTCCGGCCGGCCGCGTAATTGTTCGGTCTTAATTTTCTCCCCCTTTCCTCTTCCACACCGGCCGCGCCGAAGGAAGTCAAGAACCTCGGCCGCTTCGTGGGAAACGATCGGTCAGTTCCGAGAGCCTGCTCGCGCATTTTATCGTCTAGTTTAGTCGCATCGGTATAGGTTCGGGTTAATTTCTTCGTTTTTATTGGCCCCCCTCTGTTATGCCCTTCAGGAGAATCTGGTTATTTTTCTCTCGCGTGACTCCCCGCTGTTCTCCACCTATAAGCAGCCGGTGTCCCCTCCTGTCTCGATGAAAACGCGGCTCTTTCACACGCGCGCAGGGACACCGCGGCAGGAGCAAGAGAGCGCGTAAAGAGAGGCTTATATAGAGGAAGAGAGAGGAGGAGGGGGTTGCAATGTGAGCAGGCAATCAAGGCACCGCGTCTAAATGGCGAATCTTCGCGCCAGCCCAAACGCCGCCACGCTTTTTCTCACATATATACACGAAACCGCGCTCACGCACGCGTTCTTGCTGCGCCGTCACTGCAGCAGTGTATGTAACAGCCCCGCAGTGCATAGTAGCACCCGGGGAAATCGCGTGAATAACATGCACGAAGACGACCGCACAAAATGTCGCAGTGTATAGGGGTTACACCCCTCCTCCCCCTCCTTTCTCTCAGCGGAGGTGTTACAGGGAAGGCAGTGACGGGGGATTGAGGCGTGTGCTCGAATTATACGGGCCTGCCGGTTATAATGGGGCGCGCACGCGCGCCTTTTGCCAGCCGAATGGGCATGCATGTACTGTTGTTGGTGGTGGTGGTGCTGATGCACACTGTGTGTTGTTTGTGCATCGGGCAGCGGCCGTAGCCATAGCCGGCGGTGTGTAATTAAGGCGCGAGCGCTCGTCGCGCGGCGGCCCGCGCGAGAACCGAGAGCACATTAGCACTTTTCGGCGGCGCCGCCGCAGCATGCGGAGCGGAGCGCGCATGCGTGCCTTTAAGCTCAGCGCGCGACGCCCGAAAGTCTTCCTTCTCTTTACGTTTCTCGAATGTTTTGCTTCTTGTGTTTGTTTCCTCCTTCTCGCGGTGTCGGCCGGGCGTAGACAGCGATCCGCACCCGATAAATAATGATCGGCGAGCCGAGAGAGGCGATAATTGCCTCGCCCTGCGGTCCTCCGCCGCCGTTGCAACGCTGTCGGTGTGCCGCCATGAAAAAAAAAAAAAAAAAGCAGTGTAAAGAAAAAAGAAAATACCGGTGGTGGCGTGTGGACGCGTGAGTGAGCGAACCTTTCTCCTGCTTCGTGGGGGCTTTGCGCCAGTGCGGAGAACTGTGAAGAGCCGTAATCCAGATTTATTTTGTTGCTTTCACATCAATTAGTTTTGTTTTTTTGTCACGCCTATGGGCATTAGTTTTTTTGATGACGGATTCGGCGTCATTGAGATTTTATGCGTATGCGTTTTGTCGGATGCGGAATGCTGGCAGGGCGCTTCGTACCATTTGATATTCCTGGAGATGATATATTCCTCTTAGGAATGGGTCGTTAGATCTGTTAATGCGAACTCTAATTGGCTCGGTCTGACGTACTTAAGGTTGCACGTGCTACAACGTGCTAGAATAAGGACTTAGATGTTTCGAGGTTCATGGCCGGAAATGCATAGAAGTACGGTGTTCAAGGATGTCGAGAGATGATTTGTCGAAACCAAGTTTGAGCTTCTACATTGTTCATGCTCTTGCTTGGCAGTATTTATTTCATTTTTTTTTTACATGTGCAGCAGTAGCAGTTAATGTTAAGTAGAAAGCCTCTGAAAGGAAAGTGCTACTTGCGCGAGCGGTCAGCAATCCTTTAATCTTGGCTTGTGCAGCGACGTGGCGAAATTTAACCAGCGCAGTGCGATTCATAATTTCAGGCTGAGCCTCCAAGACCTGCGGCTCTGCGCGCCGCCGCATCAGAGTCCTCGGAAGCGGTGAGCGGTGACGTAGGTAGTTGTGTGCTAAAGGTTTGTTACACGCTTACAGGGTGCACGTTTATGGTCACGTGTACAATGCTCTCGCCTCCCCCACAATGGACCCAAGTTATAGATATACATGGCGTGGATGTTTACATTGAGAGCAGCATTTAAACGGTCCAGTTATGACCGACCGGACTGGACTGGAGCGATTGATTGATTAATTGATTGATTGATTGAGACGGCCGAAAGCCGTCGTACCCTGGCGGTGTTCGTGGCCAAGACCACTGCCGCCACTCCGACGGCAAGGTAAAAGGAGACGGAGAAGTCACTGACTGCCACTGCTCTAAGTTGTACAAAAAGGGCAAAAAAAAAAAATAATAACGAGAACGTTATCGTCGGTCAAGAAGAATCTGACGGTGCTTACATATGCCGACAAGACATGTGCATAAAATGACGGCTGATTAACGATACAAGAAGGCACAAGGCTATTGGCGAAAACAGGAAACGTGATGACTTCAAATGCGGATGTATTTTGTACTGTTATGAGACATGTGAGCGTGGTTGACGCACGGCTTCGCGTAACATGCACTAGCATGTACACTTCATGAACACGTCTTCTTCCCTTAATTGCCGGAAGCCCATGAATGTTCCATCTGACTGCGAGCAAACCCTGGCTCACATATGTGATGCGAATGTGTGCGAGAACGCGCGCCCGCGCGGGATGATTTTTGTGCAGCTCATCCCACAAGTTATTGCTTCAGCCGCACTCTTTCGCTTTCTGAAGCTGCATGAAGTTTATGAGAAATGTTCCCGTTCGCTGATTCGCATTTTCCCGTCTACACATGTTTTTGCGTAAAATATGATGGATAACGCAAAATGTGTAAAGGAGGAAGAGCAAAGCAGCGAACGGGAACCTCTGTCATAAAGGTTATACTCAGCTTCAGAAAGCGAAAGAGTACGGCTGAAGCAGCACGAGCTGCTGTGGGCAATCTCCCGTCTATCGAAGGTGGCCTCTCCTTTCCAGCTCTCTTCTTTCACTGTCCCTTCCCCTGCGAGTGCTTCGGTTGAGGTGTGCTCAGTTAAGAGACAGTTACCGTGCACTCGACCAAATTTCCTTTCCAAAGGATCTCTCTATCCCATCCTTATCGCCGCAAGACAGTTAAGGACGTCTCTTGCAGAGAGTGACCTGACCGCCAACTTATGGAGAGGAAGTATAAAAAATAAACCCTGGCATAGTGCGCAGATCATACTATAATGGTCACCAATTTTATTGCCATTTGATTTTTTCAGTAATAGATTTTCGAACTTTTACTTTGCTGCCTGAAGAGGGTCTTCATAAGCTATACTCCGTTTTTCTAAGCTAATACTTGCTCACTGAAGTATTGCTAGAGAAAAATAACGTGTTTTGTACATACGCCTCTTGGAGGATCGAGCATAGGAGAACAGCTATGCAAACAAGGCCTTATTCAGGCAAGATGGGCGTGCTTATAGGTAAAATAAAAATGGATAACGAACGACAAAACAACGCTGCGACGTATCTGCAGACAACTTGCGGTCAGCGAAACGTCACTGGAAGATTCTATTATGCCGTTGTCGCCAAAACACAAACGTACAATGCGAAATGACGAAGACCGATCAGCGGGCACGAATTATGAATACGGGCGATGCTGGAAGCTGGCGAGAATGAGCGCGAGAATTTTCTGACAAAAGCTCTGATGACGGAAGCTTTGAACGCCACGCACGTTCGCCGTGCATCTGACGTTCATGGCGAACGCAACGCGATGGGAGCACTTCGGGAACTTCGCATTCGCACATGCGCGTATGGAGAGAGAGAGAAATAATGCATGACTGCATCGATGGAGCTGTACATGCAAATGATCGATGTTGATGCGACAGGCAAGCAAGAAAGCCCGATTCTCTCCGGGCGCTGGAATAGCAAAAGAGAGAAAGAAAGCGGGCGCATGGTGGGGCATACGAGAAAATAAAGAGCAATATATACAGATTTATGCGCAATCGTTGAAATGTATACGGCTGTCTTTCGTGGGGGAAGACGGTGACAGCAAATCATATCGCGGAGTGTTTGCAGCGCACTTGCGCGTCCCATCGATGCAGAATGCTCCGCGGTGTGCACAAACACGCGCATCGCGGTCGTGAATGCGTTATTCCTCCTTCTCCTCAACGATGGATGACCACTCTCCGGCAGGTGTGCGCCTGCGGAGCTCAAATGTGTGAGCCCTACGCCTCGCCACTCAGAGGAGATTGAATGTTGTGTGACCCGAGTATATGCAGATTGGCTTTCAGGGCTTCGTCGAGGAAATGTCCAAGTTTGTCCTATGCATAATAAAATCGACCCTGCACTCGGTCGTCCTCTGTATGAGGAGGTGGGTACTGTTAAGACTTTCGGTGAGGCTCCAATGCTCATCCCACCGTTGCCACAGGAAGGAACGAAGAAAGGAAACTATATACATTTATTTAAGTATTGCAGGAGGTGGCATGTACTTACGTAAACAGCTCGTGAATAGCTTTAGTAAACAGCTATGCTGCTTACGCAGCGTCATCTAAGTGGATTGTGTACCGATGGGAGCAACTTAACTAGCTTAAGTAAACAGAACTCTATTTTTCTGCACCCTGTTCGAACGTCATCTCAGTAGCATTCGTGGTGAACGCCGAACACTTCATCCCAACTGGTGGCAGCAATGGAGTGAGACTCGTTAAAGGTTTCAACAGCTGTAGCGTCCCAGATCGACAGAAGTTCTTTGGTCACAGCTCTTCAGTGACAATTCAAAAAGCATAGCGTCTTTTTCGCCAGTCGAAAGGCAGACCTGTGCTCAGCTCAGCTTAGTGGAGAATTTTTCAAACAATCATAGATGCCAGCCTCGATGCAGCGCACAGGAAACTTGTCCTTCACGCGTGCGCGCCGAGAGGAGGTTCAAGTTTCGGAGAGAGAGCAGCTCGTTAGTGTCTACGGGTTGGTGTGAATTTTAGCCCCTGTGATCTTACTGACGTAATGCCAAAGCTGGTAGATGACACATGGAACGGAGTCGAGAGGACTTGTCTAGCTCCACCATCTTCAACTGATGCGTCAAGTATAGCCACAGATACTGCCAACTGATACAACGTTGGGACTCTCATAGAAAGTCAAGGAAGCCAAAAAGTTAATTATAAGAAAACACTTATGAGTTGCTATCAGCTGTATGAAAACGCTCAAAGTGTGCTCTTGTTTACCTACCAATTAAGCAGGAGCACGTAGTGTGAGACTTGCAAGAGTTGCTGGCAAGTTAATGCGCCTCAACTTTGTACATTCTTTCGGCCTGTTAGTTAACACAGATCATTAACTAGACAGGCTAACGGAAGCGATGGTATATACCATAGGCAGTTATGTGCATGCGAGAACATTAAGAAGGCGCTGGAAGTGATGTTGAGGGGTCTATTTGCTACATACACCCCCCTCCCTCTGCCAATCGTCACATATGTTCCTTCTCCAGGACTGTAGAACGGCGGAGCATCCGCGAGACAGTTCGCACTCAATGCGGTTATGATACTTCATTTTTCACCCAGACAGCAAAGGGCTAGAATGACCTTCTCACCAACGCAGTGATGCAGTGTAACTCAATCATCTTCAAACACATAATCGAAGAGCTGCTTTACTAGATAAGCCCACCCTCCACGTAAAACCCCTTCCCTCAGGGGCCTCTGAGGTATTAGTAATAATTAAATACCGTCAATGACGCAACACTATGGGTATGTAGTAGAGCGTGCAAAAGATTGAAGGTATATACATATACCTCGGGCAGTCGACGGTTCCATCTTTGTCACGCACGCGTTTCGAGGCTCTATGCGATGACTGCGGGCCGAAACGTGATTCGATCGACTGCGCACTTCGCCGAGCCGTTGCGCACTTCGAAACATAAGTACACGCCGTACAAAAGCTCGGGAAGGTCGAACAGAGAAAGTGCAGGCAGTGCATGTGGCTGCGAGCTGACAGGGGACGCGATGAACAAACGTTCGTTCAGCATTAAGAATAATTATGATGGTCCGCAGTCACGAAAGTACATAGCGCGTTTCTCGGTGCGCACACATGCTCTGTGAGTGCGCAAATTAAGGGTGGTGTATAGCGCGCAAGACGACGGGCGGTGCAGCAGAGGCTCGAAAGTGTCGTGACGAGCAATTAGTTTTGGTTCGGCCGTGTTGATGGGACAGCACGGGGCGAGCTAAAGTGGATCTTGTACACGCAAGCACGTCGCCTCGCGCGTGTACGTGAAGGTTTCCCTGCGTGATGACATGCAAGAAAATTGCCCACGACGGGCGCTCGTGCCATGAGTGGAGAAACCTGTTAACATTGCAAAAGCTTGCCTGTCACATCTGCGTTTATTTGCATCAAATGAAAAAAAGAACGCCATTGGAGGGAGGGAGAAATAACGACACTTATGGTGTCCTTGGCTGAACTATACACGTTAAAGTAAAGCTTCGCAACTGTAAAATGTTTGCAGGCAACCAAGGAAATTAGATATGTTACTTTTGTTTTGTATGATGTCGACTTGATCGTAGCGCATACAGGGAGAACACAGCAAAGCGACACACTTGACAACACGATGGCTGTGCGTTGTCAAAGTTACTTTTTCTGTGGCACCAACTCTGGGTGCCTCGAATTTTCAGCAGCACCAATAGTTGACTGGCGTGCGAACGTAACGAAGTGTTCTTTGTGATGCTGAATAATATTAACACCCCATGTTTTTGACTTAACCTGACATTTTTACCGTTCAGATGATCTTAGGTCCATAGCGCCATGCATCTCAGCTACGCCAAGCAACAAAAGCGTTGCTGCATTTTCTTAACGCTACTGGGCTAATTAACCGTCTTTGAAAATGGACAAACAACTTCCATAACGTCAGCGTCACTGCAGCATTTTTTATTAGTTTTGTTTTTGCTATCTCTACCTTCCAGAACTTTCCCTCTCCCCCTTCCCCCTTCCCCAGTGCAGGGTAGCCTACCGGGCTCAGCCCAGGTTGACCTCCGCGTCTTCCCTATTAGTTTGTCCTCCCTCCCCTCCTTGACTTAATCTGGGGATATCTTATTAGATTCGGCCGTGGCACAGGCTGCCATTTCGTTATGGGGCTCGTGAATTACCACTGAGTTCTAATCTTAGCATGCCTTTGTATGCCTTTCTCTCTGCAACAACACAATATATCCGTACCTCTACTCGGCCGATCACGATTTACAGGTCAATTAAGTATATCTCTTACTGACTTGATTTTGCTTCCCTTACGTATCTGTCCACTGTTGCCAAGTCGTTACCGCACCCCACCTGACACCGCAAAACGAGTGCAAAAGGCACTGGAGTAGTATTGCCTGCAGGGAACGAACGGTAAGATTAATTAAGCCGGTTAATGGCATTATGGCATTCGTTATTAATCGACACACAAGATCAACCGCACTTGGCAACTCAGGTGCGCTTGTTCGCCTCACAAACGCGATGATAAAGATTTTTTTGCGCGGAAATGAGCTGCGAGGGAATCAGAACTCGCATCGATACAGCGGGGATTTCGTGCAAGAGGTTTCCTTTGCCTTTGCTGTACACACATAGGCGCACTAATTAGTGGTCTTGTCTTCATCGAACTCTCTCTGTAGGTGCAACAGCGACGAGGCGCGCATATGCTCCGCGGCTTGGGCGTGTCACTCGCCTCGAGGGGCTCGTCTTGGGATCGATGCGAGTGCGCGCGCGCACGAGGGAGCAACGAAGACGTTCGGCTAGGTGTCGATGAAGAAGGAGCAGAAAAAATCGGGCCACCGCCTCGGCCAATAGCGGTGTCGCGGCGCCGGGAAGGTTCGCCCGCGCAGCTGCTTGGGAGGAGTACGTGGGACGGACACAGCTGCTGCTGCCGCCGTCGACACCACCACTGACGCTTGTCGCGGCGAAAAACCTAGACTTTAATCGATGTCGCTGCGCTGGGAAAGGGTGTCGTTGGTGGCCATCGGCGGTTTCCCAAGCTCACTGCTCAGGATTTTGGTGCACTGTAAATGTTACCAGAGGAGGCCGACTTAAGTGGCCGAGTGTGTGTTGCTATATACCCTGCGTGAGCCATCTTGCGAATCATATGACTTCTCTTATCCTTGCCGCCTATAATTGCCACCTAAACCAAATATATATATTGGTACGACGAAGAACGCTCTCAGAATCAATTTCTTTGCGAACATGTATACAGACGACATTCTGCGAAACTGACGAATTCCCACGTGGCCGAAATTTTTTTTCTGTCCAGTATGTTTGAGGAATTCGCCTTATTCGGTGTACCAAAGAAGAGCGTTTCGTTTTTCGTGTACATTTGATACAGCAGCCAAAGTAGCAGGGATATTTTGCATGGAATGTGGTTGAGCAAACCTATGTGCTATCACAGAGCTTTGCCATTGTCTCGTGACAACAACATTTTGTATCATCGATGTCATATAGTAGAACAGATAAGGAAAGTGATAGATACCCCGTTTCACTACATTACATTACACTACACTACACTACGAATTTCACATTTAGAAGGAAGATGAGTTCTGGTTACACTACACTTTGCAGGATGTGTACAGCCAACCAGAACAGCAAAACGTCAGTGTTCACATGGTAAAGGATGGAGTAATGAACATTACGGCGCGGCGCCACCTTCTGCACAACTCACAGCAGCATTAATTTCGTGTGACATTCCCGTTGCCAGGTGCACAATAAAGAACGTTTTTATGGGGAATTATGCTGTTTGGAAGCCAGTGGCGTTAAACCACGTTGCTTCGCGGCATGCATGCTGAAGTGACTGCCTGTGGATGTACATTGTGCAAAAAATGTACTGCGAAATGAAGTAGTTAGCGACGGAGGCGTTGCCATCCAACACTGCGGTCGCGATTCCGCGAGCAATGCTCCGCACCTGGATGCGGTGCATTGCACCGGATTGTGCGAAGTCCGCAAACTTTCATCCCTTTATTTTTGTGCACTAGAGCAGCACTTCACCTTAATACGCACTGAACTGAACTTAAATGCGCGAAAATCCATGTTCTAACATTCAGGTGCAGTGCATCTGAATGTTATGAGTGTGCGCATGTCAGTTAAATGCGAGGAGGGCAGTTTTCGCACACTTAGGTGCAGTGCGGTGCATCTACGTGTAGAACATTAGTCCACTGCACCTAAATGTACGTAGTGGCCAAACCGGATGAGGCGGTGCGGAGATTCCTCGCTCGCCACGTTATACAGGTCACTTGAATTGAAAATTGCTCTTTCAACGGAGTTCGAAAATTTTGTCTACAAAATGAGCCAAGAAAAAGAAAGAGGTCAAGCACGTGTTGAAAACTTTTCAATGAAACGTTCTACATAAAGCACTTTGTCATTACAAATAGCCCGTCGGTGCTAAGTACACACACGGAACAGGATGTCTATAGCAAGAACTCGATAATCGGCGGTGTCGATGGCACGCCTGCGTGAGTATGATACTCCTCCCGCATTCTGAATGCGTATAGGTCGGCGGCGACAATTTTTTGGAGGAAAATTGTCCAGTGTATAATGAGGTGCCATGGCACCCGCGGGAGCATATAGAAGCCGATAAGTAAAAAATAAATCACATGCTACGAGATGGCAGCGACCGGAAAATTGTTCGAATGCTCGCACGGGGGCTCACAAATTGGGTGCCGCCTCATCCCGCAATGCGCCTTCCTTGGCTTCGATATAAGCCATTACATTTATTATGGCTCCGCAGTTATCTGCAGGAGTCGCGAACACAAGTTTTTCGCGTTGCCCCCTGTAATTAGCGATCGAGCGGGGTCCCTCTATTTTTTTAGACTATTTGCGTTTCTTTATATGAACTACTGTACGAATGAAGAGCACCTATAGAGCTGTGCATGAGCGGTTATAATTGGTCCCTCTGCTACACAGCGCAAGAAATTGACACCCTTCGCATTTATGGGGGAGGCCCGTAGCTGTCCGGGTACGGTGGACCCACGGGAATGGGTGCAATCGCTACGTGTCTCTAACGCGCCGCAAATGTGACCGTGCGCGCCACAGTACGCGGCGGTGAGAAATAGGCTTCGCTTTACTTTTTTTTTCTTTTACTTATTGCAGTGCGATGACATTCAAGGACGCCTTTGGCACCTCGTTCAATGGTTAGTTCGCTCGCCAAGACGCAACAGCATAGACGTATAGCGTCTGACGTTGAGCATATGACGGAGTAGTATGTACTAGAAGCCGGTTATGCTGCATGGGGTGGTCACAAATAACCACTATAGCGCTATAGCCCGAAACCTAACAGTGGACAGAGACGAAAAACGGGACAAGGCACACAACGAACTAGAGATTAATGCGCTTACATGATCAGTTCTGTATAGCGCATAGCAGGGTGGTATACAGTACAGACGTTACTGCAGATGGATGGCGTTATTGCAGACTTATAATGCAGCAATGATATCCTTCAGCTTTTGCATAAATGCAGGCGCTTTTTTCTTTTAACGGCCTTGTTCCTGTCTCTGTTAGATTTTAGATATTGGTTTCTTGTTGGTTTCTTTTTCTGTTGTTGTAGCAGCAGTTGTACATGGATGTGGGGCTGCCTTTTAAGTGCACAGTACTTTAGGGGCCAGGGCTGTCGGCGTGTACTTACGTCGTTGTCACGCCCAGAAAACCGCAGTTGAAAACAGCGCCAAAACATGCTAATAACTGAACAAACCCGGTTAATATGGATCCAGATTAAGAATGGTTAAAGTAAACCGGATTAGTATAATAAAATTAGATACACATGAAGGGTAAATAATCGCATAATGAATCAAATTAAGAGAAAATAATTCCATAACGCCGATGATAAACAAAATAGAAACACAAGGGAAACACAGGCGAATAACTGCGCCGCAGCAACGCAAGTTTACACACCGCAATGAATTCACATAAAACCGATCAATATTGGCTAAAAATAAACGGATCCAGATTAAGAATGTTTAAGATAAACCAAACTAGAACGATAAGATAAGATACACATTAAGGGAAAATAATCGCATAATGAAATCAAATTAAGCGAAAATAATTCGAAAATGCCGACGATAAACGAAAAAGATACACAAGGAAAACATGGGCTAATTACTGCCTCGCACTTCGTGCTGTTCGTGCAGCTTTTAGAGCAGTGCAAGTAGCTTAGACATTTTTCTTTGTCATTTTTTTTTCAGCCGCTGCTTCCTACGCGCACACAACGTTTGCAGACGAGTTCACGTTCTGCGTTTGTTACGTGAACGGGGATCTTGCTAGTCGCTCTTTGGTACACGCGTGTTTTAAACGTATTTCGTGTTATGTAATTAGTGCAAGGCATGTGATTGGCGGTGGTTTCTATTTATAATTTTGCCGGTTCTGCACTGCATATTTCCGCCCCATCATTCAAAAACACGTCCTAAGAGTGTACGCCTTCACCCCTCCCCCCCTCCCTCTCCTGCTCTCTTCCTCCTCTGTCGTTCTCTCGTTGTGTCATCGATCCCGTATCAACATTCGATTCGCGATCCCGACACATTCATTTCCGCTTCGAAATCCGGCACATTTTGCCTGGAGCGGTGGCTTGCTAATGTGTATCTAATATGATGTATATACACCTTCGAGGTGCATTCCCGAGTACAATCACTCACACCTCGCCGCACCGAGGTGCCTTCCCCGCCCACTTCCTGAAACAGCCATGCGTTCGCTCGAACATTGCGTGTGGCGGCAGCACCGGCGTCGAATTCAAATTGGGTGGCACTTAGCGGCCGGCGCTCTGTAATGTGCTCACGCTTTCCCGCAGGCAGAAACTTCGGTCATGAACGGATCGTTCGCATCCGCTGAAACAGTCCACGGAAAAGCCGTTGACCATGATTAAGGAGCGCAACCAAGCGCGTGCAATGCAGCCGAATTCGCCAGGTAGTTGTCACCTCCCGACCATCATGGACACACGTGGACCAATTCCATGCAGAAGCATAGAATCGGTCATTATACGCAACGCCTCACTGAGCAGGATCACACCGTTCCAAGCGTACACAACGATGACCCCAAACGAACGATTCGTATAGCCTCTTCACTGCACACACGTGTGCGTGGAAATGGAATGGGCGGGCTCCGGTGGAATCGCAGAACGCACTAATAATTGCTCTCTTTTATGCTAGCTAGTACCGATCTGGCCAGCGATCTGGCTACATTGCACACCTATCGGAGCGAAAAAAGAAAAGAGAAAAAATAATAATAAAGCAAGCAAACAGCGCTATATTTTGGAATCGTATAGGTGAACAGCACACCCACCCAACACTCCTGACCACCCGAAACCGTTACGTTGGGACTAATTAGGGCACAAGCCCTACGCACAGAAACAAGCAAACACCATAAATCCAGAAAGAGCAGTCCGGAGCTTTTCCTTTTGTGCTTCCGTTCATTCAAGCGGCGACTAACGCGACCTGTATAGCGCCACTCAACGGCAGCCCACACGTTGCCCAGATGTAGCGTCCTCCTCTCCAGCTCTGCACCCTACCTTCATTCACAGGCACTACGTCTCTCTCATCGGTGTACCTTCAGCCCAGCGCAGTTATACTAGACGGCACGTGCGAACGTACGCACGCCACTCGCGCAGGGTGCGAACAAGACGCCTGGGCGCAACCACGGCGTTATCCCAGCTGTGGCGCGGTGTTGCGGACAGCAGCTGCTTGTAGTCGTCACGCTGTCCTGCATTCCTGCTTGCATCCTGAGTGCCCCCGGGGTGCTGCTGTCGCAGATTGCTCGCCACGACGCGGTTTCCGCCCCGTGCGCGCGCGGGCACACACGCGCACCGGCTCGCGCTTTTGAGGGTCCCGCTGTTGCGCTGTCATTACGTGCCGCGTATATGTAATTGGGCGTATCGCGGTTGCGTGTCTCCAAACTCGGCTCGACACTGTTTCCAGTCCTATGTTCTTGTGTGTGTGCTTTCTCTCTCTTTTTTTTTTTTTTCCTGTAATCGAAGAACCCCCAACACACATCACAATACTCCTCACAGCTCGCAACTGTTTCGCTCTCGCCTCAACGTGTTGCTTTGGTTGCTTTGTGTATCGGCCAAAAGCCCTATAGATGTCGCATGAGTCGAAAAATCCAGTGTTGTAGCATTTCGACGTTTGAGTCATCGTAAA
This sequence comes from Hyalomma asiaticum, assembly GCA_013339685.2. NCBI lineage: Eukaryota > Metazoa > Arthropoda > Arachnida > Ixodida > Ixodidae > Hyalomma > Hyalomma asiaticum. The sequence continues at coordinate 72,050,273 of CM023485.1, read as the reverse complement.
CAGCGCTGGGAAACGGGAAACTAAAGACCATGGTTAAGTTGAGCCGTCGCATCACTCGTGAAGACAATTTGGACTGTCAAAAGAACCATGAGAAGCGTTTTGTTGTGCGGGCTCACTACATAGTGTATGAGATCCCCCATAGCTGGCGCGAAAGTGTATTTCGGGCAGATGGAGCACTGCGTAAATTACTGACAGGGCCGGAGTGGACTGGAAATCTGGTAAGTAACGAAGGGGGGCACACATCTTGTAGACCAACGCTGAACTCGCGTAAATATAGTTATCTACGTCTCCGTAGGCCTGGAATTCGCCTCCGTTCAAAGGATTACGCTAGCAAAGGAAGCCTGCGTGGCAGTGACAAGAACTTTTATTGAAACGTCCTGAGAAAAATTAAGGGGAACCGAAGGCTAGCGTGAACTACGCTAGGAAGACAGGACTAAGAAAAGAAAAAAAAAACACGCTCATTAAACCGAAGAACTACGCTTTGACAGAATAAATCAACTCGCGGGTGTGTAAACTACACGATCGCTTGTACTTACTGTACAATGTAAAAAAGAAATTTCTTTGGCGACTGGTTATATAACCTGCTGCCCAAAATTTTCGTTTCGGGACATATGCACCTTTCACTTTCGTTCTCCTTGGCGCCAGCCAAAGCGACTGTCGGTTTTGTGAATAGTTTCCTCCAAGAATGTAGCTTTCAAGAATGTATTTTTGTCAGCACTTTCCTCCAACTGTATAGCTTTTGTTGTATTCACCGTGGTAACTTGACGGCTACAGTGTTTGCTTGCTAAGCACGAGGTCGCGGTATCGAATCCCAGCAACGGCGGCTGCTTTTCGATGGGGACGAAATGCAGAAAACAACCGCGCGCGTAGGTTTAAGCGCACGTTAAAGCTTATTATTATTATTATTAGCTTTTGCTGTTTTTTAACAGGAAGTACTTTATCATCTAAGACAACAGGCCCGTTAAAGTGGCGCGTGTATAAGAGGGGCACTTACGTGTGCAATGTCAAGGTGGGCGTACCTGCGTAGAAGTTCAAGGTCAGCTTGTTCCATGCAAAAAGCAACTACGTGTATCTTGGACTTGGAAGTCAAACTCGTGTGGTGTAAGCGAGGAGTGAATCATTCTAGGTTCGCTAATGGTATGCCAGAGTGCCCATGGAAACTATAAAATCTGCGGGCAGCGGGAGGTCTCATGAAATGGGAAAAGCGACGAATATTTTACTAAGTCTGAAGACCTCGCCGTTGCTTGCGCGGCCGCGAACAAATTCACATAATTCGCACTGAAGATCACAGGGACATTGCCGCAAATTAATATTGCCCCGAGCATAATTGCTTTTTGTAGCGTCGGTGCCACCCGGATTGTGTTTGCCGCTGTGGTGGCGAAGAGGTTTTATGTAGACAGAAGGCGATAAGTGGCTGCCGAAATTCAAGGCCACTCGTGTCGTGTCCAACTCCTCAACTCGTGCACCACATCGCCAGCTTGAGAAACTGACGGAGTTACGAGAATAAGCAAAACATAAATCGATGAAGACTGAGGTGAACGAAAGGATGTAAACGGGAAAGCAGCTTCAGCTTAGGGCATGCAGAGTGTCAGCACTTTCAAACTTCGTTCGAAGCAGACAACCGTATGCCAGTGCACACGGCCTCTTCGTCTTTGTTGAGCATAAGATACTGCTGGTTTCCTCTGAACTAGCTTACTTGAAAAATAATGTGAATGCACTTCGCGTACGTCCATTCAGAAAAATACATCTAACCTGAAAAGAAAGGCACGCGTCTTTCTTTTTTTTTTTTTCTTCAATTCGTGATCAGGAAACATATTCGCGAGCCCTGTCCTCAATGAAACAAGCGTCGAGTCACGACAGTTGTCGGCTGTGTATCTTCAAGCTATGGTTCTTACTCCGCACTGCAAGCGTAGCCAAGAAGCTATAGTGCTTGCCTCAAGTAGTACAGTTCATTTCTTTCTTTGCCGTTTTTTCTTTTTTTTCGACAACCAGTCACTGCAAATGTTCCATCACCAAGACGCTGACGGGCGCTCGCACTCATCTCAGTAACCGCATTGTTGAGTGGGCCACGTTGCTCAAAAGACAAAGACCACACGTCCGTCCATGCGCGGACGTGTGTAAGCATAGGAGAAGACTCCTCGTACGATGAAGCAGCGGTTGGCATCTCATCCGTGGGCCTATCTGTATGCTCGCGCCTGGTCGCTCGAGACTGCTCGCTCACGTTGTTTGCCTCCTCCGTGTTCTCTTGCACGTATCAACACCTCCACTCTTTGGCGTGCACAAACTCGCCTTCCGAACCAACTCGACTGCACATGCATGTGCACACATTAGCGAGTAGTCCTGCTTGGCATGGCTCCACGCGCGTCTATACAGTAACAAAATTCTCCTTCGTCAATTTCCTTCGTGCCAACTCAATCCAGAACACAGTGCGCACGGCCGGCTGATTGAAACGAGTGCCCCCCGAGAGCGTAGCACCGGGAGCCGACGGGTGTACGTTCGAAGACGCGTCGCACTCCCGCAGAGCAAACATTTCGGCGGAGCCCTTGCTCCTCCACTGCTACCTACGCTCGTACACTATACGGCTGTAGCCCAAGCGCACGCGTCCGCACGCTTTTGCCTTCCCAGCAGATGCACTTGACCTCTCCGGGCGGTTGTTGCGGCGCGAGACCCCCGTTATGAACTAGAAACGCCCCGGCCGCCCAAACAATCGCCGCGGGAGATCGAAGCGGGCCACGCAGCGCCGTTGGGGTCCACCCCTCTGCAGGGAGCCGTGGTCATCAGAAGAGACAGGAGAGGAGGAAAGCGGGGCCATCACAGCGTTGTCAGCGAGGTGCGAGAGGGCAAATATGCGGGCAGCGCGCGCACTCAGGATTTGAAGTTGAGTTGTAGTGCCTGGTAAGTAGCCGCTGCATTGCGTCACTTAGCGTCACCGCTTCATGCGGTGTTGCGGCGTGTAAAGACACGAAGCGATGCGCTCGATCGCATTCCAGAGCATTCGAGTCGCCTTTCGAACGATCTTCACTGCAGCATTTGCGGGGTTGAAAAGAATGGAACTTGACTCTAGCTGGTGCAAAACAGGGATATGGAATGGGCACTAGCTATAAGGACAACGATTTGTAACTGTCGTACTCACCTTTTCAATCGTTTTGCTTCGTTTAATATCGTTCCGCGTGTATTCCACAGCGTTCCACTCACTTTCGGTAACCTTCAGTCTCTTCTGACATTCTCTAGGCTGTAATAACAAGCCATTAATTTTTAACAGAGATTTCAATCCGCGTGCCATAAACTTGTTTTTATTGTTTCCTCCAACTCCTTGCGTTACACCTAACGCCCTGAATCTGTCCCGTCTTGAATTGCACATAACACGCAATGTTTACGTCACCTTTGCCGAACGGTATCTCTGAGGGGCATTTTATTCGTACGTATCTACGGGACAGAAGCGTGGTTTCTCGGAGAAAGGGCTCCACTTCAACTGGGCACGACGCAGCGCGCAACAGAAGGGAAAATAAGTATTGAGGGCGGTGTGGGTCAAGGAAAAAACGCGTGTTAATGACATCATAGTAGAAATCAACAAGAAATGGGCACGGGCAGCCCACTTAAAGAGAAGACGGGATAATCTCGTCATTAAAGGTAACAAGCTAGATCGCTATAGAAAGCAAATGTGACAGGTGGTGGCAGAAAGTTAGGTGCACCGACGAGATCAAGAAGTTTGTAAGGATAGTGTGGACGCTATTCGCACAGGACCGAGTTCATATAGGAGAACCTTAAAGGAGGCATTCGCCCTGTAGTGGGCGTACAGAGACTGATATGATGATGACGACCGTATAGGATACGGCCTTGTCCTTAACTGATCTAACTATATCTAACTATAGCATTCCAAGACGTGGCATCCCGATATCTCGCCCAAACCTGAACAGAAAGGGTATTTCTGGATTCTTGGCCGTTCAAGCACGGACGATGGTTCAACCATATATATATATATATACGAGAGAGAGCCAGAGAGCAGAAGTTATGAAGCTGGCGCAAGCAATCTTTGAATACGGGCAAAGATAGCAGCATGCAGGCGACGCGAACTATTAAGAAATCAAAAATGCGAAAGCTGATAGCGTGCGGGTAAACTTGCGCGACCGCATTAAGAGCGCATGCAACTGAGGCTTGTTCGACGGAGGCCTATCGGACGCCGAGATACGCTCTTATGCACACAGATTCTTAATTAATGACCGAGGAGATTATTCATTACTTTAAACTCTGCTCGCTCTTAATGATGTTCGAACATCAAAATTGGAAATCATCGACGTTGCGCATGCCCAAACCTCTCGAGCGGCAACGCCGCAGCGTATTTTTGTACATAATACGACGTGTAACATTAAAGTAATGACTTTGATGACATGTTAGCTCCATGCCCCTGCGTACATGAATGCACGTTTGCCTGTGCGCCCAAGGTAAACAGTGCCACCTGAAATTACGGCCCATTAACCTGAGGACGATCGCTTTTTTCGCGCGCTTAAGGTCTACCACACACCGCGTAAAGTATATATGTACGGGGCCCCCCGTACTCGGCAAGTATAATGTCGCATGTAAAAAAAAAAAAAAAAAAGACTGTGTGCAGAAATGCGTATGGGAGGAATGGGGTGCAGTGCGTAAAGGTGAGGTTAAGGAAGCATGCACATTGGAGGTACGGAAAAAAAGAAATGAAAACACGCCGTATCTTTACAGAATACACGCTATACTGTGTTGGTCTCACCGTGTACAAGCGCGTAATTGCGATAACTACACTAGAAAAAGGCGGGGAAGATATTCCAGCAACGTACACTTACCGCCTGTTTTGCGAAAACGTTGACACGACATTTCGTGGAAGTTTGGAGAGCGATAAACACGAAAAATAACGCGCCGGTGGTCGTAAACCGAGACGGTAACTAACACCTTGTATGCGTGTCTGCGCATGCGAGCGCCGCCGGTGGCTCTTCCGCGCACCGAGGAAACTGTGCAGTGATACTGAAGATTGTGCTCAAGGGCGGGCCGGCTTAATGGGGGGCCCTGCATTCCGGTCGAGTACAATTAGTGTCTCCAAGGAGCAGCGACACACTATCTCTCAGCAGTGCTGGGCTCGCTGAAGTTGAGCGGGCACTCGGACGCTATCAAGTCATTAAGTGTGCCATCTATAATCCCCACAGTTTTCTTATTATTAATGAGGTTTTATGGTATGAGCGCTACAACGACCAAAGTACGCCAGTGAGCATGTTTAGTGCTGCCATACCGTATCAGAAATTGGGCTAGAACCTATGCGATGGTAGCAAAGGGGTCAAAATGGTGCTGCGTTCCTTGCTGAAGTTATGTGGAAGTTCATGTAACATGCTAGTATGGATCGATGTTATGGATAGAAATCTGCAGGAAAGCCCTGTAGTAGCCGGCGCTTAGTGGAGTCAAAGTATAGTGGCTACATTTGCTACTGTTTGTATGAGAGAGAGATAGAGTGGGAGGAAGGCAGGGAGGTTAACCGGAAGGAAAATATCCAGTTTGCTACCCTACACTAGGGAAGGGTTAAGGGAAGACAGAAAGGGATGGAAGAAAAGAATAAAGGGAGAAAGAGCGAGGTCAAATCACGCGCACACACAAGCCGCCATGTGTCAGAGACTGTTCACGAGGCCCGTTACGCGCAAGAACTTGAGCACAGCCTTCGTGGCTTTCTGCTGCGAGACTCTATCGTTCCGACATTCCAATGCGGTTTGCTCAGACAGCGGTCGTCCATCAAGGCGTGACAATTCTGCGGCGAGAGACTGTCGCTGGGAGCAGTACCCAGGGCAATCGCAGAGGACGTGCACAATCGTTTCCTCGCTGCCGCAGTGAACACAGGCAGCACTGTCTTCCAGTCCAATGCGATAGCCGAAACTTCTTGTAAACGACGTTCCTAGCCACAGACGGCAAAGTACGATTTCGCATGTAAACCAACGCGATAAGTATACAGATGCAAGCACCAACTACGACAGCTTCGACCTCAGTGCAGGGTTCATTGACGCAACTTGATTAGCGAAGCATGCCGTGTCTAGTAGCAAATTACCTTTACGCAAGAACTGTTCGTGATACGGGTGCATAATGTCACTGATTCCGAACGCATATAAGATTGGTCAAGGTGAACGGCCGCACTGTGAAGGACATTTACGAACGAAAGAAATGCTTTGTGTATTCGATCCAGACGTTTGCACTTAACCATAGAGTAAGATGAAGTCGAGGGTTCGGCGCAAGCCCGTCCGGTCGGGATGAAACGTAGCAAAAAAAACGACAGACACCGATCAAAAGTTAAAGAAGGAATAAAAGGTGTTTCGGCTTCGCTGCGGAAGCCATGTTTGGATTAACGTGATCAGGGTTTCCGCGACGCCAAAACATCGTTTATACGTTTTTAAACTGTCGGTGTTTCTCGTATTTTCTTTCTCCCCTGCTTTTCTTTCCTTCCTTTCATTTTTTTTTTTTTTTGCTTCAAGAGGATAAGATGACTGTTTTAAAATGGAATAAAGGCGTCTTCATATGAATCGTAATCCTGTGACAAAGCTAGTATTCATTCGCTGGTTTGCACTGAATGTGAAGAGGTAATGGGCACCTTATATCGTACTTATAATCCCAACGTTGCTTTCAACGCTTACATCCTGCAAGCTGCACCGCTTCATACTGCGACGTCTCAGCCAGAACAGGTGGTGCCTACAGTTATAGAATTTCTCTTTTGAAGCCCAGAAGTCCTGAATGTTAATCGCATCGAAATCATGAAGGCAAATTATTTGTCTTGTACTTTCGTACCAGTGCACAAAATTTTATTACTCTTAGATCACTTGTTCGCCTAGCGTGTTATATCTGCGTGTGGACAAGGTGGATAATTTTAGCGTCTTCGCTCCCAACTCTTCCTCATTAATCGATTAAGATTACTGACAGGGCAGCCATGCCGAGTTACGTGCCGCCTGACTTGCCGACGAGAGCCCGACGGTTTCGCAAAGTTAGAGCCAAGTTGCTTGTTGATTATATTGATTTGCTTTCCGGAGAGCCAAGAAATTACACACCAAAAAGCTCTGCTGGTGCCATAAGGCGGCGGATAATCGAACTCGGCTAAAATCTCACATAACCGTATATTGTAGCAGTTCTTTCATAGATATTTTAGTTCTATAGTTTGGCTAACGCTGGCGCTGGATCACCCCGTATAATATAGACCCTTCGGACTACTTCTCACTCAGGTATTGCAGACACCGCATGCATCATTAACGCTAGTCTTCCGATCCGTCGTACTCGTGGACACGGTTTTCTTTTCTGCGTCGTGTTGCGATCCACACCAATCGTAACGGGAAAATGGAACACCGTGCGCGCTCGGACGCATGCGCAAGTTGACTCCTCGTATGCTTCGCGTACTTATTCGAGTACACGTACAGGCAAGTCCGTGTATAGGAAACGGAGGATATTTTTTTGTAGGAAGTAATTAGGAAGACTTTTATCTCGACCTACCCGAATGATTTAGGCGGCCAGTTTAATTATCGACACCGAACACCGTAGAAGAAGCCTTTCTCCCTTTCCATCTCTCTCTCTCTCTACTTTTTTTTTGTTTCTTTAATGAAGTCCGCAATGTCCTCGCCACCGCCACAGCATAACGGGTCATTAATCCTGCTCCATGTCCGATACGAGCTGTGCGGTTTTGCTTTAAACCGTCTCGGGGCGCGACGCGGAATTCGTTGGGTGTGGGCAGCCGCGAGCCTCCCGCTGCGGGCACACGGCTATAGCTTACACGTGCTTTTTATTTAATAAGCACGTGGCTGCGCCTTCGCTGAAGTCTCGCGGCGAGACTGTTATTGATCGCGATATTAATTACGAGTCGGCCGCCATGTTTGCTCTGGCGACCCGTCGTCTCCGCAACGCTACTTTTTCTTTACTTTTATATCTCGATCGCCCGAGGGTAATATGTCGTACCACGCGGAAGTGTAATCTCACCCAAAGTGTGTCCAAATAACAAAACTTAATCGCGCTCGACCTGTACGCGTGTACGCGCGCATTTCGGGCTACGTCACTGCCGGCACCCTGTGCACCAAGCGCCCTCGACGGTCACCGGGCTTTGCTTGTTATGCAATAGAACCTTGCGCAGCGGAGCCAATCGCGGCAGTGATGAGCTTACGCGGTGGCTGGCGCACTTATGCGCCGCTTACATACGACATAATCCATCAGCGACACTGCGGCGCGGTCTTCTATAAAGTCCGCCTGCCGCTAATTGCCGTGTGCGCCCCATTAAGCGTTAGCGTCGAATCGTCGGTCGGCAAAAGAGCAAAGCTAGTCGGCTGCTGGTTAATCATTGGATTAAGAAAGCCGCATTATGGATAGGACCCGCTGTAGCGCAGTCCTCAAGGAGTGGACCGCAATGATTAGAAATTGGACTCGAGCAGACTTGGAAAGGCAGCATACCAATGGGACGAATGGGATGTCGTGCAAGTGGCTATATATGTCGCAAGCGAGTTGCTTCCGTCCACTCTTTCTGAAGCACCATATTATTGCATGTAATGTGTCGGAGAATGTACATACTTAAGAGCACAAGACCTGGCTCCTCTGCAAGTGGGAATATCAGTGGTCGTTGTAAGGTTTTGCAGGATATATATATATATATATATATATATATATATATATATATATATATATGCTGTAGCGCACTTTCTGATTTGCGACGAATTGACGAATGCGGAGATGCAATTGCGGAGGTGCATCTGTTTAGGGAATAACACATCAGCAATGATGACGAGAAGGGTAGTCGCTAATATCTCCTGTAACTAATACGGGAAGCTTTACTTTCACGATGTAGTGTGGTGCGAGTGCACATGCACACACCACGCGACTATAGTGTCCCGCACGGTGTTCAGCAGTTATGGAGTGGTCGCAATGTTATGTAAGAGGGACAACATGCGTGCTGAATCCCGGATCAATCAATCAATCAATCAATCAATCAATCAATCAATCAATCAATCAATCAATCAATCAAAAAGACAGTGATATACATAGATACTTGCTGAAGGAGGGGCCGAGGTCACAAGCTGTTGTTCATTTCTCGCAGTTCAGCGCAGTAAATAGGCTATTAACACCTCTCGCATTTACGAATTGGCACTCTGCCTTCTTTTATCGCCGCGCGAACAAACATGGCGTGTATATAGCGTTAGAGAAAAATGAATGGACACGTTTATATAGACAGAGGCGACAGGTATACGCGCCTATAAACCTATTTTACGGCGCAGCTCGCGTTTAGTGGAAGCGCCGGCTAGCTATAATGACCATTGAGTGAAAGGTTTTCGTGGGCGCGCACGACGCGGCGTTAAACGCCGCCTATTTTGTTCTTTCTCTATACAGATTAACGAACGTGAAATTCGAAAGCAGGCGCCGACGTGGCCCTCGTAAAGAAGGCACGCATACAGGAGGCGTTGCGCGGCTCGCTTCTCTGCTCAGCGAACCGCTGGCACGAAACCCGTGCCGTAAATCGAACTGCTAGCTCGTGTAACTCGCGATGGGCTGCCCTGATGGGCGCGCAGGAAGACACGCCCCGTGTGCTCCTTCTTGGAGGAAGCGGAAAGACTATTGGCTTCGTAAGTTTTTAAAGACAATGCCTTTCCGGTGTCCGGACACATTTCCGTACCCACATTCCGTGACAGAGCACGCAACGAATTCAGCTTTATACCGTCTCAACACGCATACCAGTAGCACTAATCAGCGCTAGGCAATGTTGGCCAAGTGATAGAAAATGTCGGCTAATTATTGGCAGTATACCCTCAAGGAAACGGTCCGTTCCACGTTCCAAAAATTTCATATGTTTCCGTAATAAGTCAATATAGATTCTATATAGTTGTTGTAAACTTGTTATACTTACCATATGGATCTTATGTGCCAGATGGAGTTATTGGAATAGACACGCGGAAATGTTTCAGTAAGGATCTTGGGTAAAGATGGGCGAAACTGCATGGCTAGTGTCGGCTGACTATTATACGAATGTAGGTGTAGTTGCTCAATTATGCCAAGTGTTTTCAGCATGACACTAAACGTTGCCTCTCGTTTAGCTACGATAACGGTGTCCTCACTCAGACTCGATGATTAAATTGACTGAAAATGCTTCTGTGGAGAGAGTGACACAGAAAGAGAGAGAAAGGTATCGCGAATGAAGGTAAGAATATTCAACGTGATCGAACCTAAATACAGACGTTTCTGAATGAGCGTTTCTGAACTCCGCACACATGGCATCGAAATCCACTCAGCCCCCACGCAAGGGATGTGGCGACCTAAAAATCACGGTGCACACCTGTGCGAAGCTCTGAGATGCCGGTGTGCATGGTTCGAATAAATAATTAACGTCCAGATAACCCGAGGCGGAATTCTCAGAACGTACAACGCATATATTCGAAGTAAAATGTGTGGACCTTTGAGCAAGTTTGTGTTTCTGGCCACATTGTCCTATAGCAGCCATTATCAGCATAAGTTGAAACCCCGTAATACTTTCATTAGCGCTGACAAGATCACTGTTACCGAATGGATATGGCAGCCACAGCACGCTTTGAGTGTGCTTCGTTTATCTGTATAAACAAAGAATGTGAAAAAACAATCGGCATTAACAACTGTTGAACTGGTCCTTTCGTCCCCTTACAGAACAGCGAGCTTTTTTAATGCGTTCTTGCAGTGCAGGTTGGCGGCTGCATTTCGATGGAGGCGAAATGTTGAGGCCCGTGTACGGTGCGATGTGAGTGCACGTTAAAGAAACCCAGGTGGCCGAAATTTCCGGAGACCTCCACTATATGGGGTCTCTCATAATCATATTGTAGATTTAAGACGCAAAACCCCGGAAATTATTCTTGTAGTGCCGGTGAAATTGATTGATTGATTGATTGATTGATTGATTGATTGATTGATTGATTCTTTGACCACCCATGTTCGCTAACGTTGTTTTTGAAAGCAGAACGATTATTCAATACTTGCGCCGTCCTAAATAGCATTATTGAGGTTTCGATGCAGCGCTTTGCATCTGCGTTAGTTTTAAACATTTTCTTCGAATGATTGATCCCTGTAGTGTTTTTAGAGCCCTTGTTACAAGCACTGGACGGCCGATTTTACATGAACGTCGGCGAGGGAAAGGATGTAGACCCCTGACAAGGCCATGATTGTAGGATGTGTGTACGTTAATGACAATGTGCGAATATACATTTGTAGGTCAGATATAAGTACCCTGCTTCGCAACTTCAAAATGCCCCAAACAAATTCACGCGCCAGCGGGATGCCCCATCATTGTACGATGCATATGTGCATATGTTTTGTGGGGGAACCGCCTACTTGCTATTATAATTTCCGGTGAGCGACGTCTTTTCCCACCTCGACGTCTCGTCGTGCCTGCCTCGGTGGTCATGAGAAATCCGGAGGTCCCCCTTTCGTCCTCGCCAGGACGACTACAGTGCCCTTCCGGTATGAACACGCTGGCAGGATATGCAGGTTGTTGATGAAGCAGCTTCGTGCAGTACATACGCTCGCCACAAGATAGTTCGATCAGTCTAAAGGGAAATGTTGTCCATCAATATTAAGAACGGGTTTTCATTATCTGCGTGCCTAGAGCTCAATGACTGAACGAACGCTACTTGCCGCGTCAGTAGGTAAATAACAAATAAAAGATGAGTGATCAAGTATTTCAGCAATAAGCGTCTATCTCCTTAATGTTCGATCCTATAGCGTGAATAAAAGTATTACAAGCTCTTATCGAAGGTAACCTAAACTAATAAACGTACCTTGATGTCTCAATGTGTATTGCGCACTCTTTTATAGAAGGTTCTATTTTCGACTGGTGGACGCCGCCATTTTAGCTTGTTACACGAATTCTTTCTCAGTTCTGTGTGTCTTCACGTCAAATTAAGGAAATCGTAAAACGCTTGATGCATTCGTTCTTAAGTTCCCATGCGTGTGAGTGTTGTATGCCGGTAACCTTAAGGCGCTTAGTTGCTAATCGTACTAAATGGCATCGCTATATGAGCCCAATATGGCGGCACATCTTGCGGCTTCCTCCACGACTGATCTGGGCCACTGAATTCTACTTGATATATAAGAGATGCAATCATATTGGCAGTAAGGAGTATCTCTGTTTAATTCCTATACGCTCGAGGGGAATCGAAAGACCAAATCAGCCCTGCTGCTCAGATGACCGCCATCGTGCCGACGTTTTGATGACGCACCCAGACGCTGCACTAGTTAACCTAAAAGACCAGTCGAAGCGAGCACAGCTCATACAGGTACCCCCTAACGAGACGGCACGCCGATTGCTTGTGGCGTGAAAAATGAAGTTATGCCCGGGCGTCCTCCCGAGCGGTTCCCAACATCCAAATCGAGCCAGTGAGCTTCATCGAGCGAGAGCTTACATAATATACACTACATACATACTATACAGTACGTAGTGATGACTTCATTTCGCTGCCCATTGACCGCACTTAATTACCAGCAATGCGCAATGGAGCGAACGGAAAGGCAAAAAACAACGTGCTCTCATTACATAGGAGGCTATATATATACTTCGGGCAAATAGTATAATTATACGTCTCGTCCACGGCATGCGCATGCGGAGAACGGTCTATCGTTTCTCTCTGTGTCTCTGGGCGACGTTCGGTGGATTCATCTTGACCCGTGGGAACCCACTCGATCCGATCACTGAAAGGAATAGCAGCGGAGAAGTGATGAAGAAGAAGAAGAAGAAGCGCGTCTCCCATTGAACACACGGCTCGGCGCCGTAAGCCGATTAGTCTGCTTCCTGTCGGGCGCAATTTGTTCTTGGAGAGGCGCTCCCCCCGTGAGCTTGCTCGCGCGTGCTTATCTGGTGATCTCTCGCTTACGTATATGCGCCCGATTCCAGGGGAGAGGCTTCACGTCTTTGTTGCTAGATGCCTGTATGAGACTCCCCTCGGGCAAGGTGCAGGAGTGCGAATCGAACGATGCTTCTGAGAACGTCTTATGGATGCCCCGTTCTGCTCGAACCTCTATAACCAGGGTATATGTATATGATCGAACTGTGCTCGGGCAAGAAATGCACAACCACCTGCCCGCGTTACGCGGTGGCGTGACTCCTATGGGAACGCGATGTTCTATATGTTGCATGATCTCGTATACGGGCGTATTAGGAGAGATGAACAAATCGATTGAACGCGATAGTATGCTCTCTTTTTTTATTTATTCATTTGATAACGATCTGCGGCATTAAGCCGAGCTGCGCGTCCTATATATGCAGGCATTACATCGTTCCGATAAACGAAATGAAGCCCGTTATACAGGGGTATACCTACCGTTGGCTATAAATGCACGGATGGTACATGGGCAGTACGCTCATCTGGTCAAGTGTAGATAGAAGACGCATGTATTTGTTTCCGTGTTCCTAGAAACGACTTTACGTGACAGATTTCAACCGAGTCACCCATTAATCTTAGAGATTAGCGAAAACGTTATGGCTATAAACGGCGTTATTGCTCCAGTTTATCAGTTATCAGAAAACAAGTCAAGGACCAGCCCCTGCCTTATACCGGGAACAAGAGTGCACTCGAAGCTTGTACAATATCATGCATGCGCCGTAAAGATTACCTCGTGCCGATGTTTTACCCTGCACTTTTATGTGCTTATAGCAAAAATAATTTCTACGGCTCAAATATATATATACGGGGTTAGATAACGTTATCTCGCACGCGGTCTTGTCGTTATTCTTTCTTTCTATCTTCCTTTTTCTTTCTGTCATACCGTTGGGCTTTACTTCCTACTTTATTTATTTTTTGTTTCTCTGTTTGGGAGAGAATCCAGGGGCTGAGATATCTTCACCTCTTCTTCGTTTGCTGAACATGCACTGAACAGCGTGCACGTGTTACGAGCGCGCCCCCTGCGTTTGAATGCCCGATGCGCAAGAGAAGTGCACTCGCACTGCTTTCACGATGATTGATTTCGCGTATGTACATCTAACGCTAACAACGCCAAAGACGCCGACACTATTGAGGCAGTGAAACCTTCGCTTGAATGTGTACAGCTTCAGGCGCAACGACGTAATGTATCCCATTGTTCCAGGCGAAATTATTTCTTCGAAATAAAATGACGGCTCTGTGACCTTATAGGTCGCACTAAATATATTTTGTGCGTGTGTTTACATTATGAACATTGTATTCTCCTATATACCGCTAACTTTCCGGAACGTTACTCCAGTGTATCAGCCAGTCGCACGCAGCAATATTTTCTCTTTTCATTTTCCTATTGCCATTTCTATGGACGAAACACCTGGAGTTGTCGTGGATAGGAGTTTGTTGATAACGAGGTCCACGTTGTCAAGATGGATGTCAGCAGTGCAGAGTCGGTAGTCATACTCACACACGTACTATATGTAGTAGCAGGCGTCCTAAACATAGACGTTGTTTCAATGATAGCGCGTCAAGACGACCAGAACAGAGATCATTATCCGAAGTTTTAACTACACCGGCATGCGTTACTGCGCAATCTGTTCAGCATACCTAGGAATAGAGAGAGAGAGAGAGAGAGAGAGAGAGAGAGAGAGAGAGAGAGAGAGAGAAATAAGGAAGGGAAGGCAGGGATGTTAACCAGTCAGGAGTCCGGTTTGCTACCCTACACTGGGGGATGGGAAAAGGGGAAGTAAAGAGAAGGAGAGAGGAAGGTAATGCCTACAGGACAGAGCTATATAATGTCATAGGCGCTCGGTAAGGCCAGATGTTTTTAGAAAGTCCAAAAGCGCTTTCATTGCCTTCTGAGCCATTCGTCGGTGAGGACGGTATTCCAAGATTGTCTGTTCACTAACATACCTAGGAAGTTTTTAAGAATAGACGGGGGGCAATCTAACGGCAAGAAAGGAGGCACGTCACGCGCTCTTTAAACACCCGAACACGCGTCGAGCACAAAAACGGCGGGAGATCGCTGCCGTGCACTTTTCGGCTCCTGCTATCTAAACACCGTCGCAGTTTGGTTCACATCAAGGCCGATAATAACGCGCGGGAAACTCAATTCGCAGGGCAACCACGAACCGTGTGAAGAAAAGACGGTGACGGCGTCCGATCGAGAGGTGCGCGCTTTTGGGAGGAAAAACAAAACGAAACAGAAGAGTCTCTCGGACACCGGAAGCAAGCTGATGCAGTCTCTCAGGGGAGGCACCGCAGGATGGTCCTGCATGAGGAGGGAGGCGGCGGCGGCTTCGTTGAAGCACGCGACGATGCGCGCCGGTCTGCTTGCGTATGGGAAAGGCTTCGACTCGCGGCTCTTGTGAGAAAAACGGAAGAACCCGCGCCGTGTGAGCCGGCGGCGCTACGTGGGCGCGCCTCTCGGGGTAAAAGCTCGCGAACGGTGGTGCGTATGCGATTTGAATTCGCGCGCTCTCGCATGCTCAGCCGGGTCGCGTCGCCGCGGGTAGCCGCGGTACTATTACTGGTCGCGCGGCGGGCGGAAACGGGTGGGCAGCGGCAAGATTATACGCGCGGCCTTTATGGGATCAACCGCTGTGTGACGCCCGGGCGACCTCCCCGACCGCCCGGTCAGCGGCTCTCCATGGTAGCTGAAGATCGCGTTTGGGTGATCACGGCGGACCGCCGCCGGCGCTTCTTTATCGTTGATGCCCTGGGAAGGCGATGGGTCGTGTAAACTGTGGGAGCGAGACGGGATGAAGCGACGCTGTATCGTGTGCGCTTGTGCGCGCGCCTTGCTTGGCTTTTATTCGCGGCGGAGTGCCGTGTGTACAGGAGAGCTACGTCCGGTGTGCCTGGTTCGTAAACCTGCGTGCACACGCAATAAAGAAAGAGCAGCAGGGTTTTGCCCCCCGAAAGACGCCGATAGCGAGTTCCGATTGTCACTTCCTTTTCCCACTTCAGTCCTTTGTTTTCAACCAATTTTCCTTATTTTCGCTAAGGAAGTCGGCAGAGTAGTATACTTTGTAACGACACAGGCAGATAAGAAACCATTACGGTCGCCATTACTGTTTATTCTGCCTCTTCTTCTCGCTCCGCCTTACACTCGTCGGCCACCTTACACTCCGCTCGTCGTTTTCTTCACTCCTCCTGGGGTGATACAAAGAAGAGTGTTACATGTAGCTGCGAATTCTAGCTGTCCGTTATTCAAATACCCTATGGTCTTCAGAGCACCTTGCTGTACCGAAGTTTGAACAATCTTAAAAGGTCCAAGAATCCTTGTGTCACCTCCTGGTAGCCACTTTCGCACCTTTTCCATTAAAATCTGTCTCCGCACTTGCGCAGCTTGCCTCCGATGATGCATCTTCACTCCGCAACCCAGAAGTGTGTGCGGTAGCTGCTTCAAGTTCGTGGCAACTCACTTTGGGTACGAGGTCACTGCGGTAACTCACAAAGGCACTAGGTTGCCAAACAGTCAAGGCTCACACGAACAAGTGGACTTTTCAGGATAGGCACAGCATGCAACGCTCACCGCCATGACACGATCCAGATGGCTTGCAGCGACGTCTGCGCACATTGTCCTTGGAAAATCGGAGCTGATCAGACGCGTTGCACAGGATCCTGTCGACTGCGCCAAATTTGTAACGACACCGTCAGATAACAAACCATTACGGTCGCCATTACTGTTTCTTCTGCCTCTTTTTCTTCCTCCACATCGAATAGCTGCTGCTAAGCCTTCTTTGACGTCGTCTACATTACATACTTCAGATATATAAGACACATATAAGGCAGAGCTCATTAGCTTCTGTTCGTGAAAGGCACGGGTCATTGTAAGCCTGAGGAGCGAGCGAGCAAGAGAGCGATGAAACATTTGGTAAAATAAAGGGCGACCACAGGGTCCTTCAGCGGGAGTGGGTGGAATCCTCATTTCAGAACTCGATGAGCCACGGCTGCCCTGCATGCTCTCGCGACCGCATCTAGCTGCTCCCTATATAGGTGACGCTTGAGGAACACTACATGCGGAGGAAGACAAGCCGATGCTACAAAACGCCGGATGGAAAGTTCACCTTAGGGGCTTACGCTGTTGAAATTAAGCCACCTGCTTGTCGCACCAACTTAAATTACCATGCTAGTCGACTGGATATTCTAAAAAAGGTGGAGCTAAAGTGACGCATCTTCAGTTTATCAGAGTTTGTGGTATGTATGTGCTATCGGCCGGTCACAAGAACCCAATCTGTACCGCTAGATGCACGTTAGCTCCCGAACTACAAATCATTGCATGCGAAGCCTTCCGATGGTCAGCGTCTATCTGACTTGATTGAATGCGTTCGTTCTTTTTTTTTGTCTGTTTATTTGTTCTTAGGATAATCTTGAATGAAGCAGCTGAGGTCGAAAGGTGCCCCTTACAGGCGGCCCTCTCACGAACTCAGAATATTTATTTACTAATTGAGTTTTTTTTTTCGGGGGATAACTTCGCATAATGTCTTCACGCATCGTGAAAACTTGTAGCATAGGTTTCGAAAAAAAAAGAAAGAAAAGGCCAGATGCACGCCCCTCGCGCGGAGCGATGATGGCGGCGTTCGCTTTCATTCAAGAGGATGCCGCCGGTGTATGCGCACCTTTAACCCGTATCAATTACCGATTATCCCGATTCAGGCGGGGAATTGAGCGCCCCGACCGCCTGCTTGCCTGCGTTCCGGCTGCCTTTCTTCTTTTCCCACACGCTCCGGTCTCTTTGTCTTTTTCATCACGCTGCTGGAAGACCACGAACCGAGCAAGAATGATCTAGGCTCCCAGAAATTGTAAGAGAAACAAAAAAATAAACGAGAAAAAGACAGAGCATGGAGACGGAGAGAGAACGCATGCGGCATTCCGGAACCAGGAACAAGCAGATGCACGTGCGGTCTGGAATCGGCGCCGCGGAAAGCGTAGAGAAATCGCCGGGGCCGACCGGCGCGTATCGAACTGCGCCCGCTCGCGCGCCCGGGCGCACCCCCCTCGATACTCGTCCGACTCGGCGTGTAAAAGCGCGCGCGTGTCTACGACAAGGGGTTTTACAACGGTTCGAGCGACGAGAAAGGCGTCGTGCACCGGAGGCGTGCCCGGCAAACATTCGCGGTTCACGGCGTCGTCGGGTCCGCCGTGCCTTACCGTATGCGCACGCTCTCGGAGTGTCGGGGTTGCATGGGTTGGAGTGGCGGAGGGGGGTCATGAAGTGGGGAGGCTTGCACACGTCCCTCGCCGTGCAACCGCACGTGGACTCGACGTGCACTCGCGCGCGCCTTAGCGCGCGGGACCTCCGCTCCTTTTTTTGCACCTGCCGATCGGTCGGGGCAGGTGCTCCGCCGATGAATTGGCCACGCGGCCCCCCTCGTATAGTGCGGGGGGGCTTCTTCGATGGGCAGATGCCCACGCCGACGCAAGGCGATGCTGCGAACGGTGATCGTCATCGGTGGAGGGGGTATGTGAAAAAGAGTAAGGGCGCACGGGGATGCCTATGTAGGGGTTGCACTACGCGATATTCGAGCATCACTGCGTGCGATATGCTAGGCAGAGAGTGTTGCTGACCCGTGGCCGAGAGGGTACTTAAGGGGGGGGGACCGCCACTGATGCACTTTACGCTAAGCATTCACACGCATACCTGAGTGCACCGCGGCGACTCATTAAGTTCCTATTGGACACGGCACCTTGGCAAATTGACGGCTTTTACGAAGCCGGTATTATGGGAGTCCAAGATGGCGTATGCAGTGATCCGTACGCACGCACAAGCAGCCGGGTTCTCCGTCACAGTTTTGTTGCGTGGCATTCACGCGGATGCTACTCGCATATACCTCCTCTGCGGAGCCGTAACAGGCGGCTTCACCGCCGTGTGCGCGAGTTGTGCGTTCACAAACGGCAGAGAACCGCATAGCTAGAGGGGACTGTATTGTAAAGAAGTTATTTATTGTAAGTGTCAGCTTAGTGATTTTTGGCATAAATTAAGATATTAGCTTTCTTTTTCTTTTTTTAGGGGCAGACGGCTCGCACACCAACGGTTTGTATACAACGGAGTGGTTGTTGGCCATATATATATAGCGAGCGCACGACGCATACCCCAACAATAAAGAAAAATGCGGGACATTTCTAATAACTACGGGGAAGGTTTAAAGGGTATCACGCAAGCTATATGCCACTTAGTGTGGACGTAGGAGAGCTTAATATGGCCTGCGTAGTGTACGACAGCTATGCGCAACACACAAAAGGCACTTGGCAAAGATGCCGCATTGATAACTACCTTTGCGGAAGCTTAGAAGTGTCTTCGTTGCGCAAGAAGCACAGGTATGCCGTTAGTTCATATTTTATTATATTTATAGCCAGATATATAGCCGGTGGAAGTTTTCACATTTTACTTCATTTGTTGTCAACGAGGCATATATGTGTCGAATGTCTACGTCTGGACTTCAAAAAACAGTACGGACTCTTTCGGGAGCCTTTGTCCCACTACAGTGGTCGTTGTCTGGTTTAGTGACTTAGGTGCTTTTGTCAGCGCTTGCTACTTTCCTATCAAGGATAATGTGCCACCCATGGTTGTTCGTGAAGTATCAGCCACGCGGTGAGGAAAGGCGCGCGGCGTACATGACGATTATTGTCATTTGATAAGAAGAACCCCAAGAGGGGGCAAGAATCTTTCGTCTTTGACACTGAGTCTATGGCTCGCAATATGACAGTGATTGATGAACTTCATTGTGAACAGTAGGGCAGGTCGCCACCAGAATGCACGAGCACCTTTACTTTAAATAGCTGCATTGGTGTTGCACTGTTTGTCGCCTAATAAGAGCTTGGAGGTGCAATTGTCATGGTACTTGCTTACTAGCTCCCCGGACCTGCTACTCCTGGAAATACGAGAACATTGTTTGGACTTCCTCACCGTATGAAGTTTTGGAGTCAGATTATCGAGAATCACGTGAATTATACGAGAAAAAAAAAACGACAGGTACAGCCACTGAGGAGACTGCTGGATCTGTACACGGCCGTTATACAGAATGAGCCAAGAGAGCTGGGCGGATAACTGCTCACTTGAAAGCGAACTCGTGGGATCATCGGAGTGCTTCCTTCCACAGCGCTCTCAGGAAACGAGCGGTAAATATACGAGTCTGTCTAATGTGCCAAGTCATCGAATGCGAAAGCTCGCCGATATGCGCATTTGCCAGGCGGACGCGCATCCAGATGCCCTTAGAGCGTTGGCGACGTTTGCATGGAGCGACGACGCAGCGTACCAAGGTCGAGAAGGTATATATGCTACAGGAGGGCCGCATATGTAGCTCATTTCGCCACGCCGTTGCCAGTGAACCGAGGTGGGAGCCAAAAGCACGCAGGGGAAGGAGGAAGTCGGGAATATATATGCGCTGGCGCATGTGATACTCTGTGCAACCTATCGCTCGTTCTGCCCGCGAGCCGATTCGGCATCCGCGCGCGCGCGCATCGGAACATCATGTTCGGCACCGCTCCTTCTCAGCGGATGCCGCACGATTCCTGCCCCCCCCCCTCGAGACTCGTGCGGGGCCGGCCAAACCACTTCTTTCTTGGCCCCGACTTTTTAGTGCACGTACGCACTTATTCTTCGCCGCGTCGAGATTACGACGCGCGCTACCCCGACCGATGCTTTTCTCGGGCGTCGAAGACGCATAGGCCCAGAGAGTGAGAGAGGGTCCGGCAGCAGCGGCAGCGTCCGATTAGGCGAGATGCCATCGAGCCACCTATTCGCCCATAGCCGCGCATCTTGCGTGCTCTTCTTGACGGCGCGGCGAGGTGCATCATCGCCCGCGGCCGCGGCGCCCCAACGATCGTGCCCGGAATTCCGGCGGCGGCGGCGGCAGCAGCAGCCGATACGGCGCCTCGGGTGTTCGGGCCACCGATAAGCTCGGACGCCCTTCCACGCGGCCAGCGACCACGCGGGCCAACTCGTTCGCCGCCCGGTCAGCAGCGAGAACGGGGGGCCCTAATCCTTTAGCTTATCGTCGCCGCGACCGTGCTCGCCCGGCGCTATGCCCTCAGCGGGAGCTTCCTGTCCCGATAGCGCGGAGCACGCTAACAGCAGCTTCTCTCGCCTGTATATGCGCATGCTGCTGCCCAATTGGCTTCTACCGTGCTATAGAGCACCAGCAGCGACATTGCACAGATAGAGAGAGAGGAAGAGCTGCTGGGTAAGGGACACGCGGGCATTCCACCGGAACACCGAGATGGAGGACCGTCTATGGAAGGGAGGGGAGATATATGTCGCGCTCTCGTGATAGAGATAGCGCGAAATGTGCCCGCCGATCTTGTCATCCCGTGACCATGGATGGACGTGAGCCGATCACAGCGACCAAAAGAAGTTCGCGTTTGCGACATGCTTCTTCTTCCTCCAGCATCCCAAGCGCGCTCTTGCGCGAGCTCCTGGAATTCGACGACGGCTGCTGGCGGTGATGGAGAGGGACCTCGGCGACGTCATCGCTTTCAGGACGGGGGGAGTACAGGCGTTCGCGGTTCCTGGGAAAAGCCGTTCGCCGAGGAATTTCAGCGGCGATTCTTTCTTGTCTTTATTTCCGGCAAGCGATAACTCTCGATTTGCTGGAGTCATAAAGGAAATGTTTATGGTGAGGATATAGAGCAAGGAAACGTGCTGCATCTGATATGGGAAAAAAGAAGGCTTGTCCCGTATACGGTGCGGGGCCACTTCTGGCCAGCATTTTACAGTGTCATAGCAGAAATACTCCTGTTTTGATCGCTATCGCGCTGTGCGCATGGATATCGCCTCATTACGCATGCGCGAACGAGATGAGGCTGGTTCTCAGTGCGCTGTAGAGTCCTTCCTTGTTCAGCACGCGAATTCGCTTGCCTCGCAAGATTCCGAAACTGGACGTTCCTGGCGCCTCGCTGTGATTCGAAACGCCCTCGTTCACATAACTCACGACAAGCGTTGGCAAATATTTTACGGTTGCGTTAGTGTGAATCCGCAATTTTATAGACATTCGCGGGGAATGTTAGATCGTATACCGCACAAAACATTTTTACGTTCCAGTAGCTTGCTCAATAAACAAGACCGCGAACGGCCGTCGATAGAATCGGCGTGTAATTCAAATGGCCTGGCGATCATCGAGGCAGACTTCCTGTAGGACTTGAACGTGTGAAGAGTCCCTTCGAGACGAGGCATTGAAGTGGGAAAGCTTGATCAATCTAAAAAGCCTCCTCCAAAGACGAATCGAGGGATTATGTTTGTTTGCCCAGGGCTTCTGTGTGTGTGCTCGGGCGCGTATTGCCTGCAGCCAGCATAAATAAACAAGGCACGCAATCGTCGTCGACGCCTCGCATGCTCCTCGGGCTCAACTGCCACGACCACCGCAGGGCCACGGCCGCGTTCCTCCCGGGGCCGACCACGCATAAGTACGCCTCTCATGCGAGTGTTGCAAATACGTGCTCAAGTCTGTGCGTGCGTACACGTACGTACTACATACGTGTACACATACACACACATACGTCATAACCGCGGCAGCAACCGGGCGCAAATGGCGCTCCGCGGCGTGCCATCACCGTGTACTGGGGGCTCCCGGCGGGCAGATTTGGCCTGCGCGAGAAACTATCATCGCGGGGCGCGCGCTAACCGGATGATTGGCCTCGGCAGAGGCGACGGCGGCGCACTGGCGGGCGAGCACGTAACCTGTTATCAGAGACTCGCGATCGCCTGCACCCGCGGCCGCGGTGTAACTTTGCGAGCGTGCGTGTGTGTGTGTGCGTAATCGAGCTCGGCATGCATGCGCGCGCATGCAACAGCGGCATGCGCAGCCTTCACGGCGCATGTATTAGGTGTATCCCTTACCACCTCTCCCGACACGACCGCCCTTGGGCGCACTTATTCTGGCTCATGCAAACGCGTGCTACGCAAGGCGCTCCGGCTACCAGGTTTGCGCCGCAAGCATACGCGCGCGAGAGAGGCGCTAATTCGCCACGGCTTGTTGCGTGCCGTTGAAAGCTCGGTGCCGACACCCGTTCGCGGCTTCTGTGGAACATGCAGTGCCCTCCACCGCGAACTACGAGCGTCGAAGATAAACTGCGTGTAAGCACCGTGGAGGGTTGGCGAAAAAAAAAAAAAAAAAAACTTGAGCGGATGATTCGGATGGGCCCGCCGTTTGAGGAAAGGGTCAAGGTTTGAGAGTGTTGACCTGTGTCGGCGCCAGCCGTGGGTATAACCCTTCTTCGACGGTAAACATCTCTATAATACCAGGAAACCGGTTCAACGCCCATGTAGTTCTGGCAGGTCGGGGTGCGATGTAGTTATACGTGTAGAAGCGTTTGACAGAGATATGGCGAGGAGACAGTGCGGCACAATTTGCGAATGCGTCCGCTTCTCTCGGGTTTTACGAGCGATGCGGACGCGATAGCGTGTTGCCGGAAGAAAACGAGACAGGCGCGTTTCACCTGCGTCGCCGCATGTAGTACGCGGGCAGGCATTAGCACAAATCTAACAGGTTTCGGTTCCAGGAGCATGCACGTTGCGATATCTGTATAAGAACGCAGAATAATAATCCTAAAAGAAAACTAAATGAGACACCACTCACCATCTCTTTTTTCTGAGTTCGCTATAAGCATAAATAAGTATAGAAATACTCCACGTCGAACGAAAACGCAGCAAGAATCACCTTTGTTTTTCTTCCTTCACTCTGTTTATCTCCTCAGAAAGAACAGCGCTTGCTCGCAGGTCTCGGAACGCTACCGCATGTTTGAAGCATCTCTATAGACGTAAACGACCCCAGCATAAATTTATGTACCCCTACTCGACTCCACACTCGACTACGTCGCTCAGGCATTTCGCGTTTTTCATTTCGAAACTATAGGACGCTGGTAGAAGGAGACGACGATTTATAATTAGCAGCTTGTTCCTTCGACAGGTGACGCTATTTTCGACCCGGTGAAATCGATGCGCTTTCGAGAGTACGATTTGGGAAGATCATTAAATCATATACATAACCCATCAACATATAGGAGCACACGATGCGGGCTTAAACAGAGGTTCCTGCAAAAGTGAGGCCGAATGCGTCGCTCATTCTAGCATATCTATACTAGCAGCAGATTCTATCTATACCAGGCAATTCATATTTTAAGCATCGCGCCCCTGTGTTGCCGAGCGCGGTCTCGTGGGGAGCACCTGCAAGACGCGCCGGACCCGAACCCCGACCGGCGGAGGCAAATTAAGTCCTTCAACAACGAATACCGGTCTCTGACCCTCCCGCCAGTGGGCAGCGATGCACTAACGAGCACTTTGTGCGCGCTTGGAACACTCTTGAGCGCACACGCGGTTTTGTTCCTATCCCGCGCCTCCGGCAGAGGCGGGCATTGGCGAGGAAAGGTTGGGGGGGGTTAGCGCCGCCGACCTTAATCAATTGCGACGCGGCGGTGCTCCTGGCGCTGAGCCGTGCCGATGGACCGATAGCGGTGGCATTAACGCTCGGCCCGCGCCGGGACCACAATGAGTCGGCAATTAGAAGCGCCGACTAATTAGCACGTATACCCTCTAGCGGCGCAGGGCCTCCCTCCCTCTGTTTCCTTTAGATGTATACTACACTTGCGGTGTGCCGGGGGCGCGCCCGTCTGTCCGTTGCTGCGAGTCGCAGCGCCGCCACAGCGGCAAAAGAACGGCGTTGCGTCATGTGGAACACGCATGCAACGCCGCGTGTTTAACAGAGAGGCTGCCGGCCCCGTGCGCAGGAGGAAGCGAAGGAGGAGAGCTTGAGGGAGAAACTTGAAACAGACAACAACAAAGAAAGATACAGAACGAACGTCAGGGAATGCATGCGCCTGTGTGTGCGCGCGCGCAAGGGAGCGACCGTTCCGGCTGAATTGGTCGCCTGCGAGGTTCCCCACACCCTCAACTACCTGCTTAACGTTCCTCGCGCGAAAGGCGGCTTCCGCTCTGCCCCTTTTAGTGCCTGATCGCGCGCGCGCGCGTGCGCGCCGAACTAGTTCAGTGTTCTGAGAGAAGAATGGAAGAAAGTGTCGGTGCCCTGCCACACACACACAACAGGGGACGCAGTCGTATACGGTCGTCTTGCAAAGAGCGCATTCACTGACGCGCACGCGTGCTGTGAGCAAAGCGGATGAGTATCTCTACTGACAATCCGGCGATTTCTCTTTTCGTTTTTTTCTTTCTTTTCTTTTTCTGTCAGACGCGCACCGAACGTTCGGTTTCTCCGTCGCTCGCCTTGCCATTGTCTCCCGGTTGCGGTGTTTTTCAGGAGCGAGACGACGCGTGTGTGTGCGAGCACGAGCTCTGCAAGTTGAGCCAACAGCACGCGGCCGATCCAAAGCGGTGATAGGAACCGCGCATGCATGATGCGGAGAGAGCGGACCGTATACACTCAGGGGCTTCGACTTTGCTTTCGGCGGTCGGAGTGTTATGAACAAAAACGTGCCAGTTGTTTTGCTGTTTGCGCCAACCACCAGCCTTCGGCTTCGAAATTTGCATTCGAAGCTTTTTTTCTGGATCGCTTCCTAAATGCCCCTCCGTTTCTTATTCCCACTGCGTTGTCTTGAAAATACCCCGGATACGCTATACCACAGGTCGGTTCCTGTCTGCTTTCCGTTACGAGTGTTCAGTTGGCCGCAGCTTAGGACGAAAACTGGGCATCTTTATGCGTGTCATATTTAATGATGCCGTCTCGAAAGCAAATGGTTCCTTTCATGGGAAATCTGTAATGTACGAACGCTAATGACAGGCATGCGCCTTCAGACTACATTAGTGGAAACACAAGAAGGGGCAGCAGTCTCTCTTACTTCGCCGCCCCCCCCTTTCTCTCTTTCTTTTTTCTTTTTACACTGGACTGGTATAAATGATATAGACCCTCGCGACTGACCACTAAGAGTTGATGAGAGATAAGTTTTTTTCTGAGCTTAGCAAATCAGAATTGCATCACATTGTCCACAAGGTAGCATGCATATATTTTTCAAAGGCCGTCGCCACTCGTAGGCTTATGAGATGTGTTACATCGCAGTGTCAAACGGAGCTCCAAACGGCGTCGGCAATTTGCTCAACGCAGAAGACTATTGCGTTGAGATTCTGATATGTGAACATTAACATGCGTGAACCTTCCCGTGCACAGGACGTCTTCGAACCTGTGCAGGAAATTGATCGGCCGATTTCCGTCGCGCTCAGAGACGATGATATGGAGCCAGTGTGTTTTCGATAACGACTGTCAGTTTAATTTCAAACTATATATATAAAAAAAGTCTGAACAGCCATCCTGCTGTAAGGCAGTCAGTACGTGTCGACTTCAAGGCGACGAATATCTCGCGCATGGTTTCAACCTTTTTTGTTCCGACCCGACCCGACTCGCTTGACGAGCTCGGCATTTCACACGTGCACTCATCGATTAGGAACAAAGGAAGCGCTAATGAAAAAACGAGGGCCGGAAACCGGCACCGGCAGTGCACAGTGAGTGAACGCACCCCCCCTCCCCCCACCCTCACCCCTCTACCTTCTCCACCTGACATCCCTCACTGATACCCTTTCCTCGTCCCGCCCTTCATTGAATGCGGAGAAGTTGGAGCCCTCATTATTTTTTCTGGTCACCGCGCTACCGGCTGTCGAAGCCGCATAGGCACTGCATGCACAACGCAGCTTCGCAGCGGAAGCTCAGTGCTCATACATGTCGCTCGCTGTTTCTCGTGTTCATTGATATGGTGATATCGGTGCTCGTCCTTACAGGCACGCGGGAGAGCTTCCGGAGAAGGCAACAATGACTGAGCGCGCATCCATTGTTCGCGGGGAGCATTAAACGAGCCGCCACGCACTTGCGGGCACGTATGTGCCGCGACGGCTCTTCAGCTGCGCTTCTCTCCTGGGGGACAGGCGCCGGAATTAATTGCCGTACACGCCGGATAGCGTTCGCTGGCCGCGACTCGTCATGAGTGGTTTGATGTCGTGTATGCAGCGACATGTGTATACACGGAATACACACACTGGGTGAACACTGAAAATTAAAAAAAAATGCACCATCTCCCGCTAAAGGGGACCATGAGGAGATGCGAAGCAGCACGGGGGGTGCACACCGCTTTTGCATCGGTTTGACTAGGTGTCGCTTTTGCATCGGTTTGACGCTAGCAGACGCTGCCTGCGTCAGCGTTGTCTCTCGCGGGCGAGGGCGCGTTCTCGTTCCTTGCGAGCTCGTAAAGCGTTCATCGAAGAAAGGGCGTTTACGAAGTTTGTCTAGGTGGCGTTGAGTCAACGCGTGCCATCGGAGAGGAGAGGAGGAATGCCGAGAGGAGAGCAGATGAGACAAGGAGAGGAGGGTGAGTAGGATGCGCATGCGCAGTGCGGGTGTGGACGCCACACGGCGGATGGATGGATGGAGGGAGGGAGTGACGTAGCCCCGACCATAAGCTGCTTCGCATCTAAAAAAAGAATAGATGAGAAAATAAGCTGGGGGTGTCCGGTGGGTGAAGAGGTGTTGGGGAAAGACGATTCCGCGCTTAACTTGATGAACTGTTAGCAGCGTAGTTCAACAATGAAACGCCGTGGTTTGTTGACCGAAGTGACGATCGACACACTAATGGCATTGTGACAAAGGTCTATTACCCTTCGCTGCGTATGGTGTGCGTGTTTTCCAAGCAACTTCGATCAACGTGATAGCGACGGAAGGTCAGGGCAGCATGGCGCCATAACGAGAGGATACGACTTCCGGTTGACAGTTATCAAAGGAATCGTAAATTCAGACCCTGTACCTATACCTCACTCCTCCTATGAAGGACAATTCAGCCGCCGCACAAATCACCGAACCTTGTTTTCCTTCATTTTTCTTGTTTGTAGTCATTAATAAAATCGTTTCTCTCTGCCAGACACTAGAAGACCATAATGCCAAATGCGAATGAGCGTGCTGAAAGAACTGGCATAACATCTCGCGCTGATGTTACTGGTGACACTGGATGTGGCAAATATTATCAAGCATTGGTCGATGAACCAACACTCTATCGCATAACACTCCTCTTTTTTTTTTTCAGCCAATACCTCGCCGCTGTAGCCTTTCAAAGCTGTTCAGACTGTTGAATCTCCACGTAGCAAAGTATGTCGTACAGAAAGCACTGAACCGCACTAAACGGAGTCACGACAGGGCGAAAATGCCTCGAGGATTGGGTCGAAGGACCGTGAGAAGTCGCAGCCTTGGGGTGTCAGCTTGGCCTCAATGAGGTCCGTCGTATAGCTCTTGGTAAACGCGACGCCGTAACGTGGGAATAAGATTCCTGGCGTTTGTAGAGACGAAAGGAGGCTCACAGGCCAGACATAAAGTCCGCTGGTAAAAAACATAGCAAATGACCTATCCCCAGCACATCGTAAGCAAAGCGAAGATGGAGCGTTACACTCCGTCCGCACAAGCGTATGATGAGTACACGATCCGCAATCGTATAGAAACGAAAGTGAACATGCGTGCTTTTGACGTACATCGTCACTCTGAAGGTATATATTTTTTTTCCATCTAGACCAATATCATTCCCGTATGTGCATATACACCGCATCAACCAGGGTGTATGTACTGCTTCGCGGTCACCTGTGGTTACGTTAATTCCTGCTGTTATGTCGCCTATATAAGTTCGCAAGCAAAAAATGAACAGGAACGCAAGAGAGAGAGAGAGAGAGAGAGAGAAATAAGGAAGGGAAGGCAGGGATGTTAACCAGTCATGAGTCCGGTTTGCTACCCTACACTACACAGGAACGCAAGGAGACCTATGAACAGCAGGGGTGCTAGCCTGTCCTGCCTATATGCTGAGTAGATCTCTCTCTGTACGAACTAGATGTCCTGTAGAACTATAGACATCGAAGCTCAACAATCACCAACCAGTACAAAGGTCTGCGCTGAACAGGCATGTCATTTTAGTGCAATATCTTCGCCCCTCCCACCTCCACCCCCCCCCCCCCCGCCCTTTTTTTTGCTATTGCTTTATTTATTTTTCCGGCTGGATGAGATTCTAGGATAGTCGGCCTTTCGGTGGTTGAACCTTGCGTGCCTCCCTGCTATAATAAACGAACCTGTTGCGGCGCTACGGTATGAATTTGTCTCCAGTTATTTAGCTCGGTTAGGTTACGTTCCAGTCAAGCCCACGACAGGCGTATAGAACGCCGACCCCTTCCGATGAGATGACAACAGAAGTGGTATCATTCGCTCGAAAAGTACGATGACGTGACAGTAAACGATCATCGAGGGCAACTACACCGTGTAGAGCGCATACATACGTATATTACTCATGTCGTATGGCCTTGGATCAGTCTGTACCCACCTTTGTGGAGCGGCAGCCAGAGAGCTGCAGTAAAAAATTCCTTCGGCTATCCCCCGTCGGAATGAGGATGCCGCGATCGGCAATCGAGCTCACGACCTCGCGCAATACACTGCGATGCCACAGTCCCTGGAACAATCGGCAGCACGCAACTCGCCTGGCGACAACTGCATTTCTGCGCTGTCCAAAACGTGCTCGGCCATGTTCACGAGCTTCTGCGTTGGATATTTGGCAAGAGCGAGGAATAAGCAGGGAAAGGCAGGGAGGCGACGCGTGCTCGTTTTGCTACCCTGCGCTGGGGGAAGAGCTAAAGAGGTGAAATAGAGTGGGAGTGAGAGAGAGAGAGAGAGAGAGAGCGTGCGCTAATCGCGCGCACACGTGTACAGGCAGCTGTCGCATTGTCGATTTCACGTTATTTCACGTATGTCAGTAGCGCCTTCGTTTCCTTCTAAGCCATCAGAACACGTGGCCAGGGTTCAAGAACCATGATTACTGAACACGACCCCGAGTCGGGGCCATGATTACTGAACACGGCCTGAACTATTTGGAGCACCATTTTGGAGTGGGTGTCGCCGGGTGTCACAATGACCGCGGATTTTCAGCGCGTGTTCAGTAGTTCCTTCAGTTCCGCAAGTCTTACGGCGCTGAATGTATGGGGATTATTTAAAAAAAGGCGTACTAGGTTTCGCATTAGGATGTATGACGCATCTAGCTGATGTATGAAAAGAACTATTGCAATTACTTTGAGCCCAAGTGGTAAGGCCCGCTTCAGAACATTTGTGTCGACACCACGGGAATTGGTCACTCCTTCATTTGCTGTCACCATTTCTGGTATGTCTCAATAAACAAACAAACAAATGAACGAAAGAACGAACAAAAAAGAAACCGAATGACGGTTGAGTACCTACTCATGCTGGTGGTTTTCATACACCTTATTTGGTTTCTTCTCCACACTCTGCAGTCAGCAAGGTGGTCAGAGGACAATTGAAGAACGTATTTCAATTTTTAAGGCATTGTGTTCCGTTTCTCTTCAGTTTTTCTTATGCACGTTTCGATTGTATTCTAAGCAACTCTTTATGCATTGCAATTTTGTTTGGCTTTGACTGATTTCTTCTAGTCGTTATGCTCCATGCGCCTTTGTAAGGATGCCAGACGTTGTCGCTTGAGTGGGCAGAGTACCGGCAACACAATATATACAGCGCAACCACACACAAGATGACTTCAGCACTGATACCACCCAGCAGAACCTTCTTGTCCGCTTGTCGACAGGAGATGAGAAGTTCGTCGAGGCAGCATCTATTGTACAACCCAAATAATGCCAAAAGCCACGTGGTCCTTAGGGCTATGGGTCGTTGTCCACATGACGTGCGGTCAGGCAGGACAGGTAGCGGATAACCGGGCGGAGCCGCGGGTCACACATACCGCATCGCCATGCAGTCTGATCCTTTGTTTTGAGTCGCGATCCTTCATCAATCTTCTCGGGTGTTATATGCGCGCAGCGCGGGAAAGAGCGCGGTTCCCGAACGAAGCGGGCAAATCCCACGCGCGATGAGACGCGCGCGTTATTCTTTCCTCGGCGTGTTTTGATGGCGGTCGCCGAATGCGTGTTTGTGACGCGCGCGCCCGAGCCGCGGCTTTCCTGCTCGCGGTGTCGCTTGCCTGTCTGCGGTGGCCTTAAGCAGCGCGAGGCAAATTGATCGGGGATTCATCGCGCGGACACTCAGACGTCCCAGCGGTATAATCCCTACCCGCATGCACGTCAGATGATCGCGCGCGAGAAAACAGTGACTGCATGTGTGTGCTGCGGCTTTGCATCGCCTGCAGTGTGTACGAGTGCGTGGGCCCGCGTCGCTGAAGATGCGCAACACGACAGTGACGTGAGAGCGAGTCTTACCAACCTCCCACCACGTGACTGGAACAATCTCTATAGCGTCCGATGTGACGTCCTTTTTTTCTGTCTCGGTTAGATAACGGCTGTGAATGTAAAACGTATGCAAATATCTCATTGTTCGAACGAAAAGGCGCTTCTGTGATTGACGATTTCTGGAGCTTCACGTCTCAAGACCACGACATGATTATGAGAGACGTCTAGTGGAGGGCACTGGAAATTTCTACCACCTGGGATTCTTTGATTAACGTGAACTGACAACGCATAGTACACAATTCGCCTCCATCGCAATGCAGCCGCCACTGCCGAGATTCGATCCCGCGACCTTCGGATCAGCAGACGAGTGCAATAGGCGAGGCGCGGCGAAAAGGCGTTTCAAATGTCGGACTTTCTTGTACGTTTTCAATGAACAAAAATCCTCCCGAGAATTGAAGACAGTCCTCTAACCACGTTCTCAGTGATTACTTATTATTGGCCTGTGTTTTAATAACGTGAAAGAAAATTTTCTTTATTATGCATCTTATTGGGATATACGAGGAGGAGCGCCACGCACATGGACAATGTGGCCATCTCCATTTGTTCTATGCGTTTCGTACTAGTGTATGGTGGAATTGATGTCGTTGCTGCATCCTCGATTTTCATGCAGTTTCAAGGCATTTAAACGCAATTTATGTTATTTCTTCTTTTTTCGTCTTTTACAATACAGCGGTCCTTATCGAATCGGAGTGCTGCTTTCTTTCTTCAAGAATGGTGACTAAAAATATAAATAAACCAATTTCATATGACTACGCATACATCTGCATTCATATTCCATGCCATTATAGGTCACTCAATTATTTACGAAGATACAGTAAAATCGACTTATCCCAATGGGCAACGTAACGTACGAGGTGTCCCTGAAAGGCTGTTCCGCTTCGGTAGAGATAAATGTTTACAAAAAAGAAAAAAAAGTTAAGCGCTTATTGCTTGTGCTTGAGAGGGTGTTCTGTAAGAAGCCCACTAAGTACATATTGCCCTTTCTTTTCCGTCTCCGCTCGTCTTCACGTCTTTCTTGTCCACTTTCTCCTCCAGCGCAGGTCAGCAAACCAGAACCTCCCTGCATGCGTATTCCTTATTTCTATGTCCCTCTCTCTCTCAACACCCCGACACTCAATATGAGTAGGAGAGATTTCAAACCGGCTCTAGTCACCGTCGGCTGTGCAGTCCTTTCGGACGAACCTCAATAAAGATTAACAACCCACTTAATGGGTTCCTGCGGAATCCCTAGACCCATATAGTAAGATTAACGACAGTGCAGGGGAATGTATCATGACAACATTGCACAGTTTCGATACTTAACATCACCGCAAGAGCTTTGACGGCCGCTTAAACTTCGCCTTTAAGAGTGGGACGCGGTAGTGTTATAGGGCGCCATTCGCGTCGCCTTCTCACGGAACACTCCTAAAACTAGCGCCTCTTCTATAATAATCTGTATATCACCAGGCGGCGCTGCCGAATAAGGGGGGCGCCATCTGGCTGATGTTTACGCGAGTGACCTACCCGGACAAACGCCTCCTCTACATAGGTGCCGCTGCCCTGGGCGCCACTGGTGGTGTAGATCAGATATGCTGGAATTTCTTTTTATTTGAGTTTCTTCGTAACAGAACTATGCTTCCTCATACATTCAAACTACAATCCGAGCTGTATTGTGGGTAGGTTGTAGTTAAGCCGCAGTCTACAATTTTCTGACGAATTTTGCGCTGAAAAATTTATTTTTGTGCACTATGCATCTTCACCGTGGCGGAGAGCCGACGTGGTCGGGGTGGTTCGGGTGACTTTTTTTTTTTTTTTTTCGCTATGGACGCCGGCACCTGCTTCTCTGCGACCGAAGCTTGTTAACGCTATTTCGTTATTGCGAACATGCTGCTATAATGCCTGCAGCAACTGTCGGTCGCTTCGCCATTCATTCAAGGTTCCGGAAGAGTGCATATACGCGTACACTCAAGAATACTGGCGTCAAGCTTCCTCGCTGGGGTTCAACATCAAATTGTTCATCGTAAGTGCGTCATGCATGGTGATCAAGCCACGCCTTGTGTGGCGGGTATAGCTGAACACTGGGAAGGAAGGGAACAGAAAGGTAGAAGACAAGGAATTTAACAAAACAGGGCGTCTGGTTGGTTAACATGCTTTGGCAAAATGGATATTAGAAATACGAAGGAAAGCAGGGTGGTAGAAAATCTGCGATCTCGACCTCTCCGTCAGGCACACCTAAATACGGTAAGCTGTGAGGTATTATGCAGTAAAGATCAACTTCCCCGTAAAGCTCCGTAATAAGGAACCTCAAAAGCACGCATTGAATGCCGGTGCCATGACACGCGGGTGAGCTTTGCAAATTTTGTCGCTGGCATCGTGTGACATTACTATCAGATGCTGTAACGGAGTCGCTCCGTCGAAGGCACGCTAATGGGTATACAACTGTTGAGTTAAAGCAGATGATAGCTGAAAGTTTATGCCCGTTTTGTGGACACCCGGAGGATGTATATATAATGCGAATTTGGAGATAATTTCTCTTGACCTGTGGAGATAATTTGGAGATAATTTCTCTTGACTTGACCTGCGAAGTACAGCGTCATATTGTGCCCCGCCACGGTGGTCTACTGGCTATGGTACTCGGCTGCTGATCCGAGGGTCGCGGGATCGAATCCCGGCTGAGGCGGCTGCATTTCGATGGAGGCGAAATGTTGAGGCGCGTGTACTGTGCGATGTCAGTGCACGTTAAAGAACCTCAGGTGGTCGAAATTTCCGGAGCCCTCCACTACAGCGTCTCTCATGATCAGAACTGGTTTTGGGGCGTTAAACCCCACAAATCATCATCAACAGCGTCATATTGCATCGTTTTGAACCGCACTATGCGATAACACTAGCAAAAAATTAGAACTGAACCTAGGTACGTTAGTGTGACACTTCTTTTGGAACATACGCTGTACATGTAATTTGCGCGATCTCGAGTTTTGACCACGCAGTGACACGTGTGGTAATGCAAGCAATTGTTATTGCTAATTGGTGGATTCAGTGTTATTAATTAACTCATTGAGTTCTGTTGCCAATTTCACGTCGACGTCGCGTATCCCTCGAATGAGCTCCAGTATAAAAATAATTTACAACGCGTTGTCTGTAGTCTTTATTCAGCAATTTCCATAAGTCGCGCTAATAAGCTTTATTTCAAGCTGAAAAAAGACTAAGTGGCCATTTGGTAAAAAAAAAATTCGAAGAAAAGAGGCGTTAGCATTGCTTTCAATTACCCTTAATTACCTTGATAGCTAACGTTTGACAACAACATCCAACAGCAGCTGAAGGACGGCCAATAGAAGTCTTGGCATTACGTTTTTTTCGCGAAGGAACCACCCCTTTAAGGTTCGGCTGTAGGCTGTAGCTTTTCAGGAACATCATCTCGAATAAATCGTGCCTTGGAATTCAATACAGGTGGCTGTGGCATCCCTCAACCATTTGAGTACGTTTTACAGTGGTGGCTCGCTCGCAACAATCCCTTAATGGAGCTGCATCTAACCTATCAGAACAGAATAAATAAAGAACAAAGAGCACTAGCCAAGTGGTCATATTATGTTAAAGTAAATACAGCTCTGAGCGGGCATTGAATGCCAGTGCAGGCTACAGCACTGAACAGGCTCCAGACAAACCCGTACATTACATTTTTCTTTTTTCTTTTCCGCCCCTTCTCCACCCTTTCGCTTGCCCGGGCTAACACATTATATAAAAGCTTGCGAATAGCTATCCACATACTGCCTTTGTATATAGCTGGCAAGCTTGCCGCGTACCATCAAAAGAAGAAAGTATGTTCCAACGCAGCTGTCAGACAACAACCTTTTTCCCCATCACGTCAGATGTCCTGTCAGTTGCATAAAATAAACTCCACTATGCCGCGACTATACAACCCGTGTCCCATGCTGGCACATCGGATCGCATGCTTGCGCGCCCAAACGAGTCGTAATTGAGTAGCAGAGAGAGTAGAACGGCGTTTCGATTAAATCACCCTCAACCCGTCCTCTAGAAAACACGTCACTGCCTACTTTTAACATAGCAGGCTGCAGACGTGCATGAAGGTCAATTGGAAGCCACGTTTCAGCTGCATTGCACCCAGTTAATTTAACGCAGGTGCTCGTAGTGGTCGGTGAACATTCTGTCCCGGCGCCGGATAAAAAAAAAAAAGCATGCGCAATGTAAAAGTACGATCCCAGACATGCAGCTTTGAAACAAACGTGCACCTACAAACCTGAATACGTGCGCTTGAAAATGAATGCCAGCGGAAATAGAAAGAGCGCGAGACAGACATCAGCAAAATTCATGTCCCCTAGCGAGCACGCTGTTTTGTTTTATGAAACTGCAGTAGACAAGCTCGTGTCTCGTCCAAACATGAGGTCAGTGATCGTGTCGGCGTCGCAATTAGCATAGCGCGCGTCAAAAGCTGGCTGACGCGCCAGTGAACAAGTTTTCGTTCAAATTTTTTTCTTTACTATATAGCATCAGAATTGCTAGGGACCGCAAACAAAGGGGCATTCGGTGAACGTTAATACATTTATGCAATTGAAGAATGCAAGAGCAAGGACTCATAAAAGAAAGAAAAGAATTCAGTAAAAGAGCAGTCTGATGCGCTGATTAAGGGTCGAGGTTGAAGCTCTGAATTGCGGCTTATAGGGAACCCATGTCTGTCAGGTAACAGAGTTTTGTAGCTTTGTGTAATTGTCTATTTGCACGTAGTGGTATACTTCACACAGGTAGAAGGGAGCAACCTTCGTGAGTCGGCCTAGATCAATTAAGCCGCACTGGGCGCCATCTACATAAAATATACGGATTGAAAATAAGCTTATCTGCACAAATTAAGAGCTGGAGTTTGATAGTGTATAGACCATATATACGCCATATAATAGACCGGCTCGTTTGGTCCTTCGAATGCTGTACAGCGCGTGCAGCCGTATGGTTGTTGACTTCAACGTAGCACGTATTTTCGGTTGTCTCGTTGTACGGGCTCTTGCGTAGGATCCACGAGTAGGAGAGATATTCGCGCAGTAACCGGTACATTTTTCTCGTTCAGATTTTTTTTTTTAAGAAGAGCTGCTATAGTGTTAGGAATTTCAGTCAGAACAGTATTCCAGTTTTGTTCGAGCTAAACAAAAAAAAAAAATGCACATACATCTCGCACGATAACAAGTTTAAAAATACACCTCCTACAATATCGTCACAGTCACACTCGAGTCCATCTTTCGGGGCGTTTGAGTACTTAGAAGATGGCGTCGGGACGATCGCCGACGCCTTGCGTTACGAAATACGCCGAACATTGCACGAATGCTCCACTGACACCAATGTGCAAAGGTTGCGCAAAGGACGTCGAAATCGTGGCGGGGGACAAGCTACGCACCTAATCACATCTCCTACGACTGCAGCACTCCAGGACGGCACGAACGTCTCATAACTGTATCACCAACTAGGAGTTATAATGGACACATCCCAAATTTCATGAGGGACAATCCGAAATCACATCAAAACCTCCAACGATATAGAAAAGATGCATTACATTGTGCTTCTTTCTTTCTTTCTTTCTTTCTTTCTTTCTTTCTTTCTTTCTTTCTTTCTTTCTTTCTTTCTTTCTTTCTTTCTTTCTTTCTTTCTTTCTTTCTTTTTCTTTCTTTCTTTCTTCGTCTTTTCAAGTGTGCCTGACTTTCTTGTTACACGCGAATTATTTACAAGTATATACACACGATGCCTACACATAAGCGAGCGCAAATCGGATAACCCGTCCCCGTACTTTCCTACTTGATTAAACTTTTGTTTCTCTCGCAGTAGAGGCGGCAGCGGCATTTGCGTGCGATGTAGTGTGTCACGTCTTGCAGCGCGTAGGCGGCGGAGTGACGCCACGCGACTTCACCCGGTGTATGCACATATCCTGCGTCACGCACGAAGTCGACAGGTGGCGGCTATCTCTGGTCGTCTGATTTCGAGCACGCTTCGAGACCACCTGGAAGCGCGTACACTACACACGCCTGCGTGCAGGCTCTGCAACGTGGGCTTTAAGAGAAAGGCACGGCCAAGTAGCACCGTTTGCTTCCTTTTCGAAGAGCGGCGCTAAAGACACGTATGCATGCTTTTAACAGGATGTAGTGCAGGGGCGCACCCCGCGCGGCGCCGAAGTGTCCTTTCGTAGCCCTCGCTTGCCTGTTGGCCACCTGAACCATGGCACTCGGTATACCTTTAGGAGACACGATATTTCTCAAAAGGAGAAAGGGGGAGGGGGTGTTGAGAGATGGTATGCAGCAGCTGATCACAAGCGCTTCTGCAAAGCGCAGACTGCAGGTGTTAAATGATGTTGCATGAAGTAATGCAGCAGAAAAAAGCTAATGAACAAGAAGAAGTGAACCCGACTACGCCTTTGACTCCCGCTTATGAATTATGGCTTGCATTGGAGGCGGACTCCCTGTGCAGGTATGAAATTTCTGCGAACGTCACCTATACGTAATAATTCGTAGGTATTTTTTACAATGAAGCTTAGTATACCGCTGAAACTGTGTATAACGCTGAAATTGTATACCGCTGAAATTGTGTATGTTATTATACGCACACTTTTTCACAGAAGGCTCCTCTAGGCGCCGCCATAACCCCTCTGGGCTGCGCTAAATAGACGTCACAACCAAAAAAGCACTGCCGAAGGTTGTAGTAATTTTGGCGAGTTTGTATGCCTTCATTATCAAACAGCGCACAGACGAGGACAAAGTGATCGAAACAGACAATACGATCCTTTTTTTACTGCCGTGCACAGCCCAATATGGCGGTGCTCCATGCCTCCTGTGAATGGGTCTATTGTATCATTCGCCATGCTAAAAAAGTAACACCACTCAGTCGACATGCTCGGCAGAACATTTAGGTTTTCATTTTGGTCCCGTGAGTATCCTTTTGCTAACAGATGCATTTTTGAATGCGATTTGGAAATATTGTCAGCAAGGATGTCACTGTTCTCTCTCTTTCTTTTTTCGTTGCTATCACGCGTGCGACGAGTTGTTTGGAAGTACGCGCTGTGATGGTGCTCATTCAGCACGCTATTTTCGAATATTTAAGTGGTTTCATGTCTCGCGTCACTGTATATTCAGTTTTCAATGTACAGATAAGGTTTGCACAATACGACTGTTTAAAGAAGGTTGAAAGAAGGTTGCTAATTTTCTCTTTCATAGTGATATCACTTGTTTCCATTACATCATATAGCGCCATACACGTCAACACGAAATCTTCAAACTCAACTTTGTTGTTGTTTTCTTTTTCTGCGTACAGTGCCGTGCTAAATATATCGATCCCCATTATGCGGTGCAGCTTTTACCATATATGCACGCCACTGCTTCCATGAACAAACTGACCGCTGAGTTGTGCGATTGAGTTTCGCTGTGCTGTTGAATTTTCTTTATTGCACGAATTATCGAACGATCGCTGCTTTGCACCTTGCATAAGAAAATATGAGATAAGAGTTTGGAAAAATACGTAATATGTAGCCGCCTTGCAGTTTGCGTGTCGCAGGGTAGGCCAAATTAGCGCGAATGAACAACGGTCACGCTAGGCAGTCGTTAATGACGTAAGCTCTCAGCTAACGGCTACGTCGATATATCCACTTATGCAAATCACTGCCTCTTAGTCTCTCCATTTGTTGACGTCCGTAGACCTGCCTCTCTCAACTATACGATTAGTATGTACGCTGCAGCTTAAACTTATCACGAGGTGCACTTCTAGCTTTCTAGTACGTGTATACTGTTACTGAAACTGACTCATCAGAACTGGTTTTGGGACGTTAAACCCCACAAATCAATCATTTCACATAATTCCCACAATGTGCAGTGAGTACATCAAGACGTTGCATCTCGCAAGCTTTTGAAGGATTCATGGTCTTGAGAGCGCCACCGATATCACCGCTCAAACAACGGCTTCGAAATGTGGCGCCCAGAGACTGTGCTGCTCGTTCGCGCTGTGTTTTCTAGAGCAACAAAAACTACGCGCGATACACACACGCACCAACGTTGCCTGAGTAATCATCCTTCGGAAACTTCTGAGCTGCCCTCTGGTGAGGATTACTCCTATTCAAATTCTATATTTTAGAGCCTCGTCAGTAATCCGAGCAGTTCTTAGCCCGCGTCATCATCCAGATCGGCTATGTATAGCCAGAAGAGCGGGACATCATCAAAAGGAACAGAATCGAACTAAACAATACGGGCTAACGTTGCGTTTTAAACATGTCCCAACGAATAGTGAAGATGTATTGCAAGACAAATGTTTGAAGAAAGTCCTTCCTCCTTGAAGTCTTTAGGTTTCCCGCACACTCATGAGTGCAGGGAATCAATATGGCCGCTCCGTGCTTTCATATAATCTATGTAGAGCGTTATTGACGAAGACTGTGCGTGTGTACCTGAACGTAGAAAGAGAGTGTACGGATATGCTGAAGTGGACGTGTATCAAGTGCAGTGAGAGTCGTTTAGCGTGAACTACGACCGATTATCAGTGACGGTGACATTGGGAGCACTTGAGTGTGAACATGAGTGACAGCTGGTGAGATTCCTATCATTGCGATAACACAAAGTTGTTAATTTGTGGTTCCTGTCATATTTCGATCTGCTTATACTTGCATATATCCATGGCCCTCGCAATTCGGTTTTCATTGTGCCAATCTATCAAAGCCCCATACATGTGTGCTATGAGTCATTTTGTTTACGTGTAAATGGTTGTTGATTGTTCCCTGGCTTGTGCACTCACGCTTAAGGACCGGAAGATCGAATAACTGGTGAAAAAAACAACGTAATTCTCTCGTTTGTCGCCATCTTGAGGCACGAAATTATGAAGATAGTGGAAACAGACCCACCCTAAAAGTATAAACAATCTTTCGTATCAATGACTTCCAAAATCTCGTATCAGCTATTTCTCGAACAGCACGGTTGGTATTTCGCATCGTCTTCAACTACAACATTTTTTTCATAGACCTATGTGGTTAGAAGTACAGCTGTCGTGGGCGGTGAAACCATTTAGACATAAAGGCAAGGGTCTCGTTATGCGTTCGAGAAACGAACGTACTTAAAATCTTTCGGAAGACGAAAAGGGACGCCACACACCACCGTCTGGTGTTGGTTGGAGTGCGAATGCGAGCGAATATTTCGGGATTACAGGAGCGCAGACATATTGGTGAAAACTAGCCGCGCCTCAAGAATAGCAGTGTGCACCGATGCTTGCGTCGTTCATAGTTCTTGAAATTTAGACTAGACTGCACTGAACTACAGTGAAATTCGAACGCAAGTCTAGTGCTAATGACCTGTCCAGCAACTGACTCGGTACATTTAAAGAACGACTGTAATGATTCTATATACATAATCACTTAAACAGCGTCACTGAAGTCAGAAAATAAAGGAGGATGGTTCGTAGAAAGAAATGCAGACAACTTCAAAAAGCAAAAGCAAAGCGAAACAGAACGAGTACTCCTAACCTAAAAGCACTAACTATGTAGCAGGCAACGCTGCTGTAGTCATGACTGCACTGCGCACCAGCTGTGGCCTCGGATTAGAGCTCTTCCTGTGCGCTGCTTTTATGCAGCAAGTATTCCCGCCCATACATCTTCGAAAACCTTATTTCGAACATAAAAAACAAAAGTGCATATTAAGTCGCTTACGATGTGTTATGGTCTGCCAAATTGCTTGGATGAATGAAAACTTCGAAGTCCCCTCCTTTCTTTTTTTTTTTTACTCTGGTCACAGAATATTACTCGCATTTGTTAGTCTTTATTGTGTAATTATTCTATGCTTATTTCATGCGGTCGTTTTTACAATTAATCCGGCTGATGTATGTACCATATGAACGCTTGTAGACTGGACCATTGCGCCGGCAGGAGGGGAGGGGGGGTAAATGGGGGTAGAACCTCCCTCCACTATCTGTTAGAGATATATATATATATATATATATATATATATATATAGATATATATATATATAATTATATATATAATATAATATATCTATATAGCGCAATCATACAAACACTGCACTCGAGCACCTGTCCCTCCAAAACTGAGATCCGTGACTAGCCCTCTTGTTCAGCGCCGCTATCAAAGGAGACCTCGCGATTTCATTACTATCTGTGACAGATACCGTAATCGCCCACTGCTATGGGTGTCAATAGGAAAAAAAAAAAGAAGAGAAGGGTGCGGGAAGAGCCAAACACCAATGAAAAAATGGGTACATCACAAAAGACAGTAAAAATTGTCTTCAAATAAGGACTACTAGGACAGCCATGTGTAAAGGCGCAGGAACCTAAATATAAATATTAAAATCCAATATAGATGCTATGTACACGTAGTGTAAATGATCAAAGCAGTTGTCTACAACTGGAAGGCTGCGCCAAAGAACTAATATGTACGGGCAAAGAAAACAACAGTACGCCCACAAGATTCCTTGGGATCGTCCTGCTGTTCACTGTACCCAGAGCCATCTGGTGCCATTCGCAAGCCCTGAAAATATCAACTGTAGACCAACTTAGAATGTCGAATAGTTCTTGTTCCTAAGCACCGGCCTAGATTGGGCACCACAGCAGCGGTGGTTTAATAAAAACACGGATCACAAGGTATAAATTGTCCTTATCTGAAAGGTCGGGCAATCAAAATTCTCGCCTAATTCGACTGTGAATACTGCTCATGTTACAGAAAAGGTAGCAGAGCAGTTTAATTCACAATGGTCGTAGTACGGCAGAAGGACCGTACCGGTACGGTGATCCGAAGTGGGAAAGTACTGACGGGTTGTATACACATGGGAGTGCAACCAGTGCAGCGTACTTGTGCATGCATGCGTAGAACATAGCGGATATTCTACATGCGTGCAGTAAGCTCGGATATCACGAAAAGTCCGCGAACGTTTGGGTTCACATCTGTATGCAAACCAGATCGTGAGTGTTCCAAGCTCTGTCATGCTGCTTTGCCGTATTCTGCGCACAAGCTGCTCAAATTTGCATGTATCATTGATTTTTCGTCCGGATATACGGATAACTTCAGAAACGTGTCTACTCTGCGCCTTGGAGCCATACTATAAAGAGGCAAGTGATTGGCAGCACAAAATGGAAAAAAATGAAAATTTTCTTCGGAAACATATATAAATGCAGCATGTGAATAATCTCGGTATAATACCCTAACTTCTCCCTTAAATCGATTTCAACTGAACCGCTCGATACACCTTCGATGTTTCACTGCATTGCTCCTAATAACTCCCAGTTATTGTAAGCACAATCGTTTGTATCATATGAATCTATCTACTGTGCTTCTGCGTTATTCAGCTGTATAGGCTGATATGTCTGTTCCCAGTTCCACGACGACTGCAGTAACGTGCGTGCTTGAAGCCGGGCTGCAGGGCGGACACGATAAGTCATTCCTAGAGAACCCGGATGATATCTTCTAGCTTCGTCCTTAGCGGTCACCATGCACATCCGGCAGTTGGCTCGCTTCGCCAACTTGTGCAATCGCACACGCGTCTCAAGAATAGGACAAATATATGACACGACTTGGCGAACGACTTAGTCGTACAAACCACCGCGCTCAACTAACTTTGACAGGTTAGGACGATAGGAGCAGCCATGCTAGAGGTGTGTCGCAGCATGCGTCAGTGTTCTTTTGTCTCGCTAAGTTTGTCCGTAGCTTATAGAACAATCGTAAATCGATAGGCATGCATACGAATAAGGTGGATTGTGGGCGGATAGGTCTTGGTACTTACCGGGAATAGCAGCCGGCGCCGTGTCCGTGGCCGAGAAGGCGGGCGGAGATCCGGGAACGTGATGAACCATGGCCGGCACCGGCAGTGGACGCTGTGGGGTCGCCGAAGAGCCGGGGGGAGTCGCTGCCCGCTTGGGCACGCTCAGGTCCATGAAGGCATGCCGGTAGCTCAGGGCCGGCCCTTCCGCCTTCGTCGTCGCCGCCTCAGCCGCTGGATCGTCCCTCTCCTGCCGCTGTCTGTAGGCCTCCGGCGAAGACGCCACCGTCACGGCAGATGCGAAGACCGACCGTCACCGGTTACAGTCCGCTCTGGTAGCGTGCACCACTCGTTCTCTTTTGCACAACCACCGTAGAAGGTTCAACGGTCGTGTCGAGCTCGAGGTCTCTACACACCGGGAAGTTCACTATGGCACTGTCCCGTGGAGTCCTGAAATAACCGATGCCCGTTTCGGTCGACACTTGTCAATATGAGAGAAATCCTTGGAGTGGCCCTTGGGCGAGCGCGCCTCGAGCTTGAACAATGGACACTTCACCTAGACCAACGACGAGGTCCTTACAGTCCCCAGCACGTCCTCGGCCCACACACACACAGTCCCACAAGCAGACTGGCCAGTCCAGGGATACCGCAGCTCGAGCAGGCGACGACAGCGTTCCGGAGGCGAAGACCAGGAGGAGCACGCGATCACGGGCGGAGGTGTCTCGGGAGCACCGACGATGCAACGCCCAACGGCCTTCTTCGCACGTCCTAGCGTCACCGGCGGCAGCCAGCACTGGGTCAAGAGCGCCGTCCGTCACGGGAGCTGTGGTCAGCCGCGTGTCCCCGGGGTCGCGTCTGCCGATGACCTGTCCGTGCTGCGTGCGAGAGCAAGAAGACGCGCACACGCGGTCGCGCGCGCACCACTGATGAGCGGCTGGGGGGACGGGGAACCTTCTGACGTCAAGGGGCGCGCCGCTCTCCTCGCGTGGCGCACACACGAACACACACCACCACCACCGCACACACACACGGGAGCGCGCACTTCCAATCG
This sequence comes from Hyalomma asiaticum, assembly GCA_013339685.2. Lineage (NCBI taxonomy): Eukaryota > Metazoa > Arthropoda > Arachnida > Ixodida > Ixodidae > Hyalomma > Hyalomma asiaticum. The sequence continues at coordinate 72,006,413 of CM023485.1, read as the reverse complement.
CGAGCAGCGCCCGCGAGCCTCTGTGTGCGGCGGAGGCAATGCCGACATCTACCTGGCCCGGTGTGTGCGAGCAAGGGCGAGGGCGCCAATGAGCGAGAGTGAGCGTGCGCGAGCTTCCGAATGCGGCTGCTGCTGCTGCTGCTGCTGCTCGATGCGGCGGATGCCGCTGGTTGCCCGAAGCAGCAGCGCAGGCCATGAAGTGTGTGCGCCTAGCACTTGACACTCGTCCCATGGGACGCACTCGCCCCGAAATTCTGTACACGTTACCGTGTTAATGACCTCTGCGCAATTAGGGTTCTCGCTCTTAAGGAGTTGTACGTACATCACTCCCGATTGTCGTATCAAGCTTACATTAGAGTACTTGAACTTAAATTTAACCCACATCGTTTAGTTCTTTGTTGATCACAGTGCTTACGCTTTGGCTAAAAGGAAGGGCTGTAAAGGGAGCCATTAACAGCCGGTACGAGCGCTTATAAACATCCTAGGAGCACACCCGGTGCAGCATTATCTAACCGCTGTCTTCCATCAGCGGAATTTTATTTCATTTCACCAAATGGACATCTATTCTATTTATTTATTTTAACACAGTCGCCTTTTATGGGGAACTCGCACTCGACTTCTACCCCTTTTCAATTTGGCTTTATTAGACTATATACTATGCCATATCTCAGTGGCCGGGTTTACCTCGCATTTATCTGTGTGACATAATCCCGAATAAAAAAAATCACAGCATATCCACGGGGTGAATGATGATGAGTGGGCGAAGCTCCGGAGTGAATCATCGGTAAACCGTGAATCTTCCGTGTAATTCGCCCAGTCGATCATCATGTAAAGACGTGAGAAACACTGTACTCGAACGCTGGGATCTCGCGTTTAAGGGGACGCTAGCACAAACGCGTTAGAAACATGCAGTACACTCTAGTAAGGGGGGAGAGGCCACAGCGTCTTACGCAGCCCCTTACACAGGCCGGAACGCGCACCGCGTTTGCCGACGCCATCACATGACTGCTGAAAGAGTATAAGGCGGAGAGGCCACAGCGTCTTACCCCAGCTTCTTACACGCGCCGTAACGCGCTAGCACAAACGCATCATCATCATCATAATCATCATCATCATCATCATCGTTAGAAACGGGCAGTCTTTCGTTAATGTTGGGTATTTAGTGTCACCGTCGTGCATGTTTCCATGTGCGCTTCGTGGCGTGGTGCATGGCTTCAGGAAAGAGGTAGCTGATGATGATGATGATGATGATGCGTATGTCCAGGTAGCAGCCTGGACATACAACGCCATCTATTGAGCCATTCATAAACTAAACTAGAGGTGGCTACATACATACATACAGAGGAGGGACAGACCCACAACCTAAGGAGCTTCGCCCCTAATAAAAAAAAAATATTACGCCACATTCGTAATCGATGGGATCTCGTGCGCGTTTCGTTGGATTTTTTTTCCTGTCAGTAATACGGCTTGGCGAGGCTTGTGGGCCAACCAGTTCGTGTCACTTGCCACGTAACAATGCCTGTGCGCACACCTGGTACAGATATTTCATGTAGCTCTAAACTTGAAGCACAGCGCTTTAACAGCCACATTCTGCAGCTGTCCCGACCATTGACGCGACAGTATGTGGGCTCCACAGGTATCAAACCTGTCACTCGTCTGTTTAACCCTTCCACCGTCATCTCATTCCTTACAGAGCAGAGTGTAGACAAATAACCTAGTTTCTTTTGTTCTCTCTCCCTCTCTCTCTCGGAAGCCTCCCAGTTATCATATTGCTTTTTAGACATTTCAATTCAATACCTTGCGGACATGTGACACGAGGGCAACATGGTGATGTTTCGCTGGTAGCGCTCCATATATACGAGCAACTGAGAGGATGGTCTCGGGGGGCCTTGTGGGTATGGCCCATGCGCCCAAAGCTCCATTGGCCTTAGCCGCCCGCAATATACTTGCCCTGGGAGCACGGTTTGCATCCCTGTGGTCAGATTTTGCGAGTTGTACCACTCATTAAAGCTCACAATAAACCCTGACAGCGGTGTCTTTACGAAAAACAGAATTCGTTGACCTTGACCCCAGACAGAATCAATCCAAGTTGCATAGTTTATATTCTCAATTAATTATTTAACAGTATCTCGTCTGTACACAAAAAACTAGGCACCGTCAATTACCTAATTTATCGTATTTATGTGATGAGGTTTTTCATAAATTTTCTTATCAGAACGTTGCGAAACATTTTAACCCTTTTCGCAGTGGCGTCCTCGGTTGAGGGCAAGACCTTTAAGCAGTTGTTGGTGTCATAATCAAGCAAAGAAACACAAAAAACGAAATGCAAGCAACTCGGCACGCATGTATACAGCGCTGTGAACATCGGGGCTCGCGCGTTCTCGGTTGCCATAGCAATGGCAAAAGGCACCAAAGATGGAGGACGACAAGGTCGAGGCTGGACCACGTAAGCGCGTGATTTCTTTTAGGGGCGAAGCTCCGGCGTGGGTCGTTCGTCCCTTGTAGTCGTAACCACCTCGTTCTAGGATTGCGCTCGATAGCTCGCGCGCCGGGAGGCTCGCGCTCGCCCTCGGCGCGTTCCTCCCGGCGCGCGAGCTCTCTCACTCTTCCATCTGCTGTCTTGTGTGAGAGAGACAGAAAGAGAGAGAGAGAGAGCGAAAGACTGTCCGTTTCTAACGATGATGATGGGTTTGTGCTAGCGCGTTACGGCGCGTGTAAGAAGCTGGTGTAAGACGCTGTGGCCTCTCCGCCTTATACTCTTTCAGCAGTCATGTGATGGCGTCGGCAAACGCGGTGCGCGTTCCGGCCTGTGTAAGGGGCTGCGTAAGACACTGTGGCCTCTCCCCCCTTACTAGAGTGTACTGCATGTTTCTAACGCGTTTGTGCTAGCGTCCCCTTAAACGCGAGATCCCAGCGTTCGAATAGAGTGTTTCTCACGTCTTTACATGATGATCGACTGGGCGAATTACACGGAAGATTAACGGTTTACCGGTGATTCACTCCGGAGCTTCGCCCACTCATCATCATTCACCCCGTGGATATGCTGTGAATTTTTCTGTTTACTTTTGACCGGCTGTTTCTGGTGAAGTGCGACTTCAGGATGTCTTTTGGCATTCCCATACAACAAGGGTCGAGAACCAGCCCCCATTGTATAGGAATCGAAAAGGACATTAGGGTAGCCAACCGGGCGCCTTTCCGGTTAAGCTCACCGCCTTTATGTTTTCCTCTTTTCGTTCCTTTCTTCCATACAACAGAGGTCTCAAACTCACCTCAGCCGCACTCACGAAATTGGTCCCACAAAGGCTGGGCCAGCAAAGAAATCTTTGGAGGTGGTCAACATATCAGGTGACGTTTCTGTTTGAAAGCATGGCCTTGCCCATATCTCATACGTGGGTCATCACTGTAGGCGATTCGGTGTCAGGATTTGCGACGCTAATCGATGCCGATCTCCAGAGTGACTTATGGTCTGCGCTCTGATTCCGATCGTACGGAGGGTTTCATATGCGGGCTGGACCACTAGCGAAGGGTCCGCGGACCGCGTGTTTGAGACTTCTACTGTGGAAGATACAAACAGCAAAGGTACTTCAGCACTCCACCCGGATGCTTATGGTAAACACATGCATAATGCGTGTCGACGTCATTTGAGAACATCAGGGCTGAGTGTCTGTCGCGTCTCGAGTGTGCTAATTTGGCGTTGCTTGAAGTGCAGCGGTTTTTGTTTATTTCCTTAGGTGCTGCAATGAAACCTTATTTTACTCACCGATAAATACCTGTACGTCTTGATTCGTGTCGCGAGATGATGCGGATGAAAGGTTATTTCACTTAACTTCACAAGAGAAATTTGCGAAATTTTGCGACCAGTGATGGCGGTGGCTACAAATTTGCAGTACGGCTGCCGAAGGCCAGCTGGCAATGTGAGCTACAACTTAATTAGTCACTGGCTTATTGCAGAATATGAGCATCAGCCGCGCTGCATGCTTGGTGGTTGCTATGGGAAGCAATGCTTGAAATGTGAGAAGTGCGAATACCGCTCTCCTACAAAGGCAAGGAATTGTTTTAAGGAATTCCCCGCTTCGACGAAAGAGCCAACAGGGAGGCTGGTCTGCATGGTAGACTTCGCTTCTTTTCACCTCCACATTCTACCTCCTCTCTCTCTCTTCACGGGCACAGTACAGCACAACTTGGCACAAAACATCGCTCCTTGCTTTAAAATTCAGCAGGCTTATACAGCTCAACGTCTGATAGGTTTCCAGCGAACAGTGCTCCACAGTGTTATACTAGAGACATTATGGCATCGTGCAAGAGGTTTGCATCAAACGAGGTTGCAACGAGTCATCGTTTCAAACAGGTGACTGCACTTCGCGATCGAAATATGTGCTTCGCAGAGGCACACTATATATAACATGTACGCACGCGCATGGTTTCGAGTTCGCAATTTCTTTTTTTTTTTTCGCTATATGGAGGACTCATTTTCAGCCGAGCATATTATGAACGCTAAGGGCGAGATAAGTGGTACATGCAATCCAACTTGTTATAATCGAAACTTGCATAATACCGCAAGCGCAATCCAGATGCGAACACATAGTCCCACATCAAGAGTGTGACATTCGCTTCTCCATGTAGGACGTTCTGCCCGAGCAGACATTAACTTTCAAGGCCACTTTGTGAAACATGTATGTTCGTGGCAGCTGCCCATTCCTATGATTAGTTTTCTTTCTTTGTTGCTCCGTGCCCCGCCAAGTTCACTTAGTGCGCGCAGCGGTCACACGCGCGCGCGTGGCAGATCGATCTCGCAGACAGGGGCGAACAGAAAAAAAAAAAAAAGTTGCGACGGTATAAAACATGAGCAACAGCAACAACTGACGTACATGCAACCCTTTCCTGCCAAGTCTTGCTCACGTATAGAAGCTGGGATGTACGCGTTAATCACTGCCGAGGCAGCATCATTCCCTGTACACGAAGGGGTGACATCCGTAGAGCGGAGGAGTGCAATCGCTGTCTCGCCTAATTGCATCAACTCAATATAGAGTCGCTCGCAATTCGACCTCTCTATATGCCAAGCGCACGTGTGCGCACCGTCGCGTTCCAGTGCGCGCAGCGCTGCAAAGAGGATTTCGATGTACCTCCGCAGCGCACGCATCACGCCACGCTGGGCTTTGCATGCACGCAGTTGCAGGCGGCAAGCAACGTTCAACGAGAGAAGGGCTGAAATACGCCGCGCTCGCGTCCACTTGCGGAACTGTGCAAACAATGCTGCCCCAACTCGAGAAGCAAGGAAAGCACTCCAATAGAGAATGTCCAAACTTCGAGGCAGGCCGCTTCGTTATAACGAAAGTGGTATATTGCCGTAACGCGTCCGTATATATATCGCCTCGCGTGTTTGTATAGACGCGCGGCGCTCAGCGAACGTATGTCGTCGCGCACTTCGCTGTCGCCGGCGCCGGCCATCGTCGCGAGTGCGTGCCTGGAGCTCGTCCCTTTAAAACGAGACGCATGCAGCGGCTGGCATGCTGGGACTGAGCGTGGGCGCACGAGACGAACTGGAATTGTCACGCCATGGCGTATCGTGGGTCTCGCGTTTGCTCCATATGTAAACGCCTGCGCGCACTTAAGTGAACGCGGTATATATGAAAACCAATCTAGATGGCGTGTCGGTGTAGAGACTGAATTGGGCACGCGCTGTTTGCTCAAGTGGTGGGAAAAGTGAAGCCGAGCAATTGGAAGGAAGGGAGGAGGCAGGAGACAGCGGAGAAAGTAGGGAGATTGACCAGTTCAGGTTTGCCGGTGTGCTACACAACATTGAGGAAAAGGGCTGGCAAGTTTGACCAGTTAAGCTTAATTGTAAAGAGAGGGTGACGATAAACGCATACATAACGTACCTCAGCCGTGCCCCCTGGCTGCGGAGGATAACATCCTCCGTATACCGCTTGCGTAAACCGTATGCATAATTAGACAACAGCTAGTTGTGAAAGTCTGTTGTCCGTTAGACCTTGCAAAAGTCTGTTGAAGGCTTCAATAATGCCTTCGTCACCCTCAGCTGCGAAGACTTCTGGGATCAATATGCCATAACGGTTTCTGCTGCGGTCGGTCTATGATCAAGCCGAGCTAGAATGATTGCGAAGGACCGTTTCCGCGCATTAAAGCGAGTATATGCCTCGTTTGGACGGCCACTGCTCCACTGCTTGCCCGAAATGACTTCTATAGGGTAGAAAGGACAATCACCTATTGTTTCTCACTGTTACACGCATTCTGCAACAGTTGAGTTTTCTTTCGGTTTTCTGTATTCTAAAGCTTTAAGGTCCATGCATGGAGCCGGAATGCAGGCATACATTGACTTACATTCTGCTCCATCGTTTAAACCGCGTGGCACGCTACTGAAGCCTCGCAGCTGCTTTAGCGTGTACGAAGCCCGCTGCAGTTCCAGCAGCTTAAACGTCACATTTAACCCTCCATCCTGCTTAAGTTCCGAGTCTCATTACCCGCAGGAAGTGACTGCTTAACAGAAAACGAAACGGCCTTTCAAAGGGCGGCGAGAACAATGCAAGTAGACACGTGGTGAACCGACATCACAGCCACTTTCGAACACGTAGGCTCACGCACGCGCCGGAAGCAGCATATACGCAAAAGACCTCTTCGCAGGCAGCGTTGGGCTTTGCTGCAGCACTTCTAAGCATGAGAAAACAAATAGCAACAGGGAGCGCGGGCGCGCGCAGGCATGAGCGACTGCGGATGACGTGACGGCGGTGGCTGCGGTGTGATCAGCGGCAACATGCGCGAAATACAGCGGTCGCCCCCACATACATACATCGCCTTTCTTCATCGCCGACGGCTCGCGCCGCGTTGTCGCACAGCTGCCGCCGTGCGCAGTGGCGCACACTTGGCACTTTATCGCGTTCACGCTCGGCGGCGTACGCGTGCGTGCTTCGTCGATGTGCCGGGGACCAGCCACCACTACGGTGTCGCCACCCCCCTCGCATCCAGCTCGCCGACCTAACTTGGGCGCCGCCAGCTGCCTGACCACCACGCGCCCAACGGACGACCAGGCGCGGGCTCTCGTGCAGCCACGGCCCAGTAGCGACACGTGCCTGGACACATAAGCCGGAGTGCTGTTTGCTTGCTTGCTCCTGCGGTTTTGCGTTTGTCCGCCGCTTGAGCGGGCGTGGGCTCCTTTGTAGGGGAGCTGCGAACATGCAGCACCCGCAGTCCGTTTCGAAGTTCGGACACTTCGAACTGCGCCTGCTCTGGGTGGGCTTCATTTTACAGTGTCTTTGATTTACCGCAGATGCACCTCTAGCGCTGCGATCGTTAATAGGAAAGGGGTAAGGACATCGAATAGGACAAATAGAAGTGCAGGCATTGTAAAGCCTGAGGTACAATGTCCAAGTCTCTTACGTAGTCGCAATACTTAGGAACTTAACCAACATAAAGCATTCAATGCAGGGCAGAGTCGGAACTTTGTTTGAATAGCGGAACCATTGACTGTCCGGTATATCAGTTATATCGAAGAATGGAACAAGAGCGGTTTAGAAACAACATGACATACTCGGGTGTGTCAAAGAGTCCACTAAAAGGCGTACGTGTGTGAGAGGTACAAATTGGTTATCTTAAATAGATACAGTTCCTGACAAGAAGTCATCCTCGCATATACCTCAAATTTCCTAATGTCGTCAGTGCACGATCGCATTTTCCGCACATTCGAATGTGTTGCCGTTTTCGTGGAATCTATTGTTACTTCAAGTAACATCTAAGTAAGAGTAGGTAGTGCTTGCTTTCACTACTGCCTTCAGATCCAAGCGGCACAAGCGACTTGATCAGTGAAACTTCAGAGTGGATAAATCGTACAGGAAGAAGAAAAGTAACAGCCAAGAACAAGAACTAGGGTGACCTTCTAAATATTAAAAGGAAAGGCGTGCCGTATTACCAAATGGATTTATAATCTGCATCAGCAATGAACTGTGCACTTACAGACACTATGCAAAACAACGAAAGTTTGGCGTTCGTGTGAGCATGTTGGAATGACAAGTCCTCCGGAGACGACGTATTTTATCCAGTAATAGCATATTAACGACGTAGCCGCTCGCTTGATCAAAAATAAGGCTGGATCATCGTGTATATAGTTTGTGTCTGTAGTGTTAACGTCTTTGCGAGTTGTTTTATTTATTTATAGATTCGCAAGATCATGCATATCGGCTAGACTCATCTTACTTCTGGTACATCGGATAGATTTGAGTGGCACCTGTGCAGTGAAAGAGCCTGATGTTCCCTGCACTTAGATACGACAGGCAATCCGCGAGTGAGTGATATCGCATTATACACTGACGCAAACGGGTTAAATCACCCGTTACAGAGTCACGGAAACAGCCCACATACTGACACACAATGACCACTGAGTTGCTTACACACACCAGCGACTAACCAAGAGCCCACGCGCTGTACTACACCCTTTCGATCACCGTTGGCGGTCGAGCAGCTGCGGCTAACACCGGTTCCGAACAAAAATCGGCGGCGGCTGTGAGGCGAACCGCGCCCGCGGCGTAATCGAGACAAGAAGAGTTTCTCCTTTCATAAGATCGAAAGACATCGGGCCCGCGAGATACGGCCCACCGGCCGCGGTGCAAGCGCGTCTCCTTCGCTCGCGTCCAGCTGCTCCTGCGTACTCCCCCCCTTCATTAAGCGCTCGCCGATGGGCGCTTCTGTCCACCAAGCAGTCTGGAGCCGCATCTTGCTACCACGCTCAACCCTCTCCTTTATACGAGAGATCGGTCTTCCTACGTGATCAGCATCCGCCGGTCGCCCTCGGAATGCAAACAGCCGCGCCGCTAAGCCAGGCGTGACCGCTGACCGCTTCAGATCGAAGCGCGCAGCACGACAAACCGCCTGCTCAGCCCGTTCCCCGGCCCTCGCCCTTGATGGTCTTGCGAGGCATGCGACCGCGCCTATGGAGCCAAAGGGCGCCCATGAACAGCCGCGCAGCGCACCAGCTGCCTGCCCCCTGAGGCGAGGCTGCCGTCGTCTTCGATGGCACTACGAGACAAGCGCTTCGAGCGATCTTTGTGTAACCAGGTATACGAGTGACGCACTCTTTTATATCTGCATCCGGATGATACGCCAGGCCCTGAGCAGCCGGTAACGCAACACCACAGTAAAACCGAAAGGGCAGATTGACATCTCTGCTTTGTAGCCACAGTGCCATGAGTCGGCTCCCTTTATGTGGATTATCCTTTGTCGTTATGTTCCCGCTGAGCTGCATGCGCCATCTAATTAGAGGAACATACAAATATTACAGTAAGTGTATCAATCCTAAGCGAAGCGGCCACTGGTTAATGCGATTGCGACCGTCGGCATCAGTATTCTCGTATAGTGCTGCGCGAACTTGTAAAAACAGAAACGTTAACTAAGATGCACGAACTCGAGCAGCGAACTGAAAAAACGGTATACGCCCAGACCATCTGGAATTGGAAGAGTTGCAGAGGGAGCCGAAGCCCGTCTCGCCTTTCTGCTCTTGTTTACCGCGAGATACTCTTTTTACAGGAGGAGTCTGAGACGGCGAACGTCAGAAGAAGAACGTAATCCCTGAAACGAAGTTGATCTGAGTGTCTGCTTGGTGGCACCGACAGGTCTTGCGCCCGATCTGAAATCCGCCTTCTTTAGACGCCTGCAGTATCAGCCACAACGCCGAGATATCCAAGACTGCGCTGAGGTCTCTCGGGAATATACTGAGTAACGAATCGAGCGTCCAATAACTGCTTTTAGTGTAAAGCTCCACCGCCTTGATAGACACCTTAAGTCGCAATCGTTTTTCACCTGCTCAAAAAGAAGAAAGAAGGTAGAAGTGATCCGCGCCCATGGGTGCTATTACCAGTGAGGGCGGCGTACAGGGCCTTCTCTTGCGCGAGAGGCTATTCAGGCATCAAGAGGATAGATGCCTTCGAGAGAGGCGAGGTGTGAGCGAGCGCGATCAGCAGCGGTGGGCTTTGATACACTTTATTCGAGCTGAAGGCACCATTCTTAGGCGTCGTAGAAATGGAGCCAGTTTGCTTCTGAAGGAGCGCGCAGCCCAAAGCGACGATGATCGCACGAGATGCGTTAATGTGGCACTTTTCAAGGAGGGCCCGCCAAGAGGCGAGATCCCTTGAGCAGATCTGTGCGGCAGTTCGCACCGTGGCCCTCGTCACCTAAAGATGAAAACAACTGCCTGTCATGGCTTTGCGGAGACGGGCGAAAAAGGTCGCGGCCGTCATGTGCGCGCGCAACCGAAGGCTATACATATACAGGGCACGGGCCTAGCCGGGGCGTCACGTTACCGTGGATCGGTGGTGCGCCACCGGGAAACAAGCGCCTGTCATTACAGGGTCTCACAAGAAGGGGCTCAGTCGTGGATTCAGCTTCGGCCGCATTCTTCGGCCTTCCAGTATGAATTGCGTGCAATACCCTAAGGCACCGCGCCGACCACGGCAGAGTCACTGGAATGGAGAGAGACGTGATGATTGTGTCATCTGCCCTGCATACCTTACAATCACCTGCCAGTGATGCATTTCTCATGGTCGACCTATTTCGTTCTTCGATTATACAGGCTTCGACACGTAGGTGACTGGCCTACTGTTCTGTCTTCGTGTGGGAATCGGTGTGATTAGGCCAGTTTGTACTGAGTTAGCTGAATATTGCTATTATGAACAGTAATTTGAGATGCTCTTAGCGACGCTACTTACCGCAGAGTAGACTGCCACTGTTCTACAAACATCGATGGATCTTGGCAGATGCGCGTGTGACAATAAACGTCGCCGTGGTTATCATTGAGAAAATGTGTTTTATAGAGGAATACGAAACGACGGCTTCCTTTAAACAGAATGTGAAATTGTGCTTTTGGCAGGAGCAATGCGCTGAGATTTCTCAAGTCTAACGGTACAACTGATGCACGATAGCGTTCTAACCAGAGACGAACAGTACTGCCCTTCTTGATAAACAGGCACGTCAATGACACGAGCAAAGAAATAAACGAAGAAAAGTAAAATAAACGACGCTATGTCGTGGCATAATCCCAAGCGCGAGGTGCATACACACTAAATTACATAGCTAGTCCGCGTTCGCAAAGCCTTTTATGCGTCGACGGCGCTGCACGGAACTAACGCCGTCCGGCGCGCGTGCTAGGCACACCGCGCGCGCCCTAGCTGCGTCTCAGACGTCGGATCGTCACCCTGATTGCGGGTTCCGGACGGACGGCCGGTCTGCAATTAGGGATCCGCCCCGCTACTTGCGCGCTTCCCTCCACGAAGTGGCATGGCAGGCCCACGAAAGCGCACCGCCACTGACACCTTCGCAGCCAGCGCCGATTGAGTTGCGCTGGGCGGACAAAAAAGGAGGACCCAGCGCGGCCACTACTTCCTTCGGTCACGCGGCACCTTGGCGAAGTCATAGAGCTCCCCGGTGTGGCAGCCTAGCTTGCGCGCTGTCCAGTGGGCGCGGTCCGTCCGGCATGGGAAGCGGGAAGGTGCCCGCTTCGCCGCGACGTCTTCTTCGCTCCTTTTCTTGGGCCGCTCGTTTACGCGTTCGGGTTGTCAAGCTTCGCGCATGCGCGACAGTGCCTTAACAATGCACATACGCGCGAGGACGTTGTTTTGCGATCGATATTCTGGTTACGGTACAGTTTGAATCCTTTCAAGAGGCAAGTAATCGATACTGAGAATACACTTGCAATTATGTTACGGCGATATGTACACGGTGGGCGTCACGTACCCTGATGCTACAGCAACATACAGGAGACGATAACGTGAAACTTGGGCCTTTACATTACAAAAAAAAAAATGAAAATATCGAGCGAGAAATGCCAATGCATAAACTATATAGTGGCGTTTATTACCGAGCTCCAGGTGTGAATAATTTACGGTGGCGTCGTCACCTGAAACGATTTCTTCTCTTTTTTTATATACAGGTGTAAGCCGTTATGGGCTCGTTACGGCGCCCGCAATGCGTGGTCACGGTGTCCGCCGCCGCCCGTAAACGCTATCGGCGTCAATGTCAACAGGAGCTCCCAGCCCAATAGGAGTGGCCACTATACAATCCTGATTGACTCTCACCACTTTGTTATTCTCAGGTCACGGTTCTGATATGGTAGGAGAGGTAGTGGCGGGTACACCCCTGGCTCTCACCACACGGCTGAGTAGTTTGCCTTCTGAGCCACTACTATGATTTGTAGTAGAGGTGTTTCAGGACAGCCGGTGCTAGACACCGACTGTGGTTTCAATTCAACGAGGACGAAGGAAAAGACGACGACGACGATGAAGCAGAGAAAGATGACCATAACGCAGAAGAGGAAGAAGTCGGCTGATCAGATGACAGCGACGACTAATAAGGAGAAGGCGTAGACAATGTAGAAAAAGAGGAAGCAGAACAAGCACACAACGGAAGAGGAAGAAGAGGGGAGAAGGGGGGATAAAGAGAAGTAGGAATAGAGTAAGACTGGAAGAACGAGAGAGCACGCAGTAAAATCTAGCTTGCGCTGCCACGGTGCTGCGTACTTTGCAGGCCCGAGAGTTTTTACCGCCCCTCCTCTCGAACTAGAAATCACTGCTTCATTACATCGTAGGCAGGTAATTTACTAATGAATCACAACTTACTTTTTACCTTTAGTTTTCTTTGAACGAGTGACAGGAAGCAAGAGAAAAGATGGCCACGCACATCCAACCTCCCTAGCGAGCTCACACGCTTGCATGCGCATGCGTAGTAGCAACGCATGGACACGCACGCACGCACGCACGCACGCACACACACACACACACACACACACACACACACACACACACACACACACACACACACACACACACACACACACACACACACACACACACACACACACACACACACACACACCGTCGTCGCCGACAGCATATATAGTGTCACTATATAGAGAGTGCGGCTGCGGTGTACCACGCAGTTGGCGCACGCACATGCTTGCGCTGCACGGTTGCCTGAGCGCCACGCGCCCCTCTTCTCACGCGCCGTACACACTGTCGCCGGCGATGTTGTCCACACTTTGTCACGCGTGTTTCCCAAGGCGTGCGCCATGGCCGCCCGCATCGAGGCCCGCCACGAGTCAGATGTGGTGCTCAGATTGCGTCGTCGCCAGGTCCGGAAACCCACTCCGCCCACGCGAACGACTTTTTTGCGGCGCCGTCTATATGTGTGTGTGTGCGCGCGCGTGCTCTGTGCGTGCAGCCCACGGAGCTTTTAGAGCGCCAGATTTTACCCATGCAGCCTGCTGACCGTCTCCCTGTTTTCCATAAATTTTATTCCGCCCAGCCGTCCCCGCTGTTTGTTCCGACCATTATCACCGCCGCGATGCTTGGTTTCCGCAGTCAGCGCGCCTGTATAGCGGAGCCGATGTAATCTTTCTGTATATGGCACGTCCTCCCTGTGCTTTTTGGTCCAGACGGCCGCCTTTCTTTCGAACGACCTCGTGCGTGAGTATTGTTCGAGTGACGTGTTGTGGGAGTTTGTTAATCGAGTCCCCACTTCATGCCTGCTTTTTTCGGACCGACTATAGGTTGAGAAAGCGGTGAATACTAATGAGGTTGGGGTGACGGCCGTTAACGCAGATGACTAGACCCTGTTTGTAGAACACAACAGCATTTCAAAATTTGTTTCTAGAAACATGTAGAGCTTGACCCTATAACCGTCTCTGTTTATGGATTTTGAAAAAGTTGAGGCTCACTGAAGTTTCTGCAACGGTGACGGCGTATATCCCTTCCAGTATACGCTCAGCTCGCCCGAATATCAGTTCTGCTGTCTTCTGACTATTATAACTATGAAGAATGACAATGTGTATGAGTCGTATTGCTCTCATAATCCATTTTACGCAGATTATTGTATACCGGAGTGAGTGCCGCCTTCGATGATTAACGCTAAGCACGTGATATGCGTACTTAAGTGCTTATGTGACAGAGTTAGCCGGCGATAATTAGTGCATCAATCATTGCCTGGCTACTTCGAACACCCGTACAGAGCTCGCAAGCGGCCATGCGTGAGGCATTTGTATATATTGAGAATTCCGTATAAAGAAGAAAGACAAGCATCGTTATCTCGTAATTAATGACACAGCCTTTCTTTCCGCGTAGCACGTAATGGTTCAGACAGGCGTTTTAAGTCAGCACTAGGCAATTTTACCAGAAAATGTCCTTTCTGCTCGCCATTATTCGAGGCATGAAAGGCGCTCAGTACACGTATAGTAACCTTCGTGGTTGGTCGGTCACCATACACCACTGACTGCACCAGCAACGAGAGCATTGTTTCATCATCATCATCATCATCATCATCATCATCATCATCAGCCTGTCTAGGTCCACTGCAGGACGAGGGCCTCTCCCAACGATTTCCGATCCACCCTATCCTGAGCGAGTTGGTTCCACTTTATGCCCGCAAACTTTTTAATTTCTTCGCTCCATCTAACCTTTTGCCTGCCTCTGTTGCGTTTTCCCTCTCTTGGTATCCATTCCGTCGCTCTTACACTCCATCTGTTATCTTTCCTCCTCATGACATGTCCTGCCCAGATCCACTTCTTTCTTTTAATTGATATAATAATATCGGCTACTCCTGTCTGTTCTCTGATCCATTCTGCTCGTTTTTTATCTCTTAGCGTTACCCCTATCATTTTTGATAGGGGTAACGCTAAAAATGATAGGGGAGCATTGTTTAAAAGATATCTATTCCCGCAGTCACGTTATCAGAGCAATATGTAGCAAACCAGGCGCAACGACGTTAACCTCGCTGTCTTCCCTACGCCGTTTCCCCCTCTTCGCGGTATTTCGTACACGCACTTTAATCAAGCCTTACGAAAATGCTAGATTTATCTAGCAAACCCTACATACTCGGCTTAGTTCTCCGGATATAGGTGGCACTTTATCCGGGATTTTAATAAAGGTGCACTACGCGCTTCACTCATTCACCCTACATCTGTCTTGACATAAGCAGACAGCATAAGCGCATTCTCAAGTCCGTGCGGTCAACCTCTCCAATGAAATCATTGTTGCCGAGTTTGTTTGTTTTCGACGGGCGTTGCTTCCCTCTCTCCGCGCCCCATCAATAAATGGTCGTCGACGAGTCAGCCGTGCTCAGTGGCGCGCGGTGATCGAACCTCCGTTTCTGGACCGAGCGCAACAGGCGAGCATCGACACCGCCGCGCGTTCCGCATCCGGGCCGGCGTAGCGATGCGTGCCTCCCGGGTGGCTGGCGTGCGCTGCTGCTGCTGCTCAGCCGCTTCCGATCCGTCATCCCCCGAGGCGGCACCGCAGCGAGCCAGGACATTGACGCTGGCTGCATGGCCTGCGTGTCTATGGCGCAATCACCCTGTTGGGCGAGCACTCATCACGGCAAACAAAGCGTCGACGATTGGTGCTAACCAGGCCCTTTCTTCGAAGAAAAGGTTTAAGGCCTTGGCGCAGCGTTTGTATGACACCCGGACATAAACATATGTTGTTATGTGGGGTTTAACGTCCCAAAACCAGCCCTGATTATGAGAGACGCGACATAAACATATCAAGCCAGTGTTCTGCACAGTCGTAAAGCATTCGTGCACTTTTAATGAAGTGTCGGATAAATGTCCCGGCTATACGAAGATCGGGCTTAAGGCTCGACGCCGAGTTTGTATAGCTTTACTAACCGTTTATAAGCATAAGGACAGTATACTGTTCATTTGTAAACGGTTCGCAAACTTTTAATCATGGGCCGGATAAAGTAACAGCTAGCTATAGCCATAAAACGAGACAAAAGATGTGTACCTTCCTGGATATAGCTAGCACTTTACACGAAATCTGATTAAGAGTGCACGTATACCAACAGCTGTGTAACAGTGGTTGGTATAACAGCCCCTTGTATAAGTGGCTGTTATACCAGTGGCTGGAATGCCATCTGTATACTATACGCCCTGCGGCAGTATGCCACCACGAGTGGAGGATGCGGAGTTATTAAGTGGTGGATACTGAGTACGCCATCATCGTGAAGGGTGGATACGGAGTTATTGGTTAGCTGGATTTTTTTTTTTTTTTTGATATGGGGAGTTGGGGTGGAGGGAAGGGCTGTGAGGATCCACCTGGGGGATGTTAGGGGGGTTGTTAGGTGTTCTGCGTATAAACATCTCATATCGATCGCGTATGAACTTCAGCCACGCTGTATGGCCCCTGTAGCCCCCAATAAATATCATTCGCGTTTAGGTATACTTCCTGCGCAGCTGTGCGCATTGAGGACGAGTCCCATCGCGCGCGTTTTTCCGGACGGCAAGCCGGTGCCGGTGTGTCGTGCAGGCGGTAGCACGTTATCCCTGATCGGTTGTTTCCTTTGAATATGAGCCCTAATTAATTCAGTAGCGGCAAATATTTAATGAGTGACCCACTTGAAAACTGGCGCGACCGATGACAAAGAAAATAATATTAGATAATAGATATGGATACTGACTGTGGCGTTACGTGACTGTGTCCACGAAAATTCTTTTTTTCTGATTTAAGAAAGTCTAATGTGCATTATGTACTCTTCTCATAAAAACGTGCGCATATATAAATGCAGGACGGAAAGATGGAGGAAAGGCGTTTGTTTGTACTTTGTTTGTTTGAAGTAACCGAGCTGAAGAAGATATTGCTATGATTCGTTGATAGGTTTATTCTTTCCTCTAGAACATTTTTTTTCTGATAAATCTAGCGTCCACCCTAGTTCCAGTCTCAAAGCTTAATTGGTACAGAGCGATTGATACGGAGAGGCGTTGGTGCCGGGTTCGTGCAGTCTCTGAACGAGAACGAATTTTTGATATACTAGGAAAATTTTTCTTCTGAGAAATTCGTTCCTTGTGATTTTGTGGCGAAACGTGGGTATGCCATACTTCTCTTCCACAGCTCTTCCCTCACTTTGCCCGATTTCGCAGGAATGACTTGTCAGCTTTTTGGTAGAACATGAGTGAGCATGTAGTGAAAGGAGAATAACTAACAAAAGTTACCTTATTGACAGTGAGAGCTTTTATGTAGGCGAGTGAGTGAAACAACGTTATTTTGTCCACAATAGACGCGAG
Source organism: Hyalomma asiaticum (assembly GCA_013339685.2). Lineage (NCBI taxonomy): Eukaryota > Metazoa > Arthropoda > Arachnida > Ixodida > Ixodidae > Hyalomma > Hyalomma asiaticum. The sequence goes on along the minus strand of CM023485.1, from coordinate 71,989,363 downwards.
CGAACTCAACTTCACCCGCCTCGGTTTCATGTAAGAGAGAGAGAGAGAGAGAGCTTCTGTCGATTGGACGGCATATATTTTTTGCCAGCTTGTGAACGACACTATATGTTATTGTTAACTCCTTACCTTATGCTATCCTGGCCTGTCACAATCAATTCTTCTTCAGTGAAGTCGTGTAGAAGCTCTGTTGGAAGAACCCTGCAACACAAAGAAAAAGAAACATGTTGACATTTACTTTGGTTGGATACATACCACAATCTCATAGACACAGTCCACCACGCTGATAATAGCAATATATACCGTGTAGTGCTGCTATGAGGCAGTGACATCAATCTGTCAGGGTTTTTTAACGGAATTTCACTGCGCGAAATGCTCGCCAGATGTCTAATGTTATGACATTCGTGTTAGAAAAGACGTATACCACCTCAAAATGATTTTCGCGTTATTCACGTCCTCCTCTTCGCTCTACGCCCACTAAAGCCGCTCACACTATATGCTTTTTTTTTTTTAGTGAAATATAGCCGCGCTTAGTTCGCTGCGCAATATACTACCCGAACATCTCCATATATATCTCGAGTGCTGAAGGCACAGCATGCTGTCGCAGCTACACACGTTCCCCAGCATGCATCCTTTCGTGCACATAACGTTTCCTCACGCCGCGTGTTGCTCATCCATGTGCGAGCTGGTCGAGCTTGCTAATGTTCAGGTGCGCGCGCGCACTTACTCATCCTTGTTCGCGCTTTTTACGGTATACCTTTCGTTCGAGTACGTACAGCGCATATATCAGCTCGACGGGAACCGCGCACGTGGCAGGGCGCCAACGAGACCCCATTGGCAGAAATAACACGCCCGCTTCAAGAACATTCAAGAACAGAGGCATACGAACGTTGCAACCGGCCTGTAGAGTGCGTTATATTGGACGAGAAATCTTTGGACGAGGATGCTATTGGACGAGAAATATATTGGACGAGGATGCTGTCGTTCTCAGCTCGGTATAGAGGGCACCACCGAATGTATTTTCTTGATTCGTAGAGGGAGGTGATATGCCAGCCAATCGAAGGAAATTTTGCTACATGAAGGGTAAACTTGATTTGGTTTATTGATGGATTTATAGTGATTAACGTCCCAAAACCGCTATGATTATGAGAGACGCCGTAGTGGAGGTCTCCGGAAATATCGACCACCTCGGGTTCCTTGACGGGCACCGACATCGCACAGTCCACGGGCCTCAACGCTTCGCCTCCATCGTAATGCAGCCGCCGTGGCCGGGATTAGATCCCGCGACCGTCGGAGTGTGTGTGTGTGTGTGTGTTTGCTAGTTGGTTTCCCAAAAGGAAAACGAAAAGGAAAAAGGAAAATAACGTGGGGTAGCCCGTACCACCGTGACGTACAACGGGCTTAAGCCAATTAAAAATAAATGAATAGGGGAAATACTTCCCAAGGTTCTTTTTAGAGATAACATAAAAAAAAAAGAATAGGGCTAGGTATCTAAACGCGATCAAAAGAGCGAAAATGGGTAAAGTTGAGCCGCTTAATGTAAAATTTCGGTCATAGTTAAGCATTTACGTGCCCGAAATATTATCGTTGTGTATTAGTGTGGACTGTTTAGCTAGTGATCAAGATTGTGTTAAGACAGTGTGAATTAGGTTAAGGTGTGTGTGTGTGTGTGTGTGTGTGTGCGTGTGTGTGTGTGTGTGTGTGTGTGTGTGTGTGTGTGTGTGCGTGCGTGCGTGCGTGCGTGCTTTCTGTATGCGTGAAGCACCGGTCGATCGTTTCAGGGCGTTACGTCAGCTAGCAGAGGCGCCTTCCTTTTCTTTATACAGCCCGGAAAAAACATTAACCTCGATGGCCATTACGGCCAGGCTGATATTTGACTCTCGTTAGCGGATTACTGCAGCATTTGCACTGAACATTTTGCGTTGAAACGTGTGTATACTTATCCTGTAGGCTAGTCAGTCATAGTCAATAATTACCCAAGCGGTATAAATGCACCATCATCATCATCATCATGTAAGTTGATTTTATTGATTCGTGGGGTTTAACGTCCCAAAACCAGCTCTGATTATGAGAGACGCCGTAGTGGAGGTCTCCGGAAATTTTGACCACCTGGGGTTCTTTAACGTGCACTGACATCGCACAGCACACGGGCCTCAACATTTCGCCTCCATCGAAATGCAGCCGCCGCGGCCGGGATTCGATCCCGCGACCCTCGGATCAGCAGCCGAGTACCTTAGCCACTAGACCACCGTGGCGGGGCATCATGTAAGTCCACTGCAGTACGAAGGCCTCTCAGATTTCCAATTTGCCCTATCCTGAGCGAGTTGGTTCCACTCACGCCGGCATACTTCTTAATTTCATCGCTCCATCTAACCTTTCGCCATCCTCTGTTGCGTTTTCCTCCTCTTGGTATCTATTCCGTCGCTCTTACTGCCCACCTGTCCTGTATACCGTTATCTGTCCTCTGCATGAGTTTCTCTAAAGGACACAAGAACACCGCATTGGCTATGCTCCTAACACACGTGGCTTTTTTAGAGCGAGCCTCGAATTAGTTTAATGTGAACGACCCATGTCCATACACACTGGTATCCGTTTATGAAATGGATGTGTACCGGAATATAATGCGCGTAACGCGAATTAAGGCGCGTGCCCAGCATATCACCCCCGGAGTCTTCATTCAAAGAATTCATGCATGCACGGAAACGCTTCATCAGCCAGCGCGCCAGCATTTCGTATCTCGGTGATTCGTATGCACGCAGCTGTTATATGTCACAGCGCGCAGACTGCGCTTGACTACCCCATGCAGAGCATCGGTGTGTGATTAAGCCCGTGACGTCAACTGCATGCTCGTTCGCATGTATCACGCTGCGCGCCCGCTGTAACCGCGTGTCTCGCCGGGCGCACAGTCTGCGTTATTAAAGTAGACGTATTGTAATAGTCATCCTATATAGTTTGCGCATCGTTTCGAGGCCGGCCGCGACAGAATGACGGCTCGTGTTGTACAGTGAAGTTGCATTACGTAACGCGCCTGAAATTGAACAAGGTCAGGGCCGCTCCGTGCATAAAACGGCACCTGGCTTTTGTCGCATGTGCCTGGCAGGGAGAGGGGCGTCCTCTCGCGTGGTTGTATCGCACCTGCGAGAGACGAGCGGCATGCCGCTTGGTGTTATATGGGGTTGCGCTCGTTGTACGTGCCCATGATGAAAAAGTAATTGAGCAAGGAGTGTCGGTGGAGTCAATAAATAAATCAATCAATCAATCAATCAATCAATCAATCAACCAATGTACTTATTTTCTTGACATTTAAGACAGAATGGGGGAGAGGGAGGCGGGGGCCAAATAATTACGCTTATACGCCTTAACAAGCTCCCCGTCCCCGCGCACTCTTCATACGTTCTCTAGATCATATGGCTCGTACATGAGTATGACAGGTTTAAGCACTAGTATGACGACAACATAAGCACTCTGCGTATAGCTTATACGACCATGCACGCACGCACACATACATACACACGTTATATATTGCCCGAAAAGTACCTTTTATCGTTTCAATGTGCAATACCAAATACAACACGATAACGCCGCAACGTTTCACGGGAACTAGTTATGCACAATTACTCCCATTTTCGTTAGATTACCTATTGTAATCTAGCGTTGAGAGATTTATCTCTCGATGCTACAATATTTAGGTAATTTAACAAAAAAAAAAACGTTGAGATCTATCTTTTTTCGTTTTTTTGTAAAACTTTGACACGCGCAATCTTAGCAAGCACTGACAGATTCGGGCTGTCTCATGACAAGCAAGTCGTCGTCTAGACTAATGAACCTTCTGTAGTTTTCATATCGTGTTTTGCCGCTTTAAAGTAGTTCACGGATATAGAAACCGACCGCTGGCTATACGTATAAGCTGAAAGCATGTATTCAGGATCTATACACACGCTTCAGATTCATCGTGCGTTCTGACGACGAGTGCAAGGAGTGCCTGAGTCGCGTTATAAAAGAGTTGGGCGCATTACTAAAGGGCATCTTTCTTCTGTCACTGTCGTTACATTTAATCAGTACATTTCCAGCCTATTGCTTACAGCGACAGGCATTCAAGAATGGCGCAAATTTGGTATCAAGAAAAAATCAAAATAAAACTATGCAGTATTCGATGTAGAGAGTGAAGAGGAATTTCCTTTCTTTTTCTTTTTTATTTCGTTCGATGCATATGCTCTGTCACGCTGTTGCCTATTTTATAAAGTGGTGGGACTCTTACATAATAAGGTATGACGAGGTACGCACGATGCCAAGCTTTGCAGGCATGCTCGATCTAAGGCATGCTTTAATCAAGCGCTTTCACGGCCATGACGGGTTCGCGTCATTCATTTTTATTCGCCCCATAGGCTACACGCAATCGCGCGGACGTCAGTCATCCTCGACTCTGAGTTAAATGTATTGCGCGAATAATGCTCCAGCCGCGCAGCAGCCGGGCTACTCCGCCCGTATAGGATTCGAGGCTGTCGTTATGCTACAGTCCAGCCCAAATATAACGAACATGGTATGACTTTCTGGAGTTTGTTCGATATATCGAGTATTTCGAAATAACCGTACCAGATTTTAAAGAATTCCAACACCTAGTTCGTTATACGCGATGTTGTGAACAGTGAATAAAAAAATGTGTCAACGAAGGAAAACGACGGCATTCCACGAATAATTACTTCAAAAGTGTGATTTTTTACACTGTAAAGTACGCCTATATTTATAATATAGGCTGCCATTATCACTTGAAAACTTCGTGGAGCTTCATCAATGAGGAGCGCCATTTCAGCACGCGTTGTCACTTGAATAAACTCCAGTCCCCTGTATGCTGTACAGCCGCAGCTCATCAAGTGGCAGCTTCCGAATGAGGCCGCTGCAAAGCAGGGCTAGCTGGAGGCTCGGCCGGCCAGTGTGGCTTCAGTAAGGCTACCAGGGAACTAGCTACCTGCAGCCGGCGGAAGAGTACACTTGCGGCTGTGTGATGACAGATCGCACGCACGAGGTGTTTAGATGTATCCAATGTCTTGGTCTTTATGAGACAATGCATTTTACATAGGGTGCTTGGAGTGCTAAATATACAGCATATTTCGCTCTATCTGAGTTTGACTTATATGTATGCGCTCTTTATCTGCTGATGTCGTGCCCTGCTTGTGTACAACACAGTGAAATGTTTCAGTGTTCACTGGCCCAAGTGTCCATCAGCTGTTGCTATGTGATACTGAGCACGTTCCCCGAAAAAATAAAAGCCGGGGGGGGGGGGGGGGGGGGGACTTCCTCGACAAATCTGCTTTTGCTATGGAGAACTGAATGACACGAAGCGATCGTTATTGTAGCCAACGAAAGCACAACGGGCGCTGCCGCTCGGACTCGTGGAAATATATGATATATTTTCCAGCCGAAGTTTGGTAGCTGCGGGATCAAGGTAAATGATGTTGGTAGAACAAAAAATACTTGGAGTCGGTGCGCAATTCAGACCTTGCGCATCGCGTGAATTTGAGCGACTGCAGTTCTCCACGACGCTGCCAGATATAGTACGAGCTCGTAAGGTGACCTGAGAAACTCCATTCTGCGGTCTCGTATTGCGGCCCTTACTTCCGAGAAAGCCACCGAACAACTTATTACAACATGCATCAACTTTTACAAGATGACTAAATGATCCTTACTGCCTTCTACATCCGAGCTTGCGGCCAATCAGAGTTAGTAGTCCAAAGCTATGGATGGATGGAATAAACTTTATTGGTGTCCTGCAAGAAGCGCGAGAACGCGTTTAGGGCGCCCACGTTGGCACTGAAAAGCCTAGCCTGACAGCCGCATCGCGGGATTGCTGGACTGCTCATTTTTGGTCGGCTAGGCTGAAGCTGCGGAGATCAGTGTCCCACTTCGTCGAGGTAGCATGAGGGTTAGCATCAATATGCATAGTGGTGCACTCCCAAAGCATGTGTGTAAGCGTAGACGTGGTGAGTTTGCAATTGGTACAAATGTCGTCAGCGTAAATTTCTGGGTATATACGTGTAGTATATGCGGATTCGGGTAAGCACCAGTTTGAGGCCTGCTTAGCTTAGGGCTAGGCGGCGGGAAGACACGGCGTGAGGTGTAGAAATGCTTAGCGACTTCGTTGTATGTCGACGGGATGTCCCTGTTCTCCACGGCCTCAAATCGGCCAGTATCTGCGCGGTCAGTCAGTGCGCGCGCAGAACGGATAGCAGCTATGCACAACTCTCTACACGTGTACATGCCATACACTGTCATCTTCGGGCAACACTCAATAACTTTTTGTTCCCTAATGATGCTATAGGCATGAGAAACATAACACTGCACTCGAGTCCTTATACGGTGTAATACACTCTTCGTTTAAGGCTCCTATATTCTGCGGGATGTGTGTGTTACGGCGTATTTATTCTTTCTTAACCTTTTCCCATTTCCTCATCCCCCCCCCCCCTTTAGTTCTCTCATGTTTATTACCTATTTCTAGTCTCTCCGAGTAGGTAGGCGTAGTGCACATATCCTCATGAGGATCAAGACTACTTCTTTCCCTCTTTGCGGTTCTTGATAAATGTCCACAAGAATAACAGCTGAATAACATACCTGAACGGCACAACCAAGCAGTACACTCTGGATGGCCAGCGTGGGACCTCCCGTTCAGCAGTGTGTGTGTATGTATGTGTGTGTGTGTGTGTGTGTGTGTGTGTTCACGTGTGTGTGCGTGCGTGCACGTGTGTGTGCGCACGCAAGCGCAATAACGCAGCCCACCCGCATCTGCAAGACCCAATAGAAGCCGTCGTTTTCGCTTTCCCGTTGATGTTTATACACCGACCATCGCATAGATTCAACAACATGCAATGCAGCAGCAGCAGCGCTGGTCGATGCGCAAATTGCTTTGCTCGGAAAAAGAAGTGGGGCGTGGAGCCCAGCCCACGCCGTTAACGAGATGGATCGCATGCAGAGACGGGATTAAGCCGCGAAGATGAAAATTTGATTTGCCAGAACAGGCGTGCGTATCGAACGAACCTTTCTTCCCTCCATTTCTATACCCTCATGTCCTAATACATCCACGCGCAACGCATCAAGCCCGCCTACCTGCCTGCAATGCCCAGCCCGCGGGCACGTAGAGACGCACACACATTGCACCACGCACCTCCGCCCCGCGGTGCAAGGCGTCATTCTTAGAAGAGCACGCGAGTCGGCCAGCACATTCATTGCCCTCTCACTCACGTTCCAAAAGAACAAAAACAAAAGCGCTAGGCAGAACCTTTCAGGTCGCATTGTTTCTTCATTTCCTAAGGGGGGCGCGCCTCTTCGTTTCCCGAAGCGTCCATTTCCATTTGCTCCGAACGACACGATATTGGGTTTCATTTCTCTGGCTTGCGACATCGCGACGCGCTCTATGTTAGAGCCCGAGTTTCGAATTTGCTTTCACTCCCTTAAATTGCGCTTCGCTGATATCGCTGCCACAACGCACGTATATATCGGTCCCCACCCTCTCATACACGTTCAATTCTCTTTTCGTGTCTACGTGGCTGATGCAGCCGTTCATGTTTATCGCTTGCACTGCCGCCGGTCTGCGTGTGTACGTATACGAGTTCTTCGCTGGCCGACGCTTAATTATGTTTGAATAATAGATTGAACGGCAGGCGCTATTTGCTCTCGGTCGGACGCGAGCCGAGCTGCATGCGTGACACGCCGTGCTCGGCCTGTCTGTTCGGGCTTGCGCGGCTGCGGCCATTTGCATGAGCGCCAGGCACTCGGACGTTGAGGAGAATTCGATTTGCGCCCCCTTCATTGGGGCGCTGCCTATAGGGTGCCCACGAAGAATAGAGTGCGCGTTTTTGTGTGCAACGACTGATTCTGCTTTGCTTTCAGTGTGGTTGCTGAGCAACTCTTTCTTTTTTTCCTTCATTAGGCTGGCCTCTATGGTAGCAGTCGTGAACAATGTGTCAGCTTTAATGGTAAATATGAAGAAAAGAAAACCGAATAATTGCAGATGGAATGTCGTTGATATGACCTTTAGGAAAACTGGAAAAGAAGACGCATAATCAAAAAATCGTATCAACTGCATGAGAATATACATGCCGCCTGTGGGGTATCGGGACGTATTATCCCCAAAAAACGTATTAAGCGGGATGTTAACGAGATCTCACATGACTTGTCGCCGCGCAGCGTAAAAACAACTAAAATGGGAACATGTTAGGGCGATGCATATGTAACGCTTTCTTTCGATTTCGTTGTTGCCTGCAGTTTGTGTAAATTGTAGACACTGTATTTTTGGTACTTCCCCTGTTTAAGGCATCTTTGACGGCAGGATAATAATAATGTCCGGTGTTTTACGGCAGAACCACGATATGATTATGAAAGACGCCGTAGTGGAGGGGCTACTTAACGTGCACTGACATCGCGCAGTGCACGGGCCTCTAGCATTTCTCCTGAATCGAAATGAGGCTTCCGCGACCGGGATTCGATCCCGCGACCTTCTGGTCAGCGGTAAAGTACCATACAGCCACTAAAGACTACAGCGACGGGTTTCCGAGAGCAGCATAAAACTGTAGTTGCGCAAGGTCGTTTCCCTTCGGGTTATTCTGAAAGATTGTTCTGCACTTCGTAACTTTGCTTTCTCGCTTCGCGTTTACCCTACTAAAAAGAAAATTAATTAAAAAAATTGGCAGGTCCCACGTGCAGTGGGAATCAAGGAAATGTAAATATCTGAGGCTCTGCATTGTGTGCTGGATGCTCTCAACATATGAACGACTTCGAACTCGTTGGGGCTGTATACGTTATCGCAAGTCTATGTTCGATGTGCCTGCCTCATAAAGATGTCCGTAATCGCAGCTGCTTGGTAACGTGACTAGAAGTACAATTGCGTATGCATCGCATGTGTATATCGTACGCTACCTCGAGGAAACGACGCAATCTCATTACTTGGCATAAGTTGACAATTGAAGAAATGCCCCGTTTAAACCTTACTCATTTGAGCTACGGGGAGTTCACGATACTTCGCGAACACAGCCAGACATTTGTATGTATGCTTGCAAAATGTATCAAAGCGGATAAGCCATTCCAAGAATTAGCCATGCTCAGATAAAGAAATTAATAGAGTTGCCAAGATGGCGGCCGTGTGGGACGACAGCATGACGCTCGCGATAGGCTGCGGAAAAGCCTCACTCACGGTGCCTCACGGCATTTGCATTCCGGTATAGGCATTTCGTTACAGCGTCCAAATTCTCGCAGCTACTATATACCACACGAAACTGATTTCTTCACAGATCGAGTTCCGGACGAAAGTATGCAACGAATGAATGGACGAGTGAACGCTTGAAGACATCCAGAGAACCAAGTTAAAAAATTGTACAAGGAGATCATGACAAGGCACATGTTCATTTCACGAGGCCACAGCGCGCTTACAGTGACGACATTTCTTTCCCACGACGCGTTGAATCCACATCCTCCTCATTTTCCTCGCTGCTTTGGACGTACAGACGTGGCGTGTCGTTTCCATCAAACGCGCAACCGGAATGCATGCACGCCGAACATCGGGTGCATATACCTGCATGCAAGCGGTTGCATATACTCGGGGCACGTACAGTCGATAGCGTGTCCGCAGTGATGCCTCTGGAAGAATAAACGAAGAGTAGCCCGAGTTGCGGATTTTCTCACAATCTTTGCGTCCGGAAGCCGAACCATTCCTCCCCTCTCGCTGAATTACCTTCCTTTATCCCGCTTTCTCAACGAAAGGGGGGGGGGGGGGTGAGAGAGGTGAAGAAAAAGAAGCAACTATAGCAGATCCGCGACGCTAAGACACCGCAGCACGCATGCAGTGCGGCTAGTCTTACCTCCTCCGAAGAGACGAGCAGCGCTCGCGTGTGTGACATGCCCGCACACGTGTTTACGCCAGTATCGGCTCACGCATAACCCCAGCGAGTCGTGCATCGGACGATACGACCCCTCGCCCGTGCCGGCGCGGAGCTGTCGGGCCATTCAGGCATCGCCGCACACTGGCCGAATGTATGTACATACGGCGTTCGCTCACGCCCGTCTGGCTGCCGCCGGCCGAGAACCGCCTACAAAGTTTCTTTCCCGCACCGCACGTCGTGCGTACGCGAGGGCGACTGTACGCAGGGAAGGAGGAGAGATGAGAGAGAGAGTTCGTAGCGGAAGAAGGGGAAAACTTAGCACATCTCCAGCGATTGAAACGTCTCCGCACGCCGCCCGCCTAGCTAGTCTATACCCACTAACGCTCGCGTCCGTGCGCTAATGCGCTTCGCCGGACACTCACAGCCGCATTCCACGCCGCCGCCTCGACCAGCAGAGCAGGAGCGCGCGAAGCAGGCCGGCAGTGTCTTCTCAGGCGTGTTACGCCCGCTTTCTTTTGCCAATGCTGCTCTCGAGTCTTGTTTTTCTTTCTCTTTTTTTTTTCTCCTACCGGGACTGCGCGAGACGCCAGCGTTCCTCCACGACGTGTGAAATAAGGAGAGAGGAGCTGAAGGGGGGTAGAGGAGTTGTGTATCTTCAGGCGCAAGCCGGGAGAGCAGCAAGAAGCACGCGCACCACGGCGGGGTCTTCTTCTCACCGCTTGCGTGCCTCCTGCTCGCCCAGCATCCGTGCTAAGCATGGACGGCGCCACTGGCCGCCCGATCTGTCCGTCCATCCGAAAACCAGCCCTCTCCCGATGGGCGAGGGGCAATCAAAAGTGCATGTGTCATTGTCAGGGCGCGGGCGGGCGCCTCATTGACGGACCGCGTCCGGATCCATGACAATGGCGCCCCCGCCGGAGCCACTGCGCGCTAACACGGCCGGCGCGCGCTGACCGCTCGCTCGTCACGCCGTGGAGCCAACAATGGGCTACTCCCCCCCCCCCCCCCCCCCCCTTTCCCGGAGGATCCGGCGAAGGAGCCTTCTTTTCTTCTCAGTTTCCCACACGGAGGTCGGGATGCCCGCTATATTATAGCAGCGTCGGAGAGCCATATTCGATTACGCGCGCCGCTGCGGCTAAGCAGGCGACCCGGATGCTCGTGCTTACCCCCGCACGCGATCGCGGATTTCGGCTTTGCTTCCGATTCCTTCGTTCGACCGGACGGCGCCGCCGTACTCCGGGACCTTGTAGCGATACGAGCATTTCCCCCGTGTGGTGCGGTTTCTCTTTTTCTCTGGGCTAAACCAGACTATACAGGAACAAGAAATGAACTTTAGTGGGAAAGACGTTTGTTCTTGGAAATGTCCGTGTGAACTTTCTCGTGAGAAGATGGTAGAAAAGGTAAAATAATATGTGATTGAGAAAAAGAAGGAAGATATGGATAGAAGGATAAAAGCATATAGAGGCAGGATAGAAGGTACGAGAAACGCGTTCCGTTTGAATGGACTATAACATTCCAGGTGCTCTGCTCGGAGCAGTGAATTATTTCACTAATCGTGTTTAGAGGGACCAGCGCTTGGATAATTAGTAGTGTGAGATAAATTCAAATGGAGTGATCGTGACATGGGCCTAGACATTATCACATATCAAAATATAATTACGCCACATAGCTCAGTAGGTTGTTATATGCATACGGGAAGAAAGGAGTGGAAGGATTCGATATTAGGAGTGCGAGAGAAAAAAACAACTTTATTTCACCCATTTTTAGAGCAGCTCGCCCCCTTTAGAGGAGCCTCTCTCTCTCTCTCTCTCTCTCTCTCTCTCTCTCTCTCTCTCTCTCTCTCTCTCTCTCCGTTTATTGTTTATCCTTAACTGCGTTTGAGTACCCTCATATGAAGGCTATCCATATAATCCATGGTATTCCCTGAACTGCCCTTTCATGTTTCTGCTGACCCTGTACAGCTCCATACACGTTTCCACTGTACAGATATACCTTCGTTAAGCATCAAACAGTATTGTTGCTCTTTCTTTCTTTCTTTCTTTCTTTCTTTCTTTCTTTCTTTCTTTCTTTCTTTCTTTCTTGTTGTTGTTGAAAACTATAATCTCCGAGTTTCTTGGTTAATTTATGCCGCAACGGTGAAAAGTGTTCCAAGGAACTTTATCCAGATGCACGTGAGCTATTCAATGTCTCTGTCACTGATGATGTCGTCAAATGAGGGCATGCATGTTCAATAAGTGCGCAGTGCGCATGTGCGTTATTTACATCTATAGCCATTTTATTTCTCCGTGAAGTTAAAAGAGCAACTCCTCATTTGGCTTTCGGGCATGTGGTATCCCTTCTACAACAACATTGAGGTCCGATCAAGTGGGGTGAACAATACACAGGTCAGAAATGCGGTGTCCAGTGAACCCTCGCTAAAAAATATCTAGGTACTAAGGCGGAGAGTTGTAACGCTGAGTTTGGTGACATTCGACAAAAAACCCCTCCACAGCTTGGTGAAAAGAAAGAATCCCGGAAGAAGGCTTCCCCTCACATACACCCTTCGTGCGGAATAGCCAGCTTTAAGAGCTTTCTGTGCGTGCAGACACCGTCGACCCGTGAAGTGCCCACTAGCGACCGGCTGTCACTTCTCTCTGTGTATATATATATATATATATATATATATATATATATATATATATATATATATATATATATATATATATATATATATATATATCGGTGCGCCTTCTAACTTTGTCGTGCCTCCGCAAAAAAAAAAAAAAATGCCAGCTTGAATGAATAAACCTGGGGTTTTATTAAAAATGATTCCCACGACAATGTAACCGGACTACACGTACATGCTCTATCCTTAGCTACAGAACTATTATACGCAAACCAGAGAAATGAACTTATGTACAAAAATACCCTGATTGAATTAAAGGACCTACATTGTAAAGTAGAATGCAGATCACGACACATCTTGCAGATGCTGCGGAAGGTGTAGAAACACAAGATAACCCGTGCGGTGTGGGGCTGAGTTATATGGTTATTGTAGGAAGTTAAAAGGGCGACAGGGTTGATGTAAAAATAATTAATCAGTGTTATTAGACAAAAGAAAAAAGGCACACGGATGAACAGGGTTGAGATAATGGCAGTGCACCATAGAATAGTACACATAACTGTGACATTCAGATATTATATTAATAGACTTTGATTGATTTCTGTGGTTTTACGTCGAAAAAACCACGAGATGATTATGAGAGACGCCGTAGTGGAGGGCTCGGGGAAATTTCGACCACCTGGGTTTCTTTTACGTGCACTCACATCGCACAGCACACGGGCCTCAACATTTCGCCCAGATCGATATGCAGTCGCCGCGGTCGGGATTCGATCCTGCGACTTTCGGTTCAGCAGCCGAGTGCCGTCGCCACAGACCACCATGGCGGGGCTTTTAACACACTTTGGGATGAGCTCAAGTGCGGGAATCTCGTTTAAACTGAGTGTAAAAGGAAGAATGGGTATCTGAGGAACACGATGAACTCCAACATAATAAAATCTACCTTACAAGAACCGAAATCATGCTTTCAACACCGATGTATTATAAAGGTATTTTTATGTCGCCTTTGAATAATATCCACGCACGTGACTCGCAGCGTTTAACTGCGTGGACAGCAGATGCCGGGGGGCAAAGATTGTAAGGAACCTCTGGCTGTACATGATGTTTAACATGTCCAAACTTCGAAACACACTAAAGACAAATTGTGTTAATGAGTTATACAACACACTAACGACTCTTGTATTCCATCGTGCTTTTGTATCCGAATTAGCTCTTGTATCTCAATTAGCATATCTTCGCGAACACGCTTGAACGAAACAGCCATAAGGCGGTGACAGTAGTCCGTGGGAAAGCATGTATTACCGCAAGCGCCGGAAAACAACAAGTACTTCGAGTGTGCCAGTCGAGGATACGACGTCGGTCTAGGGGAACGGAGGATACATGTTCGCGACGTCTCGGAAGAAACACGGAAGAATCTCCGTGCTCGCGCCCGAAGGAGCTTTTGCCGCCGCGCCTCGTCACTCGCGTCAGGCGCGCGCAAGAGGCCTCTCAACTCACCGAGCGCGCACAATGGAATTTCCCGCTGCGAAGCGAGCAGCGCAAGCAGCAGCGGCGTCGGTGACAGGCTGTTTGCGCAGGGGTCAGGCTTTAGTGCGCATTGTGCTGCCAAGTTGCACAATGGGATGCCACAATGGGCGACGGGGCAGCCATTCGGGTGTGAGCATGCTCGCACGCGTAGTCGGCATCATTGTATACGTGCCCCTACGTATACGTACACATACGTTACGAGCGAAGAGCACGGGTGTACATCACTGTGTACACACGAGCACACCCCGGGCTTCCTTTGTTATCAACGCGGAAAGACATAAAGCATAAAACAGTGGCGTATAGATAACGGAGTTAGTGCGGGTATACGCTTGTGCGAGCTGCGGAAAGAGTTACGTCTATGCGCGCATACACGTCTCGTTTCCTGAACGCTGTCTCGCTCACTGGCAAGCGAGCTTGGGCGAGGTCGTTCGGCTGGTACCCGGTAATGTTGACGCTGGTTTGCCTGCTCGGTTGCGCCACTACAACTGTTTCCCTGTGCACTCCGTTCTGGTCGATTCGATTACGTAATTCAGGATATACTTCCGGGTCTGCGGTGTACCGCGTAGCAGGGCATGATCTGATTAGGATAAAGTGCCCGCTTGTTTGAAACCGCGCAGGGATGACAGGGCGCTGTTACGGCGCAGATGACGACGGCCCAACGCAGAAAACGAAGATGCGGAGCGTAAAAAAGGATTCGAGAGGAGGTGCTCGGGGTGGCGACAGCTGTTTACACTGTACGGAAAACGAAAGGAATAGCAGCGGCTGTTGGCGTTTCCAAATGGAAAGCAGCCAAACCTAGCGGGATGCTACGGAAATACTACCCGTGTTCGCAGGTGCTTTGACAGAAGCTTGCTTCCGAGACACGGCATGCGAAGGAAGAGCAACGGTTCTTTTCGGTTTAGTAGTAGTCAGTTTTGAATGGCGTCTCTCACTGTGATTGATTTGATTTGGGGGGTTTAACGTCCCAAAACCAGTTCTGATTATGAGAGACGCCGTAGGGGAGGGCTCCGGAAATTTCGACCACCTGGGTTTCTTTTACGTGCACTCACATCGCACAGCACACGGGCCTCAACATTTCGCCCAGATCGATATGCAGTCGCCGCGGTCGGGATTCGATCCTGCGACTTTCGGTTCAGCAGCCGAGTGCCGTCGCCACAGACCACCATGGCGGGGCTTTTAACACACTTTGGGATGAGCTCAAGTGCGGGAATCTCGTTTAAACTGAGTGTAAAAGGAAGAATGGGTATCTGAGGAACACGATGAACTCCAACATAATAAAATCTACCTTACAAGAACCGAAATCATGCTTTCAACACCGATGTATTATAAAGGTATTTTTATGTCGCCTTTGAATAATATCCACGCACGTGACTCGCAGCGTTTAACTGCGTGGACAGCAGATGCCGGGGGCAAAGATTGTAAGGAACCTCTGGCTGTACATGATGTTTAACATGTCCAAACTTCGAAACACACTAAAGACAAATTGTGTTAATGAGTTATACAACACACTAACGACTCTTGTATTCCATCGTGCTTTTGTATCCGAATTAGCTCTTGTATCTCAATTAGCATATCTTCGCGAACACGCTTGAACGAAACAGCCATAAGGCGGTGACAGTAGTCCGTGGGAAAGCATGTATTACCGCAAGCGCCGGAAAACAACAAGTACTTCGAGTGTGCCAGTCGAGGATACGACGTCGGTCTAGGGGAACGGAGGATACATCTTCGCGACGTCTCGGAAGAAACACGGAAGAATCTCCGTGCTCGCGCCCGAAGGAGCTTTTGCCGCCGCGCCTCGTCACTCGCGTCAGGCGCGCGCAAGAGGCCTCTCAACTCACCGAGCGCGCACAATGGAATTTCCCGCTGCGAAGCGAGCAGCGCAAGCAGCAGCGGCGTCGGTGACAGGCTGTTTGCGCAGGGGTCAGGCTTTAGTGCGCATTGTGCTGCCAAGTTGCACAATGGGATGCCACAATGGGCGACGGGGCAGCCATTCGGGTGTGAGCATGCTCGCACGCGTAGTCGGCATCATTGTATACGTGCCCCTACGTATACGTACACATACGTTACGAGCGAAGAGCACGGGTGTACATCACTGTGTACACACGAGCACACCCCGGGCTTCCTTTGTTATCAACGCGGAAAGACATAAAGCATAAAACAGTGGCGTATAGATAACGGAGTTAGTGCGGGTATACGCTTGTGCGAGCTGCGGAAAGAGTTACGTCTATGCGCGCATACACGTCTCGTTTCCTGAACGCTGTCTCGCTCACTGGCAAGCGAGCTTGGGCGAGGTCGTTCGGCTGGTACCCGGTAATGTTGACGCTGTTTGCCTGCTCGGTTGCGCCACTACAACTGTTTCCCTGTGCACTCCGTTCTGGTCGATTCGATTACGTAATTCAGGATATACTTCCGGGTCTGCGGTGTACCGCGTAGCAGGGCATGATCTGATTAGGATAAAGTGCCCGCTTGTTTGAAACCGCGCAGGGATGACAGGGCGCTGTTACGGCGCAGATGACGACGGCCCAAACGCAGAAAACGAAGATGCGGAGCGTAAAAAAGGATTCGAGAGGAGGTGCTCGGGGTGGCGACAGCTGTTTACACTGTACGGAAAACGAAAGGAATAGCAGCGGCTGTTGGCGTTTCCAAATGGAAAGCAGCCAAACCTAGCGGGATGCTACGGAAATACTACCCGTGTTCGCAGGTGCTTTGACAGAAGCTTGCTTCCGAGACACGGCATGCGAAGGAAGAGCAACGGTTCTTTTCGGTTTAGTAGTAGTCAGTTTTGAATGGCGTCTCTCACTGTGATTGATTTGATTTGGGGGGTTTAACGTCCCAAAACCAGTTCTGATTATGAGAGACGCCGTAGGGGAGGGCTCCGGAAATTTCGACCACCTGGGGTTCTTTAACGTGCACTGACAACGCACAGCACACGGGCCTCAACATTTCGCCTCCATCTAAATGCAGCCGCCGCGGCCGGGATTCGATCCCGCGACTCTTGGATCAGCAGCCGAGTACCGTAGCCACTAGACCACCGTGGCGGGGCGTCTCTCACTGTGGAGCATGAATTCGCTCACTGCCTTTGGCTTTGCGTGAATGTTCTGAAGCCGCATACTATATTCAGTCGGGATGCTACGGTTGTGCTATTAAAGGAGGTGACCAGCCAGATAGCTTGTTTTATGAATCCGGCCCCTTGGAATTCTAGCTCTGTACTTCGAAAACAAAAATTTTCCTGTTATATTAGCAACATTGGGTATGTTGCATGTGCGCATTCTCGTATGTATCTCACCAATATCATTCATCACTCTTTTTTACGGGAACTTTCCCCTTACCAAGCGTAGAGTAGCAGGCCAGAGCGAATTACTCAGGCCGACCTCTCTGCCTTTCCATAAACAAAACTCCCTCTCTCTCTGTATTTTCATGTGCAGATTAATTAGTTCTACTGCATTTTATTGTGTACCGCGGCAGATATACAGTTGCTGTATGTCTGCTCTTTCTGTTTTACTATCGGCTGATAACAATGCAGAAAGGGGCCACTCAGTGAAGCTGAGCTAACACCATTTCGTCCTGTCTCCTCCTACGAAGGTAATTATTTGAATTATTCAGCATATACCTAAAGTATGGAGCCGACGTGGTCGAGCTACAACACGGTCACATGAGAAGAAAATACAAATATACATACGTCGCTCACTGAGTTGTATTACCCCCGGCTGCAAAATGGAACGGGAATGACATGCCGACGCATATAGACAGCGCGTTTGCGGGTTAGCTACATGTAACGCTCGTTTGCATTTGATTTATGCTGTGCCTACTAATTTATGTGTACGGCGTCTTCCATATACTCGTGAACCAAAAAAAAAAAAAAAAGAAACCTGCAAGTGTATAGTTACTTTTGGTCTGCAGCGAGTGGTGTCACGGAATCTGCGCGTATCATTTCATGAAGGCCTTCAAGCAGCAACTGATATACCGGCTGCGTCAGTATGGAAATATGTGCGTAGTAGGGCGGTTACCGGATTCTGAGGTACCATACTCTTGGTGCAGAAGGAACACTACCCGTTCAAATGAAGGGACGGTTTTCCTTGTGACCACAAGCCGTGCATCTCCATACAGCACCCCATCTGAACTGCGTTACAGGTCAAAAAGCAATCACGACATCGCAACCTCTGAGCAGAGCTCTTCCTGTCATCAAGGGACGAGGGAGAAAAGGATGTCGAAAATGCGTAAGCATTTAAATGGACATTCTGCAAAATCGCGCCTGAAATAACGCAGGAAGGAGCGTTATATCGAAGAAACGAACCGGGGGCCCACAGCACTGGCCAAAACGTTAAATGTGTCCGCGCAAGCGTGCGCAGGCGGGGCTTTCGGTAAGCCAGGTGCGGGCGATCAAGGGGGCCCCTTTGACCTCCGGTCTTCTCGACACGGGGTCGGTTCGCCGGAGGCGGCCTGCATCAAAGGCGCGCATGCGCGCTCTCTGTGCGAGCACTCGTGGGTCGACCCCTCCACCCCCTTCCTCCGTCTCTCGAAAGCGCTAGGCGCGCTCCGTGTGTGCTTAGCGGGCACCCATTGGTCGCGCGCGTGCATCGAGTCCTCTCATATACCACCGGCACGTGTTGTGCAACGGCTCGCCGTTGCATTATTCTTCGTGTTTTCTTCTTTCGCGCACGAGCGCGCTTATGCGACGATGCTGTGAATGAGAGAGCGGTCAGTCCGGGCTGTCCGTGAAGAGCGTGGACCGTTCGCGCACCTGCTCGGCATGCTGGCGCGAGTCGCACACAGGAAGAGCGGCGGCGACCCTTTGAAGATGCGGGATGCCAGGAGAGTCTTGGAAGGCGAGCGAGTCGCGTTGTATGCGACACGAGCCGGACAAGGCTGTTCTGTGACAACTATATAGCCGAGTTTTCAGCATTTAAGGCGGCGCACGAGATTCGGCGAATGTCCCAGCTTTGGGAAAAATTATATAGCGGGTATTGTGGCTTATCCCTTTCTTCCTCCGGGACGGTAACGTGTGAACTGTAAAAAGTCCAGTTGTAAGAAAAATAAATTATGGGTGGAGGAAGCTCTCTGCAGGTATTACCGTTACTTGTCTGCATACAAGTCCAGAGATTTGTTGCCGCGCGGCATTTTTTTAACTGAATATTGTCCGACTTTCGGGTCATTAATCGTTACGTCTTCCCGTCAAAGAATTTCGAAGAGTACTCATCGTGGCATGTGAGCTGTTCAGTGGAAGTACGCACGTCATGTGCCCTCGAAGCACGCTTGCTAGGAAAAGAGCGAATGAAATCAATTTTCAGTGCTTGCGCAATCTCAACATTTGTACCTTCAATTTTTATTACGACCTATATATTACACAGTGTGCGCTGCGTAAACAAAGTCAAAATTCGCGATGTTTTATCACGCCATGTTATACACAAAGCGCCTCTGGCAGGCATCTTTGCTTTTTTAGCATTAAGGAGGATCTCTGATGGACGATATTCCACATGCATGTTTCCTTGAAAACTCGGCTCTGCTTTTCGGATTACTATAGGCAGGCGCGCCCTGCCGTTATCTGCCATTACGTTCAGTGGACCGTTCAATGTCAAGCGCACACCGTAAAATCTTCCTGTATGTCTTCTCATACTTTGAACGCATTCCATTAGAGTGGATTGTTGGGTCAGTTGGTTGAAAGGTGAAGACGAAGAAAGACTCACTTGCAACTGAAGTCATTCTACGAAAAAAAAAAAAAAAGGCCATACCCACCAGGAGCAATCACGCGCATGTGCTGATATCGAAACATTTCGCTACAACAAAACAAACACAAAAATAGATGAATATCACGTACAAACGTGCAAACGCCGCTGCTTCAAAAAAGGCACTTGGTGCGGACAGCATCATCATTGACACGTAGAAACGGCCACCTATCACTCCCGCTCTACATTTTTAGGATTGATTTTCTTCAACTTTCTCGCACGCAACAGTGATGATGCTATCCGCGCCGTCTTCTTGAAGTGGTTGCGATTTTTGTAAGCAATCACTATATTTTTGTTCTTGCTTTCCTTTGGTGAAATATTTAGACGTCAGCACATGCGCGTAGTCGCTCCTGGTGTACATATTTGTCCAAAAACAGGCTCATTTGCAATTGAGCACCTTCCCTATCTTAATATTTCTTTGCACAGTATAGACATTTGTGCTTTCCTTTGAAAGTATGCATTCTGAATCCGATGCCCGAAAGTCACACTTGGGCTCATGAAGCCGGCCTCTGCAGACCTCAGTGGCAAACTGTGATATCAATAGGCGATTTCGGACGAAGCGGTAATCTTTGTATTCTATTTCTTAATATCTCCTTGTTCCCCATTCAAGAAGAGGAAGAAATAAAAATGAACCAGTTAGTGCGAACACACAGACTAAGGACACGAGCTAACAATTCATAAAAGGCCGCAGACCTTTCGTTCGTATAGGCGACAGGTTCACAGGTCACAAGAGTCCTATCGTACTTCCTGGCGTCGACTGGACTTAACAAAACCGTAGGCACATGCACGTAAGCTGCATCTACAGAGAAATACAGATAAGCAAACGAATCCATGGAGTCACTAATACCCGTAGTCACTGCATGTGGTGCCGCGTTTTAATTAACGTCTCTAATGAAGGTCTTCCTGTTGTTTTCTTGGTGTAAGTAGTCGTGTCCAGCAAATGCCATTAATTGTATGAATGCGATATCTTAATCTCCGGAAATTTGTCGACTCTCGCGGCTTGAACAGCGTTCCTGATGACAAAGAAGGTCAAGTTTTGGGAGCACCGATTTCCGAGTGGTATTTGTTCTATTTAAGCTGATTTTATCGACTAATATACTTCATTTTAATGTAGAAGAACAAGAAACAAGGTGAATGGTTAATCGCGGCCGTACGAATTAATCATTGCTTTCTTTGTCCTCCGCATATCTTAAAATATATTTTACGGCAATCCCCTGCAAACTTCAAGAAGCAATCGTGATTAAGATTCGGCCGTTTTACACGGAGTAGGGGTATATGAATACGCAATCACGTAGGCAATCAAAATTTGTTCTCGTAAACCAATGAAACGTTTACCAGTTCACACCCTTAGGTTGATAACCAAGAGCGCATTTTTTTTTTTTTTTGCTCGTGGTTCCCATAATCTGAATGTGCTGAATTAAAGATTGAGAATAATTTACTGCAATTAACTCGGTGCAAACGTCCTAACTGTATTTGACAATGCTTATCAATGGTCGGCGAGGAGCGCTTTTTTTTTAAGAGCATAAATAATTCTCTTGGTCCCAGCAGTGGTGACTCTCATAGGAATGTGGATGCAGTAGCTGGCGTCGAACCAAGGGCCTGATGCTCAGCGTCGCGACGCCACACAGCCACTAAGCCATCACAGTTGCTCTCGTTAACTGCGTAAGCGAAATAAATACGCACCCATGAAATCCCGTACAACCGCCTTGATCAAATCACAGGTAGACTCGCCATTCCAAGCTCCTCTAAAGAAGGTGATCCGGAAAAGTCGAGTGCATATATCGGGTTCTGATGCACCTTGCAAATCCGCCGCTTCACGCATCAATCTAAAAGACAGGACGCAGCTATTGAGTCTGTACGGTTAAAGGGAGCATGCCTAAAACAGCCTGCATCTGTTCTTTTTCCTTTACTTTCATTATTTCTGCCCTCCGTCCTCGATTATATCGAAGACCTCGGTCAATGTGACCCCTCATGACGTGCAGACCAGGTTATAAAGAGATGTTGTCAGTGAAACGGGAGCTGCAGCCTTTTATATAGTACAATGCAAAGCACAGTGGGAACTTAAATCTCTGCCGCACAAGGAGCGACGTACGGGAAATGCTTTTTTATTAGACGGCTCAATACATTTAAACTTAATGCCCTATCGTTCAGCTCTTCTTTGTGTGGCAGAAAACAAAGAAGCAAACAAAGAAATAAAAAATTCTATACAACTACAGCAGCCGGACTCCTCGCAGCTTTCGCGTATTGTACGCGAATAACTGACTGACTCTCGATCACTGCACCATGCATAAAAGACGCGACATCATATGCGGAGCAGCCTGGAGCATATGGGTGATGGATACGCGACTGCGAAGTGTTATGGTGATTGCGATAGAGAATAGACTTCTTTTCTCCTCATCCTAGATATTTTTCGCCCTCTGGCCAGACAATGGATTTGCATAGAAGATTCTGCGATGCAGCTGCGTCAGGCGGTGACTCTGACTGCTGTTTCACGCTTACAGATGCGTCCTCCTGAGTATTTCGGTCGCTCCGTGATGGATAAGATCACACTCGTTGACCACAGCTGGTCCTGTTTTCTGTGCGAAATGAAGTGCTTTGCCAGCCGATGACTACAAAAGTCCCCGTGCTTCTGTTGTCGATGTTTGAAAAAGGGGCTCTCACTTCAATCGACACGTATAGGAGATAATATTTTATTTGTGCAAACAGCTCCTTCCTCTCGGCGAGCTAATTATTATTATTGTTGTCGTGAACGGGATGTAACACGAGGAATAAACTCCCGTATATCAACCCAGACTGGTGGCTCGGACAACCGTCGCTGATTTTATACTCGATTCTTTTGAACTCAAGCTGTCCTTTGTATTTTTGAGGTCAGCGGCTCATGCGTCGATGATCGTGCACATCTTGTTTTCCCATACTTGTGTGCCTGTCTATGTCAAGCTTCTCCAGCTTGGTGGGCACGTATCATTAACTTGACGTTGATAGGTGCGATTACGAGTGGTCAGGGAGATGTATATAAGTACTTCCATTGCAACGAAAGGTCCAAACGGCTTGTTTAGCGGCGAATATAACCAGCGCCTGCTCTAACACAACGAATCTCGAAACGAATAAAGATTCCTTGCATAAATTCCCAAAGAGAGAGTGTAGTGAGGAAGCGCGCCCTCGCGAGCTCCGCAGCCACTCTGTGCAAGAGAAATAATCATATCGTTGTTCTGGAACGTAAAACCCCAGAAATCATCATCACCAAATGAACAGAAAGGTCTATCATGCAGAGTTGCATTATTGTTACTGCCTTTATTTTTATGGCACATTTTATACCGCTGAACTTGAGTGCTTCAGTTGCGCCACGTCAGGCTGAGTAGGATGGGGACGGAGACACTGCCTTATTTGTGTTTGTTAAACGCGTCTTCTCTTATTTCTCTTTAAAGTGGCGGGTACTGCGCGATATTTTCGTAAGCCATCCTCAATGTAAGAAGCTAATCTCTCCAAATCCTGGCGCCTCGGATGCCTCATTAATCAAAGCAGACACGGGCAAGTGACGCTACCGCCGTCGCACTCTATGTATAAACTAAATTATAGGCCTTTTTTGACAACTTTCGCAGTGACTTAACTATAACTTACCGGTAACTACAACTAAAACGCTCGCTTGCTTCACCTTCTCCTTTACAGGACTCAAAAGCATCCTGCGAGCCTCGCTGTACCCACGTTACACTTATATGCATACCATGTTCAGTCGCACTATCCTGCTCAGCCGGCCGTAATTATTCTTAACCGCGGGGCTAATTCGATTTCGTATATAGCGCCTGATACTGGTCAGGACGGCCCACCCCGAAAACCAGTTTTCAATTTTCTCTTCGTCGAGACGATGCGGCGGTTCCGACGCGCGCCGCCCAACCGCCTGGCGGGGTCAAGTTCCTGTCATTGTGGACCCTACGTTCATGGCTGAAATTAAGATGGAGAACGGCACAGACGCCCGAGCGCGCTTTGGGAGCAGCGTCTGTACGGCTCCACGCTGCCAGCGCTTACCACGGGCTCACCATCCCGCGTAATCAACGACGAATCAGTCAAATCCCACCTCGTCCTGTTTGCGTGCACGAGGTGTATATTTATATATCGCGTGTGAAAGGAGACGCGCAGGAGCTTATGTAAGGAAGGAAGTCCTATAAGAGGTATATACGCTAAAGGCAAAACGAAGGAAGGTCGTCTTCATTTGCCTGCAGTCGCTCGTTAAATTCTGCACGTCGTCAGGTCGAACCCGCCGCGAGCGAGAGGAGCCTTTCGGCATGTTTGCCTGCTCGCGTGTCTGTTATATAATCGACGACGAACCAATAATACGATCTTTTGCGCATTATCGGAGAGATCGCAGCACGGAGGAGATCGGAGTGTATAAAACAAAAACAAACAAAAAGAAAGAACAACGTCGTTCTGGCGAGATCTTTCTTTATTAACATGGATGCTGAAAAGGGGGGTCGTGCGCGACAAATAAAAAGACAATGAAAAGAATAAAGCACGAAAGGCGGAAACAGCGAGTCAAAGTCAACGAGCAGGGCTCTGTCGCACGGCGTCTCGGTGTCGGCTTGCTCGTCGGGAGCCGACCACCATGGGACGACCGCGTAGGTGCGTGTGCGCATTTCCTCAATCGATGCGACTAATTTGTATACGTCCCCCGGTGCCCGCACGGAGTGATCAGAATGCATCACGCTGCTTCTGCAGTCAGGGCACAATGATGACGGAACGGCGGCCATGATAGTGGTTACCGCGGGCGACTTCGTCGCCTCCGGGCCGACCCCGCGTGTACGGCTCGAGCACGTGACCTTATAGCCGCGGTAGCCGATGCTTCGCGCGCTCCTTGGTCGAGCCAGTACGTGCTCAATTGTAGTCACTGTCAGCGCCGCCCTGTGTGTATGTATAGACAATCGGCCAATTTCTGCGTCCATTTGGGCTTCCATATATGCTGGTTAATCGCCGATCGAGTGAAATTACTCTGAGTGAGATGAAGCGACGCGCGTGCGAGGACCAGTCTATATTATACCATGTACGGCATGCATCACGACGCTGACGCGATAGATTGGACGCCCCGTGGTGATGCGTGCTGTCGATGTGTTTGTGCAACGGTCTGTCTGCGCTGCATTAGGCGCGGGTTCGATCCCGGCTTCGCCGGTCGCATTTGCGATGGAAGCGAAAATCTCGCCGTGTGTACTGTGCAATGGCAGTGCTCGTTGAAGAACCACACAGCTGGAAAATTTCTGGAGCCCTCCGCTACAGCATGTCTTATAATCATATCGTGGTTTTGGCACGTAAAATCGCGGCAATTGTTATTGTCAGCGCTGTGTTATGTTTCCTTGAGTCTTGCGAAACTGTATTTCGTGCATACGCTATATATACCTCCATTTAGCGTACATTTTGTGCCTTTGCAGCCCATATATACTGAACGACAGCAGTGTAGCAACTCTGCATATCAGCTCTGCAGTTTGGGTGGCATTGTTTGCAGAAGCAAGGATATTGGACAAACATTGATGCTGGCATAGCCACTTCTTCGCTGATATACTTTACTCATTAAACTAAGGAACAGATGGGAAGTGCTACGGTCACTGGAGTATTTTCTCAAGCAATTCAAGAGAAAGGAGTTCCCTAGCTTGTCCTTTTTTTTTTTTTTTTTTGGAATATAGATCCCAGTGCTTAATTATCTACAGGCCTTCGAAGAAAATCGTGGAAAATCGATATGTTCTCTCGCATATTTCTGTGCGAGATATCTTGGATTATAAGATTATAAGGCAGTCTGGTAAACGAATGCACATCGAGAATTAGTTCTCTTCAGACTCGCATTTGGAACTCGACATCAGCAGCAAGTTCAAGGCTCCTCGCTGCTTCTTTGTTATCAGCACTTTGTGGATTACTCCTAAAATGCCTTTTACCTCACCGCTTTATCAACGGACGTAAACTAAGGCTGCGAGTGTCACTATTCTCAAACCACACATCTGGCTTTCCACAATTACTGGCCACACTGTGTGCTGACGTAATCGTAGGCAAAGCGACGCATGTGACGTGAAGCGCACGGGTACCATGACGTGGCCTTCGAGATTTGGCGCGTCGGCAAACGGCGCGCGCAAATCTCGGAGGCCATGCCCATTTCCAAGTGCTTCGCCACTTGGCCTCCCGTGCAGGGGCGCACGCGCGGTCGTACCGCGCAAAACGCTGGTTGACTCATTTGACGTCACGCGAGAACAGCATTGTTCGGTTGGAGCATGGTTTCCTTTTTGGGATTTTTCCACTTGTTAAACATTATTTTCGCACTTGTTGCCTATTTCTACTATCAGGACGGATACAAGAGCATCTCAGGAACATAGAATCGCCACTACATTGACATGGTGAAAAAAAACAAAAACGCCCGAGCTGGTCTTTAAGCAACGGGCTCGCATTCGACGGAATCCCTTTATCGCCCAAGTCAGCCTCCACATTGAGGAATTGTGTACAAGAAAAAGAAAAAAAGAAGGAAAAAAAAGAAATGAAGAAATAAGAAAAGAAGATGGGCGCAAAACCAACACAAGTGTGAAAGTGGGAAAGCACACTACAGGTCCCTTCAATGCTGCTTAGTTGTCAAAAAAATATCCGTTCGCCGTCATTTTCTTTTTTTCCAAACTTGATTCACTATGTTTGGATAGAAATTTTCTCGGCTGGACGATGTGTTCCTGCAAGTGCGTGCATGATTAGCGCGCTCTCTGTTTTCCATTCCATTTCACCCTTTTATCCCTTGCCGCAGTGCAGGGTAGAAAACCTGATTAGCGTCTGGTTAACTTGCCTGCCTTTTCTTGTTTCTCTCACTTCTAGGCGTAATTGACATGTGCGACTGTACACGACTTCGTCAAAAGAAGTAAAGAAAAACAGACTGTGTATTTCTTTTTTCAGAAATGAAAAAGAAATGACGAACATACAAATATTTGGAGCTATTTAGGTACCTGCTATGTACTGACGATCTTCCATTTCTCTTTAATGAGCTACCACTATATCGAAGGCCGGACTATGAACTTGTCTTAGTGACTCAGTATAGTAAAGAAATAAAACTAATAAAACTATGACGAATGAATAAAGATAAATCCGACAGAACAGATAGGCACGTTAACTGTGTAGACAAAAAAAAAAAAGCATGCCTGCCGGGGCTCTGTTAAGTTCACTGGCTTTAGGAACGTATAATGCGACAACAGGTTGCATTCCGAGTGGATGGCGCGGTGAAGTCCCGCGCACAGGCACGATTCATTGGAGTCATTCGCTCCGTCCTCTCTGGTGATAAGTTACGAAAAAGCGCTAACTGCCTCTGAAAGCCTAACGAACTGGTTTAAAGCTATGCTGCAGGTTATACGAATGGGTATGGCTAATTGACATTAAAGAAGTAAGATCGCGCTCAGTCGAGCGAAATTGAGCGACCCGTCAGAAAGCTGTCCTATGGTAGGCGAGTTCGAGCCTCGCGGGCAGGGACGCAAATTAAGACAACTACTTTATTAACGAGGAAGTCACGTGAATGCCTCTTTTTATACTTTGTCTCTTCGCACACCAGTGAAAAGAAATCCCGACAAACTTCCGTAGCTCGCCACCCCTTTCAGGGACGGCGCCTTCCAGGTTAATGGCTATCTTTTGTGCGTAGAAGGCTGCGTTGTATGCACGTATATAGTCGATATGGATGCGCGCATTCGATGAACGTAAAGGTCTATAGCAGGAGCGTATGTATAGGCGCCGACGGCTCACTGAGCGTCCAAGACGACGTGAACAAGAAGAAAAGCGGCGGGATTCAAAGAAGCGCGAGGAGCTGCGCGTGGAATGCGCTGCGGCAGCGGCGATCTGAAGCCGCGGGAGTAGCCTCGGGGTAGGCAATTATCGGGCTACCCCGCTGCGACAATTACGCCGGCGCCTCGCGTCCCCAAGGCGCGCGAGCCATGCTTCATCGCGCTTACCGCCACCACCGTTAAAAAAAAAATAAAGATAGTGTAGAAGAAAAGAGGGGGGGAGTGGGTAGAGGGTCTGATGATGATGCAGCTGCTACTCGTCCCAAGATACTTGGTTCAGGCCTGAAGGGTGCACTCCCTGACGGTGCTCACTCTCGTTTCTAGGTATTTATACATCCATACACACGTTTATATATCTTCTTCTCTCTCTTTACTCTCTTTTTACCTTTTGTTTTTCTTTCTACTATCGCCGTTATAAATTGCCGGGCGTCCAGTTCGCGGAGCGAGGTGGCCAAGGTCCTAATCCCTCCTCTCAATCCTCAGCCATGCTTGTTCATCTCCCTCAGAGCAAGAAGGCGCTGATGATCGCCCAATCCGTTCCGCCTCTTCGCTCTGCGTGCGCTTTCGTGCGCCAGTCTGCGTGCGTTCTGCGCACACGACGACGACGAAGACGACGAGCCGCGCTTTGTCCCGCGCTGGACAGACATCGTAGTGGGCAGTTCTCGCATCGTGGCGGTCTTCACGAAGCGCGCACATGAGCGCGCGCTCTCTTGGAGGCGATTTGTCCAAACCTGTCATCTCGCGCACGCACATTGGGTTGCCGCGAAAACAGCGGGTGTTTCATTCGCTTTTCGGTTTTTGGTTCTGTCCTCGCATTCACGTATGTTGATGATCGAAGCGGTGACTTTTTGCTGGGCCTCGAGGCTTTCTGGAAGAATGAGTATAGGAGACGATGAGAGTTGTATTTGATTCTTGCATGTTTGCGAAGTTTGCCGGAAGCAAGTGAAGAAGATACAGAGAGTGAATACGAGTAACTTGTTTGCTCGGCGAAGCTGCTGCTATCAGCGTCGGGGCCAGTAACCTTTTACTATGCATGAGCGCAATGGAGGAGCCTTGAATCTGTGCACTCTCTTTTTAAGGTTACAAGTTCTTTGCTTAGACGGAAGGTTCGCTGGCTTCTCTTATCGAAACGAAAGCAACTTTATTCGTAAGGCTAAAGACAAGTGTCTGTGGACGTAGCTTCAACGTCGATATAGTCGTCTTGGCTGGTGCCATTTAAGGTGTTGATCGATGTCTGCACAGCTGCGTACTGACAGAGCAAGGATACGATTTGTAATGTATATTCCAGCGTCATAGGCCTCCTGAAATTTTATGCCTTTCTGCAACAAAACAGTTTAAGACAAACATTTTGTCGATATATATCTGGAAAGCCTTTTTTGTCATTCGCTAGTGCCAATGCCCTCGACGGGGGACCAGAATGGTGAATTCCTGGGTATGCAAGCACGTGGGTATTTCGTTTTGGCGTTGTTTCTCTGCGTTTTCTCTAAAGGGACTGCAGCCCACCACCCTTCATTGCACCCTATGTTTTTTTTAAATTTTCTTTTTATTTCAATAGAAAGCGTATCATTCGACTCTGTCCATGCTTGCAGTGGTTTCGCTTGAACGTGAGCAGAAATGCTTAAAACAGAATTTTTTTTTTATCTTCGTGCGTCACCTCTTCTGCGGGGACGCCGCCAACGCTGGTTACTTTTTTTTCCAGGATTAATTTCTTTTTGTTAAATACTAGAAACACATAATTCTCGTGTATACGGCACCAAATCGGTCAAATGAACTATCATGCCAAGAGCTTTCTGTGACTGCAGTACGGGCAGGTCGCCGATCCATACAGATGGTGTCGTGATCGAAGGGGCACAGGCAACGGCAACATTCAATGCGCAAAAATAAAATTACTCTACGCGCCGTGATAGACGGCTACCAGATGTGATACATATCACATCTGGTAGCGCAATAAATTCTTTCTAAGAAGAATTTATTGTGCCCAATCTCGTCCCATGCATTGAATAAAGAAGGCGTTGCCGGCTAGTTTGCCTGAACGCACTCTATGCTACTGGTATCGCGCTTGAGATGCGTACACTGTCGCAAAACTGTAGCACCATTGAGAGTGGCGAGCCCCGAGACAGATTCATAAAACAGGTTTCAATTAAAATGTTGCCCCTCAGAACAAGCACGCAACGACACATCTTTTCTTATGTATTTATTTGTTTGTTTGTTGGTTTATTTATTTATTTATTTATTTATTTATTTATTTATTTATTTATTTATTTATTTATTTATTTATTTTGTTCTTAAGTAAGCCTCTTATCAATTTATCAAACCACGTTGCGCTTTTCTATACGGAGAGAGCATCAAATCGAACATATATACGCTAACTATACACTGCAAAGCCCCGGATGCCCTCCAAATATGCCACAATATAATAGCTGCCATCACCTCACGCACACGCGCACACTTACGGCCGCGCGCTTATGTCAGGGCATATTTTATGCTCGCTCAACGCAACAATGCGCGCGCATACGTTTACAATACCGACATACCATATATAGGAAAGCTGTGCATGCGCTGTTCCCACACATTGCGAAAGAGCTATGTTCACTGAACCGGCCAGATCGACAGCCATTTACGCCGCAGAGGTCCGTCTCTTTTTGTGTACACAATCCGAGGCCCGAAGGAGCAAGGCAAATTTCGAGGGAAGCGAAGTCAAAGAGGGAGGGGGGTGTAAAGAGGAGGAAAAGAGGCGGTTAAGCAGGAAAATTGCACACACGGAGTGCGCAAGTGCGGGGGGCTATATATTTCACCGACAGCTACCGCGCGTTCGATTATACTGTACCTATATACCCTGTACGGTATATTATATGAAGGTGCCTTGTTTATTTCGTTTGGGCGCTTGCGCGAGCGTGCGTCGCTGTGTGCCTTGAGCGCACTGGAACGATTTCGAGAAGAGGGTCGGCGCGCTTCGCGGTGCGATTACCCCCGGGCACTGCAGTTCGGGTAGGAGCCGATGAAAGGCCTCCGCATATATATATGCTGCTCGTGAAGTAGTACATATATATATAGTGAGCCAGGGATATATATATATATACAAGCACGGTTGTTGAAGCGCATCGTATATAAGCGGAGGTATATAGTGGCAATGGCTTTGGCGCGGCACCAGCGGCGCGTATCGTGGCATAATTGGTCGACCGTGCTCCGCTGGTGTGCGTGAACAGCCGTGGCCTGCACAACACGCGGCTGCTGCCGTTATGGGCGCCACGGTCACGTGTGTACAGCAACTTCTCTGTCGGAATGTCGCGAGTGTAGGGTGTCATTTTCAGTTTGGATAATCGCTTTGTATCCCACGATACTCTTCTTTTCTTTCTCTTTCTTTTCTTTTTTTTATTTTCGCTTTTATGTTGGGAGACAAACTTTTGGGCGGGGTGCTAAATTTGGAAGATGCTGCGAGGGTTCTCGGCGAATCCCACGTCCACTTAAATACTATGCACCGCTGCCCCGCCAGGCGAACGACATCGATGTCGTTGCAGCTGGTAGTGGTGTGGTCTTCGGAAAGGCGCTTATTTCAGAAACGCACAGGGCAGCACGGCATTGCACTATGAAGGGAGGGGGAGTGGAATGAAGTATAGAACACAGCTGTAAGGAGAAGCTGCCTTCTCAACATATGAACCCCCCGCCCCCCCCTCACACCGAGCGTATAGTCATGTTGTGTACCTCTATCAGTAACGGTCGCCTCGTTTGTACGTGTTGGGTGAGTGAGAGAGAGAGAGTATGCATGGAGAAGCAGGAAACATTATCATGGGTGTTCCCGGTTGCGTCTTTGCACGGTTTATAGGGCTGCTAGGATGAAGAGAGGAGTGGAGAAGGGAGAAGAGAGAGAGACGAACGCTCAGTGATTGCGTGCGCATTGAACGCTGGTGTACACATAAGCGATGCCCGGTTCATAAAAATGCCCAGTATTTTATCGCCACGCACGAGGCTGGAGAGCTAGAATTCGTAATTTGTAACTGGATGAATCTGTAACACGGATGACAATGGCAACAGAGAAACCAGTGCTAACCATAAAGAAAACTGTCGAAAGAGCCATGCAGGGAAACGCGCTCACAGTGTGTGTGTTTGTGCGTGTGTGTATGGGGAGAGGGAGATAACGGCCACAACCACGATTACGAGAACAACGACCCCAATAAGGCGGAACTTATATATGGTCTCAAGTTTCGTGATCTTTCGTAATAGCACGCGACGCGCTCCCCCTAGAAGAGACAAATGGGTAGAGCAACACTTGAATGAGGGCTGTAAACGTTCGCCTACAGCGAAATGCCTCCTCATGGGGATTATCGGAGTAAAATATGAGTGTGTGTTGCTCGTGGAAAACGGCCCTTTTTTCCTCAATCAAGGTGAACTGCAATTTTCTTCAAGTGCGTGCTTGCACAATATACCACAAAGGGTGGCGAAATGCTCCGGAGGCGAGAAGTTTATATAGCAGTGATCTGCTTTATTTATATGTCATCGATCTCTATCGCGGAGGAAGTCAACAGCTTAGGTGTGGCCGTTACGTCACATTTTCTTCTTAAGTGGGGTGTTCCCCCTCGCCTGTTGGTCATGGTTCAAATCGCTTCTGTATGCGCCGCAAGTGGCACATGCAGAGCTTGCGCAGACGAACCGCATGTGATGACGCGACGGACCGAGGCATCCGACTAGCCCTTTGGAAATCACGCGACTTTCGGCACACTTTTTGTTATGCTGCTCGGATAGCGAGAGCCTCTTCTAAGCTCTTCTTCCTCTATAGTTCGCCTGATTCTCTCATAAATTTCACACCCTTAGTACAGACCTAATAGAGCTGCTCTGATATTTTAGTGCATTTCATCATATATAATAAATACCTGTTCTGCGAATCTTGTGTCAATGTACCTCATAATATTTGTTTTGCTCAACCAAGTATATGCAGCCCTTTCTTGCACACGATAATCAGAATCCCCATTCACCCCTGCTTCTGGCAATATGCCACCGCAACGCACTACCAAAAGAAGTACTTGTAGATATATAAACACAATATATTTGTTACCACTTTTAAACTAAATGATAATTTTTTTAAACGTGTGGTGATTTTGCGTCCTCTGCTCACCTGATTCAGCCAATTCTTTTATTTTTTTTGTTTTGTTGATGTTGTAACAAAGCTGTTACTATATCATAGTACTAATGGCCCCTCCCGCACGTTTGTTGTTGTAACTATAATGCCCCTATCCTCCATTTTAAACCAGAATGGTACTTCACTGTGCACGTATAAATGAAGAAATATTGTCTCTCGTCATCGAGTAAAGCACGTTAAAAATAGATTAACCGCGTTCGTTCGATTATCAGCATCACAATGTCATCATACGTTCGGTCACCACGCGTCTATTACGTATATATTAATATTAGTTTGAGAACGGCAAAAAAAACGCGCAAAACATACTGTTTCGTATACCATGTCTTCCTCTGACAAACTCATCACCATGTTCATTTTTAGCGATAGTCTTGACCACTAGCTGCGTTATGAAAATTATGGCCAATTAGAAGGGTAAAAAAATTGCGAGAACAGACCTTGCTAATGTATTAATCTCTCGGGTTTTACGTGCCAAAACCACGATTACGACAGACACGGTAGTGGAGTACCCCGGAAATTTCGACCACCTGGGGTTCTTTAACGTGCACTGACGTCGAACGGTACGCGGGTCCCAACATTTCGCCTCTTCAGCCGCTGTGGCCGGGATTCGAACGAACGACCTTCGAGTAGCAGCAGAGTGCATGTACTTGCTGTCGCAGTAGAAGGAAACAAAAAAGTGACTCTACGCTGGCACGGCGCTCGTGCAAAGGTCCGCGGGAAGTGAAACTTCACGAAGAATGACAGACGGAGAGAAAGCGAAATAAGAGCAGAAAATTAGGGAATGTAATCAAACACATGCCCTGTTTGCCACCTTGCACTGGGAAAAAGAATAAGGGAAAGCTCTAGCGAAGCAGGTAAATCTCGCTCAACGGCAACAGCTTCGACTGTCATCAAGAGTAAGTTCGTTTTGTTGAAACAACCGCGACGGTTTCAGCAGTCGCCTGATGAGCCATGGTTCATATGTTCGACTCCAAACTGTGTTATCCTCATACCTGTATAGGGGAGGCGTGTAAAGCCTGTTTCTGCTTTTGGATCGGTGCAAGTTAAGGGAAGTCCTCAGGTGGTGGGTAAAACGTAGCCGGGACCATTCACGTAGACATATACGTTGTCTTGCTTGGATTAATTCTTGATTCTTCTTGATTCTCAACTCTCGATGTCTTCAGGAATACTGGACTAGAATTCTAGACTTTAGAGAGGGCGCTGCGTGTGACGAATGCATTTACATACGCTCCACTTCTTCCTGTCCCCGTCAAAATACTCAGTCTCTTTTTTTTTTTCCCTCTTTCCCGTTCCTGCCTATCAGGCCAGAGCGGAATAACTCAGATCAAGCTCTCTGGTATCCAACAAGTTATCTCCCCCTCTCTCTTCCTTAGCTTCTGTGCTGATTTGGCGCGTGAAGCATAAAATGACATAAAGAAAAAAAAAACGCTCAGGTAATACAAATGTTTTCAGCAGCGCTTATAGAGAACAGTCTAAAGGACAGAGCAGCACAGCAATAACTCGTTTGGCAAAGTATAGTGAACAGAAAACAGACAGACAGACAGACAGACAGACAGACAGACAGACAGACAGACAGACAGACAGACAGACAGACAGACAGTGAACTATAATGGAAAACGTGCAGAGGCACTTTGTTTTTCAGTCTCACTGCTGTCGCGTATATCTTTCATTCCTACTTTCAGTTTATGTACAACGGGGAAAAGGAAGACCATAAGCGAGGTAAGGGCTGTCATCATTTACAAAATTGACGTTCATCCAATTTTGTTTTTGCTTAGTTTTGTCTTGCGAGGCCATCTGATTCCGACCATTTTCAGTGCACGTTAAAGAACCCCAGGTGGTCGAAATTTCCGGAGCCCTCCACTACGGCGTCTCTCATAATCCGAGCTGGTTTTGGGACGTTAAACCCCACAAATCAATCATTCCGACCATTCGTGCTTCAGGCCTTAAATGATTACACAGGTATATGAAAGCACAGGTATTACATTAACCGCCTGATGGCTACATGATGTGAGATGTCGCCGGATGCCTCCCTCACACAGTGTATGGCCAAACGGGGTGCATTGTGCCGCGAATTTTGCCTTGCTAAAAGCTACAGCAGGTGAACGCTTGCCAACTTCCACGTGTTTATATCTCGGTGCGCGCAGCAGTGATTCTTAAATAAATAAATAAATAAATAAATAAATAAATCAGCATTATAAGCGGGAAATTGAGAAGATGTGGATAAATAAAGAAGGTAAGCGTGATACATGGTGTTTTCCTTACATGAATTGTGTGGAAAATCTGATTAGCCCATATTTGATTTAGAGTGAGGTGCAACGAAAATGTTAGATGCTATGGCTGAGGTACACTCTGAAATGGCGTTTCATTATATATATATATATATATATATATATATATATATATATATATATATATGTGTGTGTGTGTGTGTGTGTGTGTGTGTGTGTGTGTGTGTGTGTGTGTGTGTGTGTGTGTGTGTGTGTGTGTGTGTGTGAAGAAAGAAGCCCCCTTGGATACAGCAAAATCAAAACATTTCGAAGCGGAGGACGTGCGAAACGAAAACTTTTTTTTTATTTTTTTCAACGTTTCAGCCGGGGACCGGCCTTCATCAGGGAAAAACCTGATATTATATATATACATACACACGATCAGAAAGTCGCAGTGGTAAACGAAACGTCAGAATAAATCCTAAATAATATGTTTGTCACTGACTTTCTGGTCGTATATTTATACCGATAGCCAGTAAGAACTTTTTTGATATATATATATATATATATATATATATATATATATATATATATATATATATAATATAATAGAAAAAACAGGATACATAACCCTCAGTGGGCTTAACATGATCGAAATCTTGAGCTCGCGCGTTTTCTTGCAATAGACTAAACTCACGGACTTCGCTTTACGCATTTTGTACAAGCGTGTGTTTGTGCTCCGGAGAGGAAGCATTTAACTTCGAATCGTTCAGAGTTCAGCCACGTCTTTCTCGCTTGGTACACTAGTACATGTTGTGGGCGAGACCTGTCTACATATATAGTGAACTAAAATAGCACGCAAAAGCGTATCTTAATTGTGTGCTCATAACTCACATCACTTAATGGGAAATTACAGCCAAAGGCTTTCTTCTTCTTACACAATATGGAGAGGCGTTTACAGTAAATTTCATAAAAACGAAAGTGCTCTGCGGAACAACCACAACTCTCAGCTTACAAGGACATCGAAAGCTCTGCCACCTGCTATAAATATCGCCCCGCGCACTCGTCACGAAACCAATTTCGCACGCGCCTCCAAGCCGGTCGACAAATGCGACATTTCGCACCACGCTTGTACAGTGCGTGTCACGGGTATACATATACGGCATGGATACCGCATTCGCGTTTACAATTGCCATCGCCAGACGATGAGTGTCCGAGCGATAAATGCATTGGTATATACCGTGTAATGACGTAGCCTACACATATGGACGAGTACACGCGTGCACGCGCATCAATTTTCAAATATTGACGCCCTGCACCATTAATAACGAGGAGAGGGTCTGTACAGTGAACGTACATATACGGAAACGGCTCTGCGCGTTATCGCTTTATCGAAGAAAAGAAAAGAAGCAAACCAATAACGAGAACGTGCATAGCAAACCCCTACACAACAATGTAGGCAACCCAGTGTCCCATGCGTCGCGGTAGCGTCATTACCGCCAAGTGTCATTTGTCAGTGTCGCGGCAAGAAACAGTTTGCGCGCGCCGTAATGCACTTTGTGACGTCGCAGTGTGCAAGCGTACGCAGTTGCCTGCGGAGGTCAGCGCAAATGCGTTTGCGCGCTAACAACGAGGGACCGCTTATGCGCAGGTCGTGTACTCGTGCGACGAGCATGCCCGGCGCCGGGCAGCGTTCGAAGCTCCAGGCAATGGCGTGACGCGCGGGCGTTAGGGTGTAGCCTGTTGCCTGCAAGGGTTATAGACTGGCGGCGCCTTCGACGCTCGAGGCCTGCCTCATTAACGAACGGGCTCGCGTAATGTCCTCTCGGCACGTCTGTAACACGTGCCGCGTCAATGTGCGCACTGCGTGTATGCGAGCCCGCTGCGTGTCTTGAGCTAAATGCACGTCGTTTGCTTTTTGTTTCGTCGCTTGGCAGGTAATACTGCCCCGGTTGAAGGATTTCGTCTGGAGGCTTCGTTGCACTATAAGGATGATTTTGGTAGTCACGGCCATGCGAAGCGAGCAGGTGGCGCCAAGGAGAACGCGAGTAAAGTTATACGTATACAAAATAAGAAATTGGCATTGGTATGCTTGTAGCGCGAAGGTATGAGAAAACCCATACAGATTTCCAGGAAATGAAAGCTTCCTATATAGTTGAGAAAGCATTGGTCTTGGTCCGGGGATCGAGCCCGCAACTAAGGTTTCTTCGGGGCGGGCTTGAGCTAACCAGGGAGCTAGCAAATGGTATAGTGCCAAGGCGAAATGGCAACGCGAATGACGTGAACCGGCAACTGGAAGCAAGTCAGCAGCGAATATGGCAAATAAGCTCTGAGGGACTCATTTGCCAAGGTTATTTGTAGCTTCTAAATGCTGAGCAAGTTACGAGATTATCCGCAGTAAACATGACGATACAGTGTCCGTTTCCCCATCCACTTTTCTGGGTATACTTAAGTCTGGGAATTTGGAACGTCCTTCATTTTGCCCAGTGGTGCCACGCTGTACGTTTACGTCAGAAGCAGGCGGTTGCCAATTAACACAGTATATCGTTGCGTGAAAGTATCAAACCTGTAACTGTCGGTACCGTCATAATGAACGAGCCTAATGCCTTTTAACCGCAGCGTTGTGGAACCAGCAGACAATGACGCTATACTTGGAGGCACGCTGCTCGTTCCGAGGGCCGCGTGTCTCCAAGTAGAGATGCTACGCGGTTATTCTGAATACCGGTGCACCTGTCACTCAAATTAACTTGTATGTGTTGCTTTTCTTTCCTTGTTTCGCTATTTCTTTGTGCCCTATGGGGAGCGGTTCTGCGACCATCTAGTAAAATGTAATTGGGAAGGTGAGCAATTTTCGCGAAATTACTCGGTCGAAGTAATTCGTTATATTGCCGAATTACCATGGCAACAACAGTATTTCGTTACCTATTCGTGAAAAAAGTAACTTAATTACAGTAACTTAATTACCGATAAGTCTGGTGTGAGCTTCTGTATAGTCTGTCATGTCGTGTTTTGTCAATTCGCTCATGTTGTCTGTGGCATGTGAAACCACTAAGCAGTTGTACAACTGCAGTATTACTTGAATCCGCTCATCGCTTTCGAAAGGCACCACTATGCCATGATCGCCGACCGGCGCAAGGGTTCTTCAATATTAAATTCTTGAAGGATCTATCCGCGTACGTGAACGTAAGTCGTCGATAACGAAATGAAGTACGTAGTGAAAACTGAGCAGTATAATTTTTCCACTTACATGTACTTATTATACAGCGCGATACTTAAGAAAATACAATACTGTGAAAATGGGGATATGGTTTATATATATATAGAATCCCTGAGCCTCGTGGTGTTTCCGCAGTTCGTAACACCGTTTCGATGCACACGAGTCATTGCAACAACCTTATGTCACTGGTATGCATGCACACGTGTATCCTTGTGCGTATACCTACCCGTGGCATCTACCGCGACTCCTTGCTATAAACAAATGTAGCAGGCACGTCTGCACACGTGCGAGTGACATCAGGTTACATTGGGCACACGTGCCATTGATATCATGCACCCCAAGCCCTTGCTCTCACCTGATGTCACTGGCACGTATGCATAAGTACATGCCGCTTTGACCGACACTTCTCACCGTCAGCTGCTCTTTTGGACATAAACCTGCAGCCTCTTTCAAAACGACGCAGCGTAGAATCCTTGAAGCTTTTGTACTCCTGTCGAAACTCCCTTTGTTCCCTCTCTGATCCCTCCCTTTTGATGCCTGCTTGCCCTACATCCACTAGAGCTTATCATGTCTCAAACATTAGACCATTCCATCCACGCACTAATGCGTTTAAATACAGTTTTTTTTTCCACGCACGATTGAACAATGGAATTTGTTGCCTGCCGAAGTTCGTTGTTTACCATTTACTGAATTTTTGAATGC
Organism: Hyalomma asiaticum; assembly: GCA_013339685.2. NCBI lineage: Eukaryota > Metazoa > Arthropoda > Arachnida > Ixodida > Ixodidae > Hyalomma > Hyalomma asiaticum. Next base: position 71,950,619 of record CM023485.1, on the reverse strand, counting down.
CGTTTGTGATGTATAGTTCATTTTACCTGTTCATATCTTGTTTCTACTTCTCAGTTTCAATGTTCGCATATTTCTGTATGTATATATTTTTTTTTCATGCACGCCCACTCCTGCCATAGCCCTAACGGGCTGCAGTATGTATAAATAAATAAATAAATAAATAAATAAATAAATAATAAATAAATAAATTCGTGCACATATGTGCCCCGTGGTGCATATCATGCATATCAGACTCGTGGTGCATGTCATGCACCACGAGTCTTCGCTACTACCTCCGCGAGACTATATGTCCACGAGACTAGGTCCGCGAGACTATATGTGCGGGCCCTCTATACACAAGCCATTCATTCTGAGAATATAGTCAGTTGTATCCTGCGCGCAATGCGTAGTATGGCGCTGCTAAAGCTGGTATCGAACGTTATGCGGCGTCCGTAAACCAGTGCGGTCATAAGTTCGAGGAACAGCAGTAATACGAAGAGCAGCAGCACTCCAAATGGAAGACGCCGAAACAAGCTGATGCCATCCGCTTATCAGGTTACACACGCTACGGTGCTCGGCTCTCCGAGCGACCATGTACGACTTAGCGCGTGGACAAGAGCAAGAAAGTTCTCCTTGGACGATTAGCGGCTATTCCGGAGTCGCAAGCTTGCACTATATATACGGAGAATGGTGGTTTACTGTATATAGCGTGTCTTGACCCACCTGGACTTCTTTCTTGTCCTCCTATATCGTTTCTTTCATCCACACTCCGCGTGTAGTGAGTTTCGGCATATCGCGGGGCACGACTTGACGTGCTTCCCTATCATCGTGCCTCCCTATCGGGGCCCGCCGTCGATTTATATACGCTATAACGTGAGCGCTAGTAAGAGAAAGTGCCAAGCGGGCACGTATCATGTATCTTCTTTTTTTCCTTTTCCTTTCTCCCCGGCTGTGTCTCCTGATTTCCCTGCAAATTAATGAGTCGGCGCCCAGAAAGTAGCCTGTGTGTGCCTGCGCTATGTGAGAGTGATTCCGTCTGCCGTTTTGCCAGCAGCCATCCGTCCTTGTTCGGCCCAGTATACACGTATATATATAAATGTGCCAAGAGTTTTAGGCCGAGACATTTGCCACAAGCACCAGCCACCCTTCACCCTCCCGTCGAGTCTGCGTGTTTCCATTCGAACCTCACTGCATACTACGGCACGGTACAAGGGAAGCGCCGTTCCCCAATCGACCCGGGGCTTTGCGAGAGCTCGCCCCCGGCGCGCGCACTCGCCCATCGTGCTCGGACTCTCGCTAATGACGACCACGGAGCGCGCGCGCGCTCACCGTATCAGCGTCTGCGGTCGGCAAGCACAGCCGCGATAGGCATCTGTCGCCCCCCACAAACAGGGTTCCTTCGATCGAGCGGTACACGCTTAGCGCGCGAGTGTGGTGGGCAGGTCGGGACCCGAGCACCACGGCCTCTGCCCCTCCATTAGCGCGAGCGCAACTTCTGTGTAGTATGTATGCGGTGGGCCGCGGCTCTGCCGGAGACCAATGCTCTTGTTCTCCGACTGTTCGTGTGCGTGCGTTTGGCGTGGTGCTTATATAGTGCGATACGGGAGTGCGCGCTGTGCGTGATCAGCGCCGAGTAGTGCTGCTCCCTTCGGCAAGGCGCGCACGCCGCGCCGTCGCCGTCCAAGCTGTGTGTCGCCACCACTTGGCACGTGCATTTGGTCCGCAGATATATGCGATCGACCGGCCCGGGGCGCGCGGCCCTTCTCTGCTGACGGAGACGCGCGCGAGAGCACTCACACGCGCGCGCGTGGATATCGAACGCACGAACCTCTTCTGATGATCGAATTAAAGAGCGCCGTAGAAACTGGAGAGGAGAGACACGAAGATGTGGGGGTGGGGCGGGGCGACGCTGCGCGCTTGATAGTGCGTAGACGCTAAATTGGACGTCCGCCACGAACTTGGCGTGCACGCGTGTGAGTGGAAGGAGATTCGCTGTTGTGGTGGGAGCACTTTGCAGTCGTTCTTTAGTGTATGTATACACCCTGTCTAAGGCCTCGTTTGCGAACGATATCTCGATTTCCCGGAACTTGGTGGCGCTTGGCCGTACGACGCCGCAGGCGTGTACAAAAAGAAGGAAGAAAAGTGGGCCAACGGCGAAGCACGGTTGCTGTGTGTGTCATCTTGCTGATAGATTTGCGCGAAGAAGACGTGGCAGTTGCGCTCGTGGCAGTTGCACTGCAACGTCCTGTTTTAACTTGATTGCTGTGGAAATGTCGAAGGTATTTCACCTTGGCTACTCCATTTTTTGTTTATCGTTTTTTTTTTTTGCAGCAAGCAGAAGATGTGAAGATCGCTTACAGGAAAATAGACATGTAAAGAAGCCAAGTAGCTAACTGACAAATCAATGAAAATATACAGGGTGTCTTTTTTTTTTTTAGCTGCAACACATTTTTAAAATTAGAAATAGTGTCGCGAAGACCGCGTCGCGTAGAATGTTTTCTTGTTCTTTCTTTTCCGACTGCTTTTGTAGAAGGGGTGCTCGGGTAAACGAGCCCGCGCACCGCAGGGAGCCTTCCGGGAGACGGGGCACCGAAAAGGAAGAGCATGTGTGCGCGCAGCGGCCAGTTTCTGGAAAGCGTTGTTTGTATTAGTTTTGTGGCGAGGCCGTATGTACGCGATCGTAAAAGCTCGTGGGGAATCGTTACCTTCGACCTGCCTGAGTGGTCCGTATAAGCCGTTTTCCTATTGGTGGGCAACAGTGGTGGTTCGAGCCGTCCGCGTCGCCGTCGATGCTGAAAAAGTGCTATTTAAGCGGCGACACTGGCCTTTTTTAGAGAGCGGACTAGGTGACCATGACGCTCGAAACCACCGGGGACCAGTTCGGCAGGCCGACGGGGTATGATACCCTTTTCTATGTTGTATAATTTTTGCCCTGTGTGTTTTCCAACTTCAAGATGTCTTAGCTAAATAAACCCCCCAATGAGTGCTCTCCCAATTCACTGTGTCGACTCATCGCTTGCCTGCGCGGAGTGGCTCCCACGCCTCTTCGTCTTCCTGACCTTCCGATGCGTCTAACATTCACGGCCCCGACGTTTCGCTACAAAGTGGTGGAGGTTGCTCGGTAGCGATATTCCCGCTCTAAAGGTATGCCCCGAGTCAACAAGCATCAGGAAACTACTTCGGACTGCTCCACTATGACGGAACCCCCTTCCTTTCTCTCTGCTATGGCTACCCCCCAAGGAATACCTTTCGTCGGACCGCCAGTCTTTAGAGGCGCGCCAGAGGAATCTATTTCAGAGTGGCTACTTTGCTACGAACATGTCGCGTCGCTGAATAATTGGGACCAAGCCACGAAAGTTAAGTTTTTATATTTGGCTCTAGACGGCGCGCGATGCCAAGAAGTGGCACACTACTCAGATTCTAGCCTGTTCCCCTAATTCATGGGAGGAATGGGCGGCGCTATTGAAGACATCCTTTACTAGCCGTCACTCAGTCGAGATCGCCCATTGCGGCTACAAAACCGGACACAGCTGCCATCCGATACTCCAGAGCAGTAATACTATGACGTCGTACAAGTTTGTGCAAGAGCCAACCCGTCTATGCCAGAAGATGACCGGTTTCGGCACCTTATGCGTGGTCTGCGTCCGGATGTGCAAGAAAAAGTGATAATCGCAAACCCGGAAACTTGCGCCGAATTCCTCCGAAATTTACAGCGCATAAATTACGCAGTCATGATGAGCCGTATGTCGGGGTCGCGGCCGATTGACTACCACTATCCTACTGGATTGCAGTCGTGGATGCAAAACACCGCGCCTCCGGTAGGGATGGCATCCGCCGCCGCGGCAGTGCAGCCTACTCCTACATGTGTCGCCACGTGCGCCGCAGCTGAACTGCGTTGCCCGCGGGAGGCTGCCGACCGCGAGAGAGACTTGAAGACGATTGCAGACTCCATCGTCTTACTGTCTGACCGGCTAAAAAACATCGAAGACAAGATGCGTCGCCCCCCAGTGCCTTGGCCACCGAGAACGTCCCGTGCCAACGACGGGCGTCCCCCATCGTCCACGTAGCACAAAAGTGCTGGCAGCGCTTCCGGGACGACAGAAATGATCATGCGGAGTCTCTTGGCAATCACGATAGTCAGCATAATCCTTCGGGAAACGAGAACGGCCGGGCCTAGGGGGCCAGCCCGGCCGCCCCATCGGCACATTGTCCGAAAGTCAGCTTCTCGTGGTCCCCACACGAGCCAATGGTAGAATAACGTTACAACACCGCCATGACCGCAAGAATGGAAATTCCGACAAGCCTTCGCGTCTTCCTCACGACCCCGCACCAGTAAGCGAAGAAAACTTTTTACCGTTGCTGGTTTTGGATCAGGCGGATGTTGGAAAAAAGCAGAGGGCAGACCCATGGATTAGAGCCATTGTACAGCACCTCGAGGACCCGAGTGCGCCCGTTGTCAGGAATACTAAAAGAACGGCACGGAGTTTTCGGTTAATCGACGGTGTACTGTATCGGAGGGCGAAAGGCTTTGAGAAAGATCGCGCGGCTCTCGTTGTCCCCAAGTGCTTGAGGTCTGAGATATTAAGGCACTGCCATGACGACTGCACGGCAGGCCACTTGGGTGTCAAGCGTACATGTGAGAAGTTGCGTTACCGATATTTCTGGCCGAAGATGTTCTCATACGTCAGCAAGTACGTTCTCTCTTGCCCTGACTGCCAGACGAGAAAGCAACCGCCGGGGAAACCGGCCGGTTTCCTCCAACCAATCCCGCCTGTAGGTCGACCGTTTCAGCAGACGCTACCGGTAGATGTCGGGTCGGGCGCACAACGTGGATTTGACTACACCCTGGATGCGATGAAAGTGGCTCACCGGCTGCGGCAGGCTCGAAAATTAGTGAATGAACGGGAAAGGCACCAGCAAGAAAAGAACAAGTGCAGCTACGATGCTAAACGACGCAGTGCTGTTTATCGTCAGGGGGACTTGGTGTACGTATGGACTCCCTCGCGAGCAAAAGGAAAGACAACGAAGCTTCTTCACAGATACCACGGACCATTCCGTCTAGTGCGCCGGGTAGCCGAAAATGACTGGGAGGTGGTAGACCGAACTGGAAAAAAACGTGACGTTGTGAATGTTGCGTGATTAAAGCCCTGCCACGTTCGATCATGTTCCGATGCCGACGACGCAGACGATGAGTCCGGTGCCGATCACGAGGTGCGAGATCCAAGTGGTGATGGGCGCGAGTGCAGTGATGACCGCGAATTCCATCAAAGTGCGCGAGCGCAGTGCCGGGAGTGATGTCCACGAATTACACCCCAGTGTTGTGGGCGAGTGCGACGTCAATGGTGATGTGCGCGAGTGCGGTTCGCGAGTGGACCAAGAACTTCGTTTGCGTCATGGTGTGCGCGAGTCAGGGACCAGTGATGCAGTACGGCAGCGCGAGAGCTCTGACTCTGAAACTGAACTTTACAGCGATTGGAAGACATTGTCAAACGGCAACAACGGACAACGAAATGTCGCCGCTTACGATACTGACACTGACTTGTATTACAGTGCAAGCGAGTGAACTTTAGTGATTTTTCAGTCTCGCGATTTTCCATTTGGTGTTCTAAGTTTTCCACCTTTTAGATGTATAACTTTTCTGAAACGAGTACCTCACATAATTGTTGTATGTAAAATTGTTTTTTTTTTCGTACTTCTTTTTTCCTGGGTTGCAAGTAAAACGAGTGGGTCACTCTTTTTCGTACGGGGGAGGTGTCGCGAAGACCCCGTCGCGTAGAATGTTTTCTTGTTCTTTTTTCTTTTCCGACTGCTTTTGTAGAAGGGGTGCTCGGCTAAACGAGCCCGCGCACCGCAGGGAGCCTTCCGGGAGACGGGGCACCGAAAAGGAAGAGCATGTGTGCGCGCCGCGGCCAGTTTCTGGAAAGCGTTGTTTGTATTAGTTTTGTGGTGAGGCCGGATGTACGCGATCGTAAAAGCTCGTGGAGAATCGTTACCTTCGACCTGCCTGAGTGGTCCGTATAAGCCGTTTTCCTATTGGTGGGCAACAGTGGTGGTTCGAGCCGTCCGCGTCGCCGTCGATGCTGAAAAAGTGCTATTTAAGCGGCGACACTGGCCTTTTTTAAAGAGCGGACTAGGGGACCATGACGCTCGAAACCACCGGGGACCAGTTCGGCAGGCCGACGGGGTATGATACCATTTTCTATGTTGTATAATGTTTGCCCTGTGTGTTTTCCAACTTCAAGATGTCTTAGCTAAATAAACCCCCCAATGAGTGCTCTCCCAATTCACTGTGTCGACTCATCGCTTGCCTGCGCGGAGTGGCTCCCACGTCTCTTCGTATCCCTGACCTTCCGATGCGTCTAACATTAACGGCCCCGACGTTTCGCTAAAATAGCATAAATCGCGGGAATGTCTTGTCTACCATTCGAGTGTACGGGTTGGCGGCCTCTAGATACAGAACAATTACCGCACTTGTATGCGTAATTAGCGAAATTACGCTAATTAACTTTTTATTTATCAGCAATTCGTGGCCATAGTAAATGTGTATTTTGGAGCCCGTCCTCGACACTACCTGTCCTAACGATCAAATTTTGAATAGCGGAGTGCATGTCGGAGCTACGCGAACAATTAGTTCCCCGTGGCAGGCTCCTTGAAACCGAAATCGGCCGGGAAAAGCGCGTCTGTGATTCGATGTCACCGCCCCCACGGCTTTCGTCACTCGCCCGCGGCGACCAACGCCACAGATAAGAAGGAGATAACGCAAGCTTCTTGCGCGGCCGGAGCGGCAAAGTTCTTTTGTCCTACATTTTGATGATGAAAACATTTAAGTTTTACGCACCGCATACTACTTACGACGAGACAGCGTTATAGCACACTTACGCAGGGGCTGCACCGCATACGCACGTCACCTCAAGTTTCCCAGTTGCAGACTGTGTAATACGTATAAGTTTCATCAGAAATGATGAAACTTATATGAAACTTAGATGAAACTTATATGAAACTTATATGAAACGGCCGGATGGCGCACAAGCTGTCCCTTGTACACAGTATCAAATCACGCCTCCGGCTGTAATCGTGACCTCGCAACACCCGGTATGTTTCAAGTGATAACGTGTCATCATCTCACGTAATTCTATAAGGAAGAAAGGGCTCGGTCGTATATATATGACATGCACTTGTGCCAACATTTTCTAAGGCTCTACTCTATACCTGCGTCGCCCCACCCCTCCTCCGCCGAATTCCTTTTAGAAGAATGGTAAATACATCGTAGGAGCATGACTGAATTAAGACGCTGTTGCTGTTATACAAGCGGATAGTCAAGATTAGAAGATTAGCTGATATTACCCTACGATAGCCAGTGCCAGCCAACAATGGTTGGCGGTTGTGGAATGGGGAACAAATGAGGCAGCTAACTTCAGCGACTATAACACTGGTCCTCTGTCAGAAAGGCAAGCCATAATTGTCATCGCAAGATCTGGTTTACTGTCACAGCAGGCAGCTAACTATATCCGAGGGCTCTACAAGCGCACTTGTATACAACGGAATTCGAGCTGTAGCCTCCAATCAATAATGAAGATACGTCATTGTCTGTCGACACATGCTCGGGCGAGGTGATTAGTGAGAAGCAAATTGAAAACTTCTTTAATGGCTGCCCGTTAATGTAGCCGCAGGTTGTCGGCAGGCGTTGCTGCTGCGGAGGCAGAAACCGAAGCACCAGCCTGCATGTGCGTGTACATATGCTCGGCCCCGACTCGCCAAGCGATCGTGCACACATGACCGCACGCAGCTGCGAGCGTACATATGTTGCCGTCGGTTGCCTCCGCTCCGCTCGTCGATAGAGTGACAGATTATTAAAAGAAATAACGCAATGCAAACGACCAAAGCCAAAGAGTAGGCTTGAGAGCATATACGTGCAGCGGCGGTGAGCGACTTGCGCAGTCAGGAACGAGACTGCGCGTTCTGGTCCCGAGGCTGCAAGCACGAAGTCTGCTGCCATAAGCCCGCGGAGCCTTTGTGCGTAAAGTTGCATGCGGGTGCAGAACGCGTTTCTCTGTGCATATATGCCTGTGACTGCAGAAGAAAACATCGGAAAGGCGACTTATCATTTTTATTGAACTATCAGCGTGCACCTGTCGGGATAGTTACAGACCATAGCTATATTTATAACAGTGTAAATTTTGTAAATAGTTGACCAAAAATACTGAGGTATGGATACCTCGAACTACTCGTGTTGTTTGTTCTTGGGTGCCGCTCAGCATGGATACCTGCTCGTGTTCTTTTTCAGACACTGATTGATTGATTGTTTCTTATTAATATAATTTCATTTATCAAGAAAATATGCACAACAAGTTTGGAGTCCTATACCATGTGTAGCCGTGATGGCTAGCATCGGGTTCTATAATGATGATTTCTTTTAATTACATATCAAGGCGGGGTATTTTAAATGGACACATTATTAACACTGATAGACAGCGCAGCAACAGTGAACAACGCGCACTGAGAACACCACTCCCCAAGCAAACACGCAAGCTGTTTTAAAAGTAAATGCTAACGTTGCAGTAACACTTCATTCGTAGATCAAATTAAATTGCGGGACACTCCAAACATCATCCGGCATTGAGTTCCAGATAAGAGCACCGGTGAATTCAAATAGCCTCCATTCATTTCTTATATGTGTCCTTTTTTATGTCTAGGGTCAGGCATATTGGGCTTTTGTAATCGTCTAATGCCTTCGAGATATGTTTTATGTTTTGCAGGTACCGTGTTTGACCCCCCCCCCCCTTCCTCTATCTCGCTCTCTCTCTCTTACTATGTGCGTGTGTGTACATAATGCGAACTCCAGCAATTAATTAAAGCTGGCCATTATTTGATTTCACTTTTGCCGAGCTACGCCAGCGGGAGAATTCCGGGCCTCCCACATTGCTCTTCCGCTCCTCTCACCCTGAACCGACTTCAATCCGCAATCGCCTGATACCCGTGGTGAGCGGTGGCCACTTAACTCTCTCTGCAAGCCAACCCTTCGTGCATTGCTCCTCGATCGCACGAACCTTCGCATGCGACAACGTCACGCCGGTTTTCTTCCTTGGTCTGCATAACAGATATATTTCTGCGGCTCGTCCCGTATGGCTGCATTCTCCACTCTCTTGCCGATATCTGCCGTGCATTATAGGTGTCTATGTGTGTACACAGTTGCGTCCCCCGTCGTCACCCAGCATATATATATAGAGATACGCGAAGCCCGAGGCGCTTTATTCCGCTCTCGCAACCGCGCGCGATATGAACCGGCATGTCCTCACGACCCGTCTCCATAGCTCGGGCGTGATTCACAATGGCGTCGTTTCTTCCTCCCCCTCCTTCGCCAATTATCGCAGCCAGGGACGACGCTGATGCCGCGAAAGCGTTCCCACGGAAGGCATCTCGAAGTATATTAATCGCCGCATCACCGGCGCTTTTTCGCAGCCTCCCCGGCGCATTCTGGAACAAACATGTTCGGCCATAAAGCTTTTGGAAAGAGATCCTTTTTAGATTGCGCGCGCTCACTCCTCACAGACGGGACTGCTTGCGCGCGGCCCGACCTGTGTCCTCTCCCTCTCTCTCTTCACGGGGGTCTTTCCTTCTCACTCCCCCAACTCGCACTCTCTTCTTCAGTGCGAGCTTTATTCCGCATCGCGGAGGAAGAAGGCACTTACGAACAAACGCGCCCATAGGCTTTTCGTGCCCTTCGAGATGCACACACGCACGCACACATACGTTCAGGTATGTCAGTGCGCGCGCACGCACACATCTATAGTGGGGTACCTACCTGCCAGAGCCGGCCGTCAACGCAGCAGCGCGCCCGGGGCCGCGATATAGTTTAACAAGTTCGTACACAGGAGCAGCGGTGATGAATGCCGGCCGATATGAGGCTGGCTGCCGCGTCGCCGGGGCGCATTTATTACGGCCTCTGAAGGAGCAACGGCGGAACCGCGGCTGCGCGTGCTTGGAGCCGAGTGGGGGGGTTTTTATCAGCGAATTAAGAGCCGCGCGCCGGTTCAACCACCCGATTCGAGGTGGTTGCATGCCTGCCGCCTCTCTGTGCTGTGTGCGTCTGTCTGTTCGTTCGTGGATGAACTCTTTTATTACTATTATTTTTTTTTTGTCGATAGTGAGAGAAAGAACCGAGCGCGGAGCGCCGGCGAGATTGAAACCGGTTCGTGTGCTGCAGCAGCATGCAGTGCACAAGACGACAGCTCATCGATGGCGCGCTGCGCGCGCGACACGAAATGACGCGCCACTGCAGCGTTGCGACGCGGCTTATAATAGCAGTTGGGCATAGCATACATATAGGGGCAGCAATGTATAGGGTTACAAGTGGGGGATGACATACATACATGTGCGTCATAGGATTGGTGAAATACGAAACTTTGTGGTGTACTGTGCCTAGTTTAGAAATTTCAAATTCGTATGTATAGAGTAAGAAACCTGAACACGCGGAATATGTTTTGACTTCTCATGTGACCTTCAAGAAACATTTTAGTTTCAGGAGGCGTTGTATATACACTCGGGGCCGCTAGCAGCAAGACGACATGTGCATCGCCTTCATATCATATTACTGTACACTCAAGACCAAAGTATATACAGAGGGCTGTGGATAACAAAAGAAATGCCCAAGAAAGCAAAAAGAAATAAAGTTAAAAAGACAGCAAACGTGGCTAGTTAACACAAGAGCTGATTGACTAATTAATTCCAGGAAGGGTAATGTCTGATATTGCAGCACAAAATTTTGAGTTGTCCTTGATAGTGTTAAATGCACCGGGAACGTGGTTCCATTCCTGAGAGGTCTTGGGAATAAATGATTCGTGACAGTTCCTGCTATGGCATTCCATTATTCCAACCTTATGGTTACAAGCAATGCCCCCAGCCGCCTAGTGCCCTTAACTGTGACGTTCACACGGACCTCCAATGCATCGTGCCTGCCACGCTGGGCTATATTGGCTGCTCACTTAAGCACGAGGTCACAGGTTAGATTCCATGCCTTCATGCATAGCCTCATTCTTGCGGGTGCGGAGTGTTGATTGATTTATGGGGTTTAATGTCCAAAAAGCAGCTCTGATTATGCATGAGAGACGCCGTAGCTGATGTCTCCGGAAATCGCGACCACCTGGGGTTATTTAACGTGCACTGACATCGCATAGCACACGGGCCTCAACATTTCGCCTCCATAGATATGCAGCAGCCGCAGCCGGGATTCGATCCCGCGACCCTCGGATCTGCAGCCGAGTACCATAACCACTAGACCACCGTGGGAGGCGCGCAGTGTGAAAATGCTTATGCATGTATACAACTTGATTTGGGCGAACATCAGAGGTGAATGGGTCCATAAAATTAATCGAAAGCTTTCCAATATGGCGCATGTTATATCCCATTGTGATGTTTCAAGACACGAAATCCCGCAAATATGCCGCTCGAAGAAAACGAGTTTGAGCACGAGCTAATGATGAGCACTCCCAAGGTGAGGCGTTGTATATATAGCATGCATATATGTTAGAGCATATCGTTACCTCGTCGAGACAGTTTCACGGGGAGAAAGTATCTCAAAACTAGGGAGAAAGTATCTCACCACAACCTACCATGCATTATCTAAAGAAACAACGAAATAGCGGCATAGTTCGTCACGGGCGGCAAGCATTTATGAAATAGATAATCGTTCAGTTTGATGTGGATTCGGTGATGTCGAGACCGCAATGTCTGACTGAAATCCTGTAAAACCAAAAAAGACACACACACACACACAAAATCTTTATTTTTATCTACAGGTTAATAATCCGATAGCTCCCGAAGACTAACGAACTAGCAAGTTATCAAATGCGGTTATGTTTAACGCGAAGGCGCTCGGATAATTAGGAATATTTAACTGAGCAACGCATACGCTCACGCTGATTAGTATGCTTCGTCGAGTTAACGAGCACGAGTTAGACAGCACGGGCAACTAAAAGTCCAGCCGAGCAATAAATTCTAAGCTCATTAGTTCTTTTCAATTTAATTTGATTAGTTTTTTTCTGTGCATTTACAGAAGAGTAGGCAGGCGTCGTGCCCCTCCCGGTGGCAGTTGTCAGCCTCCTCTACTGTCATGTCCTTGTGCCTTACATGTTTACATGTCAAATAATAATAATAATAATAATAATAATAATAATAATAATAATAATAATAATAATAATAATAATTTACAGCAACCGAACCAAAAGCAAAAGGTTATACGGAGCATGACGGAGGCTCTTGCTCGGAAGACAGTTTAGAACAAACACATTTCGTACAAAAATTTGTGCACAATTAACGGACAACACTGTCGAAACAGTGTTGTTCAGTTTTAATAGTAATCTCTATTAGTTTTAATAACAATAAGACAGCCTTAATAATAATCTCGATATTAGTGCGCTTGGAATTCCCAGGGGACTTCGCATGCTTGTCTGTGAGCCGTACCTTACCAAATGGAGCCACATTGTGCACACCCGAATTGAATCCCACTGGGCTGATTATAGGTGTATGCAACAGCATTTGCCACTGCATGGCACGTGAGTCAGAACGGAATGCTCATTGGTGCTTGTTCAGCTCATCAGCGAGGGAGACAGAACCAAACGAGAGAAAGAAAGGATTGGAACTTGGTAGGCCTCCCATAGCACAACAACAGGCACCAAACGAAGTCGGCAACGGACAACACGTCAGAGTGAGAGAATCTGCATGCAGATATACAGGATGCATCAACAGCATCAGTCACCGTGTGCAGAACAGAAACACTGAGCGAACGGCTTTGAGCTGCAGGGAAATTAAAGAGATTTCGGCAACAGAGAGAATAGAGGGAGAGAGAGAATTCATAGAAAGGTGAAGCATTTTTTCAGACACCAGAATTGTTTTTAAAAAATGGTGGGACAGCAAAGCACCTGCATGTCGTGCTTCGCACACATGGTCTGCGCCGAAGAGTAAATGTGTGTTGCTGCAACTGCTCAAGGAAATCAGTAATGAACTGAAACACGTTACTTAACTTGTGATAATGAATTTTAGCGCATTTTCTTATATGGGAAAGTTGTAACGTAATAATTTATGGCGCACCCTTTCTTAGAATTTCGAAAAAGCGCATATAAATTGAGATATTCACGAAATTCAAATCGCGATATCGAAAATGTCTCGGTGCGGCCCGATACCAATGGCCATGACCGATGACGCGCACCGTCACCGGATCATGACTGGCCACCCATGGTGTAGCACCGGCCAGCACACCTCCTAAGAATACATGCATATACCATCGGCCCTGTATAAGGCTCCAAAGCAACTGACCACGGCGGCGCTCAGGCCTGTGACGCTGCTTAAGGTGCTAAGAATCAATAGACAGTAAGCCATTCGAGTATGAACCTGGCAACGTTTATTAACGCATAGCACAATTCCGGCGAGGCGAGTCCGTGATGTACAGTCGAGTGCATAATTTTAGAGACCACGGGAGCGCGTTTGGAAGTGCACCGCCGCGCCTTCTGGCGGCTGGTCGGCTGAGTGCGATAGCGCGTACAGCGCACGCTCGTACCGTTCCTACCGCCAGCCTGCTCTTTCGCTCGCTTCAACGGCGCGCTTGTCAAAACGCGGCAGAAGGCGCAAGGTGTCACTGCTGCAGACGCTGCAAAAGCGCCCGTGCCACCGAGCGATAAGATAGCGACGAAAATACTTTTTTTTGTATTATCAAGGCCCGGAGCGCATTTTCTTCGTAGATGCAGCATGCAAGACAATCATGTCGCCTTCTCTCAAACGAACTTGTGTGGTATGTTGTGACGTGCAGTAATGTATTAGGTGGTACTTCTTTCTTTGTGGTACTCGGTTCCAACTACCATGCGCCCACCGATATGCGCTAAAGCACCGAATATCGCGCAGCGAAAGAAAACATGATAATTCACATATTTTTATAGCGCAACATGGAAAAAAAGGCTTGGAAGGTACAAGGAGAGGGTTGAAGGCTAAGAGCAAGAAAAAACGATGAATTAACGCAGTTCATTTCTTGTAAACAAAACATCCGTAAATTGTAAGTGAGATCCAGCAAGGCTCACCACTTTCAATTTGCGATCAAACGACCATTTGCGGCAACCACGTGTGCCACACGAGATGGCATGAATTTATAAAGGGCGCCCATGCTCTCAGGGCATGCGCTAAGTGCTTCCCGCTCCTCCTGTATGCCTCCAAGCTTCGTCGCACTTCCATCATTTCAAGGGTAAGGCGGACAAAGCATAACGCGCAGAAACCTGGGCGTACAAATGACGGACTCTCATCACATCAGCGTTCGGACTTTTCAGTTTTCAACGATTTTCGCAGCGTCTGCAGAAGCGATACCTTGCGCCTTCTGCCACGTTTTGACAAGCGCGCCATTGAAGCGAGCGAACGAGCAGGCTTGCGGTAGGAATGGGACGAGCGTGCGCTGTATGCGCTGTCGCACTCTGCCGACCGGCCGCCAGAAGGCGCGTCGGCGCGCTTCTGCACGCGCTCCCGTGGTCTCTTAAATTATGCACTCGACTGTACAAAGAAATGCCGGGCATAAAATGGGGGGTAATAGGGCTCCGGGAGGCTAGGACGACGAAAGAAGCAATTACGGTATTAAAGGACGGGCGCTATTTATAGGTTATGGCGATTTAATTGACAGGAGAAGTAATATTTCCTGTCAACAAGAGTACAACCGGCAACATTGAGGAATACTATTGCTCATTAAAGAGAGCGTAGTGGGTCTCGGTCGTAGTTAAACTAAGAGGTACACGTTGAAGGTGGTACAGGGCTATACGCGCATATATACAGCCATGATGGACCACTATTTGAAAGTATATATGAGGACACGGAACTGGAAATGGCTATAAGGTAGCGATACAGACAGTGGAAGGAAGGCGACAAGCAGCCGGAGGTCAGCTGGAGAATATGGCACATGTTCCAGGAATCATCGGAATGTCGTTATTAGTATAAAAGAGCTTGTTGTTGGGTTAGTCGGTTAATGTTAACATTGACCATGAAGTCATGGTCGCTTGGAGCAACAAATGAAGAGGGTCAGGTTCAAGGGGAGCGCGGTACTTTCGATTGTTCATCCTTTCCTTATTTTCGACACACATATTGATTAATTCCTGCCGTCTTGCGTCCCAAAACCACGTTATGATTATGAGAGACGCCGTAGGGGAGAGGGTTCCGGAAATTTCGACCATTTGGGGAACTTTAACATGCACTGACATCGCGCAGTACACGGGTCCCAACATTTCGCCTCCGTCAAAATGCAGCCGCCGCGGCCGGGATTCGATCCCGCGACATTCGGATCAGCAGCGGAGTGCCATATAGGCATACTATAGACCATCGTGGTGGAGTGTTAACAAATATATACTCGCCGAGTACCTCTAAGGGGTTGCTATGATTCGGCACACTTGAGACTTAAGAGGACTATTGCTGAGCACTGGCTTGCGTCATCTGTTGTACAGTCGTGCTCTCACGTTATGCAGAGGAGCTTCCAAAACGAATTGGAACGTTCGTTTTCGGCTGGGTTCTCACAAGCGCTACTTGTTGCCGTCTCTGAGTCGCTCCTTCAGAAACTGAAGCGCGACCAACAAAGCAGGAGGGTGCAGAAAGCGTATAGCAAGGTGAGACCATTGGTCATACCATATATATGCACCGAGTTGCCCACAACCTGAAGAAGGTTGCAAACAGGCACGTAGTGACAGTTGTTTTCTCTGAGCCACGCAAGCTGGCCCAGCTCTGCCAGCGCGTACTGTCTGACGGAAGCAAAAAAAAAAAAAAAAAGAGAGGAAGTGTGGATGCGGTAACGAGTACAATTTGGCGTACATGAAATGCGCCACATCGTCTACGACATTCCTCTATCTTGTGGCTCGACGTATCTTGTGGCTCGACGTGCTAAACGGCACGTCGCCTTAACAAGTATGCGAAAGAACATGCCCTATCTTTAGAACTAACTGTATAGTTTGGCAAATTGGTATTTTTCTTTATTCTGAGGCAGTTTTCGAGTACATGTATGCATACAATATATTATGTATTGAATTGTACGTACGCCCCGCTCACCCTATATCTTTTCTGGGGTCTGTGAGATGTTCCTAAATAAAATAAAGGACGGAACACATTTGCCCGCCCACCGCAGTTCACATGAGTCCAAACCACGACTGCATAAGGCGCTGATTCTGGGTAAAAGGAAAGACGCAACGGCATGTCAGTCGTTAGGCGCCTTTTACATTAAGGCACGTGCATGGTTCATCTTGTATTAGCGATACGTCAGTTTCACTTCTGCAAGATGAAAAAAAAAAAGATCTTTTTCGATAAATCGCTGTGATTAAATGGGCGTACGAAGAGACTTTTTTGTTCTTGTTTGCCATGCCGACATGCCTGTGCATATATACTTGAAGTTATCAGTAGTTTTCGCACAGTAGAATTATCTGTGCATTATGAACGCGTCCTTCTGAAAACGGGAGACCGAAAGTGGACGGAGCAGCCCGCATGGCGAGAATGAAAACGAAACTGACTCCTTATTACAAATCGTGCCAGGTGCATGTGGAGGTAGTTGGGAGGATCTCTAATGAGTCCAGACATGAGGAAGGAACAGAAGAAACTTCTACGAAAGAAGCCCATGTCAATGAGTCAGCGACGTACGGAAGAAAATAGAGGAACTCGGGGTCGCTCTGGAGAACCGGTATATGCGGCTCTAACCGCGAAAGCCGAGCTTAGTGTTCCGTAAGTGAAGTTTAATCTCTTATACGTATCATCACGGAGTGTTCTATAATAGACGTAGGAGTAAGGCTGTCACACAGGATAACGTCTTCCCAGAAGGCGACAGACGTGACTATAGGCAGTGGCAAGGCAAGCAAGCCTGTAGCGTGGCAGGACTAATTAGAGTTAATCGATAGGCATAATATAAACGTGAGAAAATATAAAATAGGAAGCATGCTGCAAAAAATAGAAGCAGCCTGAAAGCGGTTGATAAGATACTATGTGCGCAGTAACAAACAAAATGTGTGCGCTAAAAGGCAAAGAACTATACGCCGCCGCTACGTTGCATTCCTTGTAATTAAATAATAAAGTTCAGCTTGAGCGGTTCTACAGAGATCTATATAGTAGCCGAGACAGCATGGGGGATGATACTGAATGGCTGAGCGGCCCAATAGAAGTACACATCCCGCCAATAACGACAGAGGAAGTAAAAAAAAAAAAATATGGAAGCAACGCAAAGGAGCAGTGAACTTGGTGATAATGAAATATCATCATCATCATCATCATCATCATCATCATCAGCCTGTTTAGGTCCACTGCAGGACGAAGGCCTCTCCCAACGATTTCCACTCCACCCTATCCTGAGCGAGTTGGTTCCACTTTATGCCCGCAAACTTTTTAATTTCATCGCTCCATCTAACCTTTTGGCTGCCTCTGTTGCGCTTTCCCTCTCTTGGTATCCATTCCGTCGCTCTTACAGTCCATCTGTTATCTTTTCTCCTCATGACATGTCCTGCCCAGGTCCACTTCTTTTTTTTAATTTATATAATAATATCGGCTACTCCTGTCTGTTCTCTGATCCATTCTGCTTAAAAATGAATAGGCAAAAATAAATAGGCAAAACACCAAAGTTATGCTCAATAGCCTAGCTAAGGAACAGGAATTTAAAATCGACAATGAACCCTTACAATGTGTAAGCGAATACGTATACCTGGGACAGTTAATATCAGGAACTCCTAACCATGAAAAAGAAATTCTCCGTAGGATAAGGATGGGCTGGAGCGCATTCGGAAGGAATTACGAAATCAGGACTGGAAACTTACCGCTCTCATTAAAGCGAAAAGTATTCAATCACTGCATTCTCCCAGTACTAACGTACGGTGTAGAAACGTGGAGGATAACGAAAAGACTAGAGATGAAACTAAGGAGCGCGCAACGTGCAATGGAAAGAAAAATGATAGGGGTAACGCTAAGAGATTAAAAAAAAAATGAAATATACAACGGGTCTATTGCAGGATGGTGGGATGATTGCACTGAAATAAATGGCAACCCTGTATACGCAACCCTGTATGACGTCGAGCGTATATCGAATATTTCGAGCATCGATCTTAGTCCGTCAAAAACATGAAAAAAATTTACAAGCAGATCACTTCAGCGTCGGTTGCCTACAACGTATTTATGGAGCTTATCACTAATATAATTACGAAACGTTAAATTTCGATCACCCAACCGACCAAGAGGGTTTCGTAAAGGCTTCAACAACAGACCATATAGACACTATCCAACGGGTGATACAGAGAAATGCTTTGAATATAACCAACCCCTCCCACATATTACGAGAAAGCATTCGACTTGGTCGAAACCACAGCAGTCGTGCAGGCGTTGCGGAATCAGGGTGTATACGAGCATTACGCACGATAACCACAGCCATGCATGATATATAGTCCTCCATAAGGAGAGCAATGCGATACCAAAAATAAGGAAGGACGTAACATGGAGATAGAATTTCCGCACTGTATTCACCGCATATTTAGAGGAGGTGAAGTATTCAGCGCCCTGCATGGATGGGAACAAGCGGGTAATATAAGAACTAATGAAGAACACCTCAGTATCCTGCGACCTGCTACATAAGCCATGGGAAGATCCCATGGGAAGTAAGCCATGGGGTGGAAAACATGGTCAATGAAGTATAGATGGGCAAAGCAGAGTGGCGTGCCTAAATATATGTAGAAAGCTAAAGTATAATGTTCAGTATAGTCTCGGAAGGGAACGAGTTTGCAATAGGTATAGAGGAGCTCGAAGCGGTATACGGAAGTACATTTAGGGGCAGGTAATGAGCGCATATAGGAACCATCAAGCTAAAGTAATCAGAAGTGTAAGAACAATGTGGACTGTATTGGGAAGGCGTTTTCAGATCATGAATGCAAGTTTACCGCTCTACCTCAAGAAACAGGTGTAAAACAGCTGCATCTTACCGGTACTTCCCTAATTGTTGCGAAAAGCTAGATACTTCAGCTTAAATTTATGATGAGGTGGGCTTAAAGAGGCTGATGATGATGGAAGCTGAATGCGCCGGAGGCAAAGAAAATGTGGCCACTCTGTCTGTCTGTCTGTCTGTCTGTCTGTCTGTCTGTCTGTCTGTCTGTCTGTCTTAAATATTTTAGGTAAACGCTTGCTATAAATGTTCGTTTTTTGTATGGTTGACTGCCTGCCTGCAAGTGCCTCACACTCTAAGCCAAAATGGACGAAAATGGGGTATGCTGTTCGTCCTTTCGGGGACTAAGTGGGCTGCCACAGATTTTGAACCAATTTTGGAGTAACTGCAAGACTAACAGCAGCGGTTCAATTTTTTCGTCCCCTGCAGTTACCACTCGATGGCTTAACGGTTGCCCTCGGTGGACCATTCTAGGCAGACGAACTGTTGGACCAGTTCAGACCAAACGCAAAAAAGAAAAATGGAGGCTTCCGATTGCGATCACGTTTTCACTCGATCTATCAGCATTTGTATCACACATGCATACTTTATCAGCATTTAATATCGCATATACAGACTCCAATGCATTCAAAGGAACATCACACACACGTAGACACTCAAGCTTACACGCAAGCATATCAAAGTAATGCACCACATAGACCACTCAAACCGCACACCGACGGTCGGGTATATATACTCACATATATTGCCCCACATGTAGTGCCGGTGGCAAGTTGCTGTTCAGCGCAGTTACAAAATATATATTCACAGAAGAGCCGTGCGGTTAGCGTCGGCTCTTAGATAACCCATCACCGCACAGATCTGTTATTCTAAACCCGCCATATCGTGAGCGCGTTTTTAATTAACGAATTCCAATTAGTAGCTAGCACCTCGTCGATTGAAGCGAACGAGCGTTCGCAATGCCGTGCGCGAGCTCATAAAACACCCCTGAGCACGCACAAACACAGTAACGGCAAGCATTCTCCCGCGGCGGCGAAGAAACGCGAGGCACAGTTGCTCCGCCGGTGTACCTTCTTGCCGAAGTCGTCCGTAGGCCTTTTCCGTAGAGCACGGCTGTAGAACAAACGATCACCGGCGCTCACAAAATACCCAGTCCTGTGCTATTTCTACGGTCGTTATTCCGCACACAACTGAAGAACAAGTCTCATCGTCACTGTCGCGGCTGAGATGTAATGTACTTACCCTACTCACAACGAACGAGACGGCTCGCAGTCACGATATGCAGCGTAGTCGCAGCGCGCCGGCGGCAGCACGTTGGTTCGGTCAGCCACGTATCAGCGCTCGCCTTCGCGATAGCTGCTTCACAGTGGTCGTCGCACGAGGCGAAATACACAATTTTAATTACACTTTATTCTACGATACAGACAGTATTTCCCGGAAAACAAAAAGTACTTTTCTTTTCCTTGCGCCGGCGATAGCTCACGACGGCCGCCGACGGGCTCGATGCCGACGGCATGCGAAGTTTCTTTTCGCGTACAAATTGCAGCCATTTACTCTTCGGGCACTCGGCAAGCAACCGCTGACGATCAAAACAACTTACTTTTGTTAGCGATGTAAATATCCGTTGTAATTCGGCGCGTTCAAGCAATGTATCCACAGCGTGTAGGCTTGGAAGCTCGCACTGGCGCACACACACACTACGCCAGCAAACTCGCCGTAACAGTACGCGAGCCTCCGCAGCCGAGCGAGTGGCGTCCTCCAGTTGTTGAGGAATGCATGTTTGCTTGCTTTTGTATTTTGTTGCTCTTTTGACAACTCACGTGCTTGAGCCTCTGACAGGAAGGGGGGCCTAAAGAATGGCACAGCGGGGCAGAAGCATGCGAACGACGATCGGCAGACGGACTCGGGGGAGCAGACGAGAAGCGTCTAAATTTTCCCTGAACCACTCAAACTACATGGCGCGGCCAGGCAGCGCGGACGCAGACGAACGAGCGCAGACCAACGGGTGCTTTTAGACCCCCCATTGGTACTTTTCGTGGCGGGCGTTTGCGCACGACACGCACCGGTCGAACGGTTCATCCTTTCGGATTAACCGTTCGACCGGTGGTCTAAATGTATGCAGTTAGTCCACTTTTTCCCAATTCTGGTTTAGAGTGCATGAGGCAAGTGACCTGGATGCGACATCGACACATCTTGCGAGGGCGCGCACAAAGCAGCCGCGCTTGGACAGGCAGCGTCCGACGATGTACACAGAAACTGACAGGAAGCGACAGCGTCAACTATATAGCGTCACATCACTGCACTCAGAACATCGCCCTCACCCTCTTGCGTCATTTACTTTCTCGCTCCCTCCACCTGCTGGCTAACACACATTTCTGTCGCGTATATATCAAGAAAGACGTGAAAAGCTCTCGAAAATGAGGCGCCTACGATGATGCATGAGTTCGCCTTGCTCGAGCCATTGTCCGCGCAGAGCCGTCTTTCTGCATGCAGCTTTGGCGCGCATGCAGTCACATGCAAGTGCTCGCAAAAGGCCATCAATAACGCACGCTCAGCCGATTGAAACCTCGACCGGTGTGCATTGTCTATACACGGCCGTGAGTGCGCGCCCTGGTTTTGGAAGCTGATGTGTACGACTGCATATGAGGCCTTGTGCGACTATAGCCCAGTCGTACACGGCCTCATTGCGTGGGCTATATGTATACACACGATATTATACCTATAAGGCGAATTAAAAGAAAGGAAGGGACGGGGCGAGGGAACCACACAAAGGAAAAGCCGCGTGACCAGTGAGAAAGTGACTCCTCCACGGTGTAGGGCACACCTTTCGCAAATACACAGCCATCGATTTCAATATTTGCGGCAGTTTGTCCTGTCGCAATCGCGTACGCACGCATACGGGACACCGCCAGCTGTCGGGCGTATTCGGACATGTGTCGCTCGTCGAATAACGCGTGGCACATGCATGTTTAGGTGTGGCCAGCTATAATGAGGCCCATGACTTGCCTCTATAGTTCACCATGTATATACCAAAACTGGCATGGAGTTAGGGGTATGAATGTATGACTATAGCTTAACTGACAGGAAATGAGGCATCAACAACGTGACATCCTGGCCAAATACACGGTTAACGATTAAAAAAAAAAAGTCAGTTTCGCCGCAAGGGCGAAGCAATGAATGAGATAGCAAGAAACTGTAATGCTATATACGAAGTGAGGCTCGCAGCTTCAGGAGAAATATTAATTGTAGCAAACATGCACTTGCTAAGTGAGCGTCTCCCGTGGGAAGCGCGTGCTGGTACGAAGGGCTTTATACGTTGCGTGTCACAAAGCTACACATCCAAAGCTAGGGGAGGCCGCTAAATGAACAAACAGAAGATGAGCGCGAACTATCAAGTGAAGCACGCACGAAACGAACGCACAGATATACACCGAACGAGCGCGAATAAGCTGTCACAATGGATACTCTCAGTTTGAACAGCGCTCCTGTTGCAAAGGCGGCTGCCCGTTGCGCTCCTCGCGCCATCTCGCTGGTAAGGAAGAAACGCTATAAGCGCCTGCCGTCTCTGCGTCCTGCCAGCGGTAAAGGGTGTGTATATAAGGCTCGCCGTTAGCTCCTTGAAGCGTCTACTATTTGTGGCGTGGTGGTTAGCGACATGCGCTGCGGAGTGAGAGGTTCCTGGTTCGATTTCGCGCGTCGGAAGCATTTATCCGAATTATTTTTCTTTGGGACTGTATGTATATATATATATATATATATATATATATATATATATATATATATATATATGGTTCATGACAGCGGCGACGGGGACGGCAAAAACCAGCCGAGACTGTCCATATAATTGCTATAGCAATAAAACAGAAAAACGTCATGTCGTTCGAACCCGTATTCAATATGCCACGCCAAGTCAAGTTTACGTGATGTTCGACTGCCATAGGTTTCGGGTCCTAAGTCCAGGCCTCCAGGGTTATACTACCACAGGCCCTGGCTTTTGTCTTTACTTCTCTTAAGCGATAACTAAGGACATTTATGAATTTTTATTGACCTCAGGCAATTGATTATTATTATTATTATTATTATTATTATTATTATTATTATTATTATTATTATTATTATTATTATTATTAACGAACTTAACTGTTGCTTTAAACGCAAAGTGTTCAATGGTGAACTTGTAAAGCAGGTTAAGTATTGTGCACATAACGCATCTCCATGCTAACAGGCGCTGTGGTTTTAAATTTTTTCATGCTTCTACAGGAAAGTGCGCAAGATTTGGAAAAATATCATGTGACTACAGGCGCTTGCGCGCAGTGAGATTAGCACCCTCAAACGCGCTACGAACCAAGCATATCTAAGATGTTCGCACACAATAGGAATAAGTTGAAAGGACTGATGTTGCGGCCCCTCCTTGTCATTTTGTCTTGTGGTCTATTAAGATTAGTGCGACTTTCAGCTAACATTCTTTCGTAGCTTGTTTGAAGGCGCTAACGTCGCTGCGCGAAATTGTCTAGGCACTTTTCAAATCTCGCGCTCCTTCTTGGAAGCTCGAAAAAAATCCCCATTAGAGCGAAAATACATTCGTTGGATACATATACATTCGTTGTATACATATACATATACAATACATTCGTTGGATACATACTGCGATTGTAAAGCACATAGATAGTAATTCCCTATTCAACTCTAACCAGCATGGATTTAGGCAGGGGCTATCATGCGTCACACAACTGGTAGAGTTCACCCATGTTTTAGCAGCAGCACTGGACGACAAATTTTCGGTCGACTGTATTTTCCTCGACTTTCAAAAAGCGTTCGACACTGTATCACACTTCTTATTGCTGAAAAAACTAACCAGCTTTAATATTAATCACCAAGTTATTGCATGGATTGCTGAATATCTACATGAGAGGCGACAATATGTAGTTGTAAACGGCGAACAGTCTGAAATAACTAGTGTTACGTCAGGGGTACCTCAGGGATCAGTTCTGGGACCATTACTTTTCTTATTATATATAAATGACATTAACGAAAACGTACAATCCCATATTAGGCTATTTGCAGACGACTGCATTTTATACCGTCAGATTACCTCTGAAACTGACTGCTCCGTAATCCAAAACGACCTATGTGCAATATACGCGTGGTGCCAGCGATGGGAAATGAAACTGAACCTTAAGAAAACTGTATGCATGAGGTTTTCCAGAAAAAGAAACCCAGGTGAATTTGAATACACAATAAACAGCTCTCCGGTAAAAATGGTGCGCGAATACAAATACCTAGGTGTTTTCTTTTGCCCTTCTCTATCATGGAATCGGCATGTGGATTACACTGTAAATAAAGCTTGTCGGAGCTTAGGATTCTTAAAAAGAAACACACGTGCTTTTCCACAGCAAACCCGAGAGGTACTATACAAAACATACGTGAGATCAGTACTGGAGTACGCATGTTGTGTGTGGGACCCTGCAACATCATCAAATAAAGAAAGATTAGAAAAAGTTCAGTCTATGGCGGCGAGATATGTGTTTAATGCACCTATGTACGACAGACAATTCAGTGCGACGGAAGCTAAGCTGAAGTTAAAATGGAAGTCTCTGCAGCACCGAAGGGCATCGTTTCGACTGAAGCTATTGCACAGCATATTTTATTCTCATACTCGAATTCCCCGTGACGTATACATAAGCCGGCCTCACTACATTTCAGCCCGCAAAGATCATGAACACAAGATAAGAGAATATAAATGTAATACATCGTCCTTCAGTAACTCTTTTTTTCCGAGAACTATCAGTCAGTGGAATCGACTTCCTCCCACAATTGTAGAAATTTCTTCAACGGATGCGTTCTTTTCTGCAATAAAAATGATTGAATCTTTGGACCGCTAAGCCCTGTAGACTACGTGTGTGCGCCTGGCAGTCGCCATGATCTGTACGGTATCTTGGTTGTAAGCTATGTTGTTTTGTTTTGGTGTTAATTTGCCCTTGTGCTAGACGAATGCTGCACTTTGTTTTAATTATCATGAGATTTTCATCAATTTTTGTGGTTTCTGCATTTCCTTTTCTCTAATACATATGACTTTTCTGACGCACCTGTGCTCGGTGCAAATGTGTATGTTTTTGTGTTTTGGAAATCTACTTCTTTTCTCTTTTTTACTTATGTGAATGCAATTATGTGAACTTATGTGAGCCTGCAATTTTCATGTTCTTTTCTGTACCCCCCCCCCCCCCACCCACTATAATGCCTGTATGGGCGCTGTGGGTACTAATTAAATAAATAAATAAATAAATATAAACATGCTTCGTTATACTTCTCCATTGAACTCTATGCTTTTAAAGCAATGGTTTAAATGTTGACTAATTAATGATTAAGAACTTATGAACTGAAGTCATTCAAATACAGAAGCTTAATGTTCATGATGGCAATAAACAATACTACGCTGATTGCATACGCGCACGTGGTTATTTTTAGCGCTTTGCGCAAATTATGCACCGTGGAAGACGCAGCGGCCCGACAAATCTATAGAGGCGTCTTCGCACAAACACCTTACCACTGATTTTGATTTTTCTATGTTACAATAAATAAATAAATAAATAAATAAATAAATAAATAA
This sequence comes from Hyalomma asiaticum, assembly GCA_013339685.2. Classification (NCBI taxonomy): domain Eukaryota; kingdom Metazoa; phylum Arthropoda; class Arachnida; order Ixodida; family Ixodidae; genus Hyalomma; species Hyalomma asiaticum. The sequence continues at coordinate 71,925,120 of CM023485.1, read as the reverse complement.
ATAAATAAACGAGGCCATAATTAGGTACGTATATGGTTTTACAATCACGCCTTTTGTGTACGCATTCAAGCCCCGACTCGCTGGTCTATATATATAATGCATGGCTATAGAACTCGGCTGCTGATCCGAAGGTCGCGGGATCGAATCCTGGCCGCGGCGGCTGCATTTCGATTGAGGCGAAATGTTGAGGCCCGTTTAGTGTGCAATGTCACTGCGCGTTAATGAACCCCAGGTGGTCGAAATTACCGGAGCCATCCACCATATGGGGCTTCTCTCATAATCATCGTGGTTGTGGGACGTAAAACCCCCCGAAATCAATTATCATGTGTACGCACTCATTCTTTAGTGGGTGTATGTTTTCATTAAATTTCTCTGCCCGCCACGTCGCCCACGCATGGTGTACTGGCATGGCTTATCGGCTTCGGTCGTTGGGACGACTCCGGAATTCCTAGAAAGTGCTCACATAAATGAACAAAAAAAAAAAGCATCTTTTAATGTGGCGATATTTCGCGCAAGAATGCAAAATAAACACGCAAACACATCTTCAAGAATAATGGAGTGCATATTCGGTTCACGATCGTCTACATAAAGATCGCACAAGTGAACTTTTCGCAGAAGATTTCCTAAGTTATAGACTCAGTAATTGTTTCGTTATATGAAATCAAACAAATAAAACAAATTATCTACATGTCATTTTGAATTAAGCGTGTATTTCTGTGAGACCCGTGTTATTTATATACTACCACAAGAAAAGTTGCACTCTGCACCTTGTACTGGACATGTTTGCAGTATAAACATTTAAACATGAGCCCTGCCACGGCGGTCTATAGTGGCTATGGCACTTGGCTGCTGATAAGAAGGTCGCGGGATCGAATCCCGGCCTCAGCAGCTGCATTTCGATGGAGGCGAAATGTTGAGGCCCGTGTGCTGTGCGATGTCAGTGCAAGTTAAAGAACCCTAGGTAGTCCAAATTTCCGGAGACCTCCACTACGGCGTCTCTCATAATCACAGCTGGTTTCGGGACGTTAAACCCCACAAATCAATCAATCATTTAAACATGAAAGCGAGACTAAGTTTTCGAGGGAGCTTCGAGACAACTATATAACGGCGTTCTCGAATTTTATAACCTCAAATTTCCATCAGAACCTCAATATATGCATGGAGAGCTTACTAGCAGTTATACGTTACTATAGTAACGTATAACTAGTAACGTATAGTAACGTAAAGTGGCCTCCCAACTTTACGGAACGTGTACGTTGTTGAGCTATATATATATACAGGATGTTTCACATAACAGCAATCGAAGCTGTAGTGCTAGACAGAGCAATGGGAAAGCCAGTTCGGCCATTGATTCTCACACCTTGCATAGGGCACTGGATTCAGTTCCAAGTCAATATTTGGGTACTGCCGGTACCCAAATGTTTCATATAGCTTGGGCCTCGTTGCGGCAGACTTGGTGCATGCCTCTATAGGTATATAGCATACGAGAGTCTATTGGGCAGCAGCCATCTCGCCATAAGATCACGTTCTACGTGACGCCTCCCGGCAATAAGAGTGTGCTACACTCCTCGCCACGGCTACAAGAGGCGCTGCCTAACACTCCAGGGATTACATATACATAAATACCCAGTAAAGTGGTCGGCGGGACGACCGCCTCCGTAGCTCAGCGGTAGAGCATCGGACGCGTTATCCGAAGGCCGTGGGTTCGGTTCTCACCGAAGGCAGGTTTGTATTTTCGTCCACTTTAATTACTTTCTACTTACCTCGAAATTACAATACCATAATTAGAAACTTGCATAACTTCTCCTAGGCTTCAATGTTTGTTGGTTCATTATGTCGTTCCTAATATTATATATATATATATATACTATCAGAAAGTCAGTGACAAACATAAGATTTATTCGGACGTTTCGGCTGGAGACCGGCCTTTTTCAAAGATCTTTGAAAAAGGCTGGTCTCCAGCCGAAACGTCACAATAAGTCCTATGTTTGTCACTGTGACTTTCTGATAGTATATTTATCCCGATAGCCAGGAAGAACTTTATATATATATATATATATATATATATATATATATATATATATATATATATATATATATATATACGTCTGTGTGTGTGTGTGTGTGTGTGTGTGTGTGCAGCTGTGAATTTCATGCTGACATACGCAATGTAAAAGGGTCTGCATTTCAAGGTCTGAGAATGAAGGGGGGAAAAATAAATAAAACAAGACCAAAAGGGCCGGTGCTATCCGGTATATCGCGAAGCGAAAGAATGCGAAACCTGTTTCGAGTTAATTATTCATCTCAGGCGTATACGTATAGAATTTAGTGCCTGATCTTGTCGTGCGTACTTATGTTCCATCACGTAATGAACTTGAGGAAGATAACAGATGACGCGTGCCTATTGATTTTATTGTTCCTCTCGCTCTCTCTTTATTTGGTTTGTTGTGCCTTCGCCACTATACATCGCCCAGCTACTTCTGGGCGTGAGGTATATTAGGGAATCAGAAGGACAGAAGGGACGTCATCCACTGAACCTCGTTCTGCACACACGGGTTGACATTGCCACGGCAAACGTAAAGTACATTTTATAGTTCAACTAGCGTCCTTCATACCGCTTCGCTGTAACAGATCGGCGTCGCAGGTTCTTTCAATTTCTTTCTTCAGCTTCGTTTAGGTGTCTTTAAGTATATATGAAAGTTGCAGTTTGCTTTGATGTTCGGGTATGTGTCCTGCAATACGTAATCTATGCCTCAATATGCTTTCTTCCACAGAAAGTGGCGTTAACGATCAGTGTAACATAAATGTCACGTCATTAGTTCATGTCAGTCCTTAGAACGGGAGCCCAACACGATATAATGATTTATGGGGTTTTACGTCACAAAACAACGATGTGATTATGAGAGACGCCTTATAGTGGAAGGCTCGTGGAAATTGTGACCACCTGGGTTAATTTCTTCAACGTGCACTCACATCGCGTAGTACACAGACCTCTATATCATTCCGCCACCAATGAAAGGCAGCCGCCGCAGTCGGGATTCGACCCCGCGACCTTGGGATCAGCAGCCGAGTTAGGGGAGGGAGGGGGGAGGGGGGGGGGAGGGTGCAATAGGGGTCTGGGCCCCTCCCGATATTTTGGTTCGGGGTGGTGTTGATAAAATAGTGTAGTGCTAATAACATCAAAAATTTAAGTGTAATAAAATGTTGCATTTAAAATGCCATTTAGTGTACGTTCTGCGACTTTTACCGAAGATAAATACTTAAAATATATGTTTTTCTGAAATAGTCAAGGCCTTCAGCAAGCGCCCCCCGCTATATATTTTACGCAGATATATACGCCATGCGCAGCGCCTATAGGGGCGCCACTGAAATCCGCGTAGCGGCGGCCGTTGGAACCGGTGGTGGGTCGTTTAACGTCCCAAAACCAGCTCTGATTATGAGAGACGCCGTAGTGGAGGGCTCCGGAAATTTCGACCACCTGGGGTTCTTTTACGTGCACTGACATCGCACAGTACACGGGCCTCAACATTCCGCCTCCATCGAAATGCAGCCGCCGCGGCCGGGATTCGATCAGCAGCCGAGTACCATAGCCACTAGACCACCGTGGCGGGGCTTGTGAATATATATCTCGGCAGCTTGCGCTAGTGGCGCGAGACTGAGTCACTGCGGAGCTGGTGGTCACCTAGCTTGTCGTAGCAGCTTGGCTACGTATTTGCTAGGTTTTTTGCAGCTATTACCAAGTGTTGCAAAATAGCATTACATTCTACGCGATCTTCAAAGTCTTAAATGTGCATAGGTGCCATGTTTTACAGCTAATATGCATATAGATGAGGCGAGCGCACAGCGAACATTCTGCACCGGTGATCGCATTCCAGTGCCATCAATAGGTAGAATGCAGCCGATTTCGTGCAGCACACGTGTGGTTCCACGGCGCTTTTGTAAAGGAGCCGTCACCTGCCCCACATTCTCTGACATTGCGCTTCGTGCCATTCGCTTTTCAAGAGAGCCTAGGCATCGCGTCTTATCAGTACTAACAACCTCATGTGCAATGTAGCGTCTACAATGCAGGCGAGGCGACGTGTAAACGTATAGTAGGGTTCGCTGAAGACGTAGGGACATAAATGGAGAAATAAAACACGATAATCGTTCTAACACTGCTGTTAACAAGAAAATAGAAATAGCGGGCGCGAAAGAAGACGAAGTAGGATCGCGAGCGAGTGATGTTCTGGGTTTTTCTCTTTAGAAAAAAAAAAACGGCATCGTAGGGTCTCGCTGCTCGGCGCTCTTCAGGCGTATTGTCTTCCGCCGCACTTCGAAGCCTGGTTTATTCTTCATCGAAGTTCTCGGACTTTACACTCCTGTAAACAAAGCGCGATTGCTTGCCTTCTGCGCCGTACAGCCGCAATCCACCGCCGCCGTCGCTCGCTCATGAAAGAGCACCGGAAATCTGTATAAGTGCGTTCGTGGCGATTTCTTGTTTGTGTCTGAGTAGCCGACAACGCAGTAGTTATTTTTCGGCATCTCTGAAGCCCGAGAGAGTCGTTAAATCACGATGAAAACACATCCATCCGCGCACACGCGTACACGCTCGCGGGAACACTGCTCGCTCGGACCCACCAACGCTTCCGAGCCGTGGCGGCAGATGGCGTCGTCGGCGCTTTGCGCATCGCCTATGCGTAAAAAACCGAATTTATCTTCATCGTATAATTACCCACGATTACACATCAAATTTAAACTGGCGCACACATGCACACTAAGACGATTTATTTGTTTGCATTCTCAAGCAAGTAAGCGTGACGTACTTGCTGCTTCTCGCCATCCCGCTTTACCTTGACCACCCTTTCATGCGAGCACACCGTAAACATGCTCCTGTTTGAGCGAGGCGATGCCCCACGTTGGAAATCAGGCACGAATACTTATGCGCCGGGGCAAGCTAAAGATGCATTTTGTGTGACCCGACCTGGTGGGGGAGTCCCGAAGCGGCTGTAAATGATCGTCGACGATGAAATGTCACCAAGAAAACGGACATTCGAGGTGCGCGAATAGACGTTTGATTGCCCTTTATGTGTCACAGATTGGCACGCATGTGCAAGTAAATATTTTCGCACAATGGCTTCCTTATATACGTCGCATTGTGCACTACACGCAACACACAGGAGGACCTTAAACGCGTCCTGTGTGATTGCCAGCGCTACGACTCCGAGAGAATGACACCGCTTCGTCTGCAACACGGTTCGAACTTGGAGCGCCGGCATCTCCTCAGCCAAGACAGCAGCTTCGAACTACGCAGCCCTAATGCATTGATAGCGTTTCTACGGGCAACGTGCCTCAATAATGCTGTCTGCGTTTTGTTGTGTGTATACATATGTGCGCACATGTATATGAGTGCGCGTGTAAGTGCGACTGCACCAACGTGTTGGGTAACATGTGATCATTGTAAATATAATCACCGCTAAACACCTGCAGTGGCAAGCCAGGCCACTAACCAGCCTAACAGCCATCAATAAGGTATTCTCTCTCTCTCGCCCACAAAACGACATTATATGTGTACATATGCTTTAAAGTCGGCGGATTCGGGGGGAGTACATCTATATCTAGAGAAATCTGTTTGGAGGAGGATACTTCACGGCTGTTCTCTCTATATACAACTTTCTAACTCCCACTGAATGCGCGCTCCTTCGGCATGCATAAGCAGCGTCAATATATATATTGCAGTTCCTGCCTGCGCTCTATAGTGCACTTTTACTGAAAGGTATTACGGTAATTTCTCGCAGCTAATACACTTCACTAGCGATCATATATATATAGCCCTGCCACGGTGGTCTAGTGCCATGGCTATGGCACTCGGCTGCTGATCCGAAGGTTGCGGGATCGAATCCCGGCTGCGGTGGCTGTATTTCGATGGAGGCGAAATGTTGAGGCCCGTATACTGAGCGATGTCAGTGCACGAGCCCGGGTGGCCGAAATTTCCGGAGCCCTCCATACGGCGTCTCATAATCATGTCGTGGTTTTGGGGCGTAAGACCCCAGAAATCAATCAATCAATCAATCAATCAATCAATCGCTGGTAATCATACTGTATAATATAGCTGCTGTCCAATGTTCGTATACCGATGTTCCCTTCACCGCAGGGAGTGCCTCCAATAAACAACTCGGTTCGCTAAAACACGTTGCAATTGTGTTGGAACGCATGAGCGTCAAAGTTCGTGCGAAACGCGAAATCTGCAGCAAGTCGGGTCGTGGAAGCATACAACTGCTGAAGACTTCGGCACAGGAGGCAGGGTATAGTCTATCTTGCTCCACTTTCGTCTTATAAGTCTATATATGGCTCAAAGTGCTCTATTCTGCTTTGGAACCTGTAGCTTCGACAATGCACTCGAAATCATTCTATCTTGTATTTAGTCACGTTAATGGCGTCGCACCAATCTAAAGGTTGTAGAGATCCATAGGTAATGGATTGGCGTATATTTAAGAGGAGGAGGAGGAGAAAGAAAAGAAAGACAGTGAGGTTAGGCAGTGTATATTTATTTTCCCTCGTGTATTTAAGAGGGCAATTTTATGCCAGAGACATCATGGCATGAGAGTGACATGTCTACGATAAATCATTGATTCACCTTTGTCGCGCCATACCATAATGGAAGTGGGGCTTTCGAAGGTCGCGGTGTCGAATATGGCCGCAGCTGCTGCATTTCGGTGGAGGCGAAATGCTGAGGCCCGTGTGCTGTGCGATGTCAGTGCACGTTAAAGAAAACCCAGGTGGTCGAAACTTACGGAGCACTCCACTACGGCGTCTCATAATCATAACGTTGTTTTGGGACGTGCCGTCCCATAAGTCCATCAATCAATGAAATGGAGGATTTGGCGAAAACTTGCCTGGCGACATGCTTTCGTCACTTGCATAGATGAACAATTAGAACGCACACGTTCCGTTCAGGCATGCTGCGGAATGACGAACGCCTATTAATTTCGCATAGAAACAGCGAACACGCAGACATGCGATAACTGTATACGCAAAAAACACTGTTACGCATCTTCTTGGTGAATGTCGGCGCTCATTGCGCCAAAAATAAGTCGCAACTGCAAGAGATGTAAGTACGGTCACTCTGCCAGGGAGGCTGCAGCCTCTATATATACACCGGTTCAATCGGTCGTTATCGCGTGCATAAAGTGTCCTAAGCGTTGCTGCTCTTATCTGCACCAAACATTCGTATTTCCCTCTTTAATATGCAGCTAGCAGTCCTAAATTTGCACAGCAGTCATTGTTTCTGTTTTAATTTCACAGCGGTTATTATGTTATTAGAGTATACATGGTTACATGCAGATAACTTTAGCTCGCCGCGAATGTGTTATAGCACTGAAGTCTGATGTGTTCATGGTCCTGATTGCTTTTCGTAGCCGACCTGCCATGACGTGACGCTAAAAACGTGCCATTGTAGTGTTCGGTTTTGGACTTCAGTGCTCCACTTTTTTTTTACCTCTTCAAATGAAAGTGATTGTGAACATTATCAAGTATATATTTCTACACAGCTTCAAAGCATGCGTGCACATTCGGTGCAACAAGCCGACCCATCTAAACAGTAAAAGGTTTTGCGCCAGGAAGTGGCAAGTGATTCTGATCAAAAACATCAAAAAAAATAAAGGGGACATATAATTCAAATTTCTAAGCACAAGTGACGCAGCTATGGCAACGTTATTCGTGGGGAATGATCAGGCAACAGCCTGGGCTTAAATGTCGCTCATCACACTTATAACCAGTCGTACGCTGAATCACAATCGGGTCTGTAACTATGGCAATAACAAATTGACACAGTGCTGTGAACGCGCGGTTAAGTTCCGCTCAATCACTAGAAGGCTCTGAAAACAACCGTCGCGTATTGCACAGCATATGAAAATTGGCACAGCTTATAGCCTAAGGCAAGCCAAGACACAAGTTCAAGAGATACATGCTGTATAAGGTGCCGAATAATGACATACCAGAAAATGTGTAACCTTCATGTCGGTTTATCATTGTTTACTTTTGTCCGGAGTCGCAGATTCATATTGTGGATATTCGTTCGGAGTTAAGTGTAAGTAGGAAAAAATATACTAAATGTCTATCTTCGCCATCATGAAAAGCGAGTTTTAATTTTGTTTTGTGTTGATGTGTTGGCGTTTGCTTCGCGAGCGTCAACAAACCCAATATTGCTTCAGTATCAGAGGTATACGTGTGCCGGGCGACTCCGAAGTGATCGTTCTCGCAAGCGGCCATTTACTTCTCACCGAATATTTAACGCTAACGAACTGCCGGCAGCGGACGACGCGAAGTGATGCTCCCAGCAGAAGAAACCCGTTCTCGCCTCGCGGACGCTCTCTCAAACTCAGGTCGAGAGAAAATTTCCGCCGCATCATCCTCCTCACCGGTGCGCGCCCAGAACAAAGGCACGGGCGGGGTCCCAATTAGAGCGAGGCTCCGCCTACTGGGCGAGCTGGCTCGTGATTGGCCGAGACGCTCTACGGAGGAACCGTTAAGATGGCCTGCAAGGGCGCGCGTGGGAGTGCGTCTTCAGCTCCGATAAGGCAGTCAATCGAGGCGGGGGGATTTTTCGTGGGCGAGGAGGTACCATTCGAAGGTAGCCTTCGCTGGTCTTGCGCACCTTGGTCAGCAAATGCAATCTGTCGATTTAAACGGCCTTGTTGCCTTCATTTCAAGTTATATTGTTTTATTTTTACGGCGTCGAGCAAAGAGTGAAAGAGAGCAACAGCCCTTGTTGAATTCAGAGGTGGGCGACGGTGACGATGCGGTGATGACAATCAGGTACTGCTCTTTGGCAGATGACATCGACAGTAAAGAAAAGAGAGGGTGCGCACGTCTGCATCGTTTTTTTTTTAAGCCCATGCGTCTGGTGTAGCGTATTGTGCGCAGATAAAGAAACGCCTCGGTCGCAACAGCGTGCCGTTTGCGCATTGCCAGCTGTAGTCTAGGTCGGATGGAACTTACAGCTATAATGTTGAAGATACGATAAGACTGTCCGACAGCAATCACAATTCGAAGAAGGCGCGGTAATGTACTGCTCCGCCTGTAAAGCGGTACATAAATTCATTGATGTAATTAAAGATAAGCAAGCACCCATCATAATTGAAAACCGAGTTGCCATGCATATAGGTACGTTTGTGCTCGTGTAATGCCACTACCGAACTAGACAAAAAAGAAAGCACCAAGGCTATGTTTTCACGTGATCTACTGCAAGCCGAGAGAAAAATGGGATCGCACGAAATGGAGCCAAGTCGCAGGTCGATGTCGCGTCTCATACTAAACAATACAACTCAAAAGCAGAAATCTTAAGTTGGCGCGTCATTCACGAATTTGTCATAAAACTATGCAGGCGAAATTATGACAATGCACGTTTACATGACACGTATGTAAGTATGAAAAATCCGGACGCATTTCGCGAACTCGCCACCGGCTTTTCATTGGCTGTATGTGCATCATCCACCGTCGTTTCTGTACCTTATTTGAATTACCAGATGATTTAGTCATTTCGTTCAGTCTCCTACGTGTCACATCCATGAAAAATTTCATTGACGTGAGCGCACGTGGCTGCTGGAGTGCTATCACAGTAACGAGGTGCTACGTGTTTATGAATGGTACGGCGAAGTATTCATTTTTCTAATAAATAAAAGCTGATTGCCACTGCCACACTCAGGAAATGGTTCTTTTTTGTCAGTAAATGAAACAAAAAAAATCACACATCAGCGCACGACAGATGCAGGAAACGCGAGGGCCTATTGCGGGGGAGGCAGATCGTGAGAAAGGGTGAGTGAAAGGCGTTGACTCACCCGCACTTCGCTCAAGCCGCCGGCGTCGAGTCGACGTGGGGTGACGCGTCGTGACGCAGATGCCAAAACCGCCGACGGGCTCTACTGGCGGCAGGCGTCAGCCGGCGTCGTGTCGACGTGCCTGCCTTCCTTCGCTCGCTGACGCCGAAAAAGCGCTGAGCGCGGGCGAGCGCGCGCGCGTCTGGTCAAAAAGGCGAGCACGCTGGCGACTGGCCGCGCCAAAAGGTGCGCAGCGCGGGAGCGCGCCTGATCACGCTTACGCCAGTCGCGCCCATTGGCCCCCCTTGCGCCAATGCGCGCGCGCGTATCGACGCTGGCCGTGGGCGGGGCTTGACCCGAGGGAGGAGCGTGACCGACCGCGAGCGAGCGCGCGCACTCTTTTCTTCTTTTCTCCATTGCGCTTTCCCGCGCGCCTTTCGGCCGTGCGTGGAACGGCGACGCGCTCCCGACCCAGGAACCGCGCCGACGCGCGGCGAGAATGCGCGCGCGTTCGCGGCGGCTGCGCCCGCGCGCTCGCCGGCGTCGGTCCCCGCGTCTCCTCCTTTCCTGCGCCGTCGAGCGCGCGTTCGCACCGCCCTCCTCTCTCACGTTCGCCTTGCGCGCGCAGCGTCGCACCGTGAGCGCGCGCTCGAGCTGGAGCGCTCCGGAGGTTCCCATCTTTCTCCTTCACGTCTTCCTGCCTCTTCCACTCCCTATGTCCGTCTCGGCTCCCTTTGTTACACCTATGTCCTTTACATTCTTCTTTTTTTTTTCGCGCACTGAACAGCGGGAAAGGCAGTGCCACACGGTCCCCGAGTTTCGTGATGCTGACAGAGTGGCGAGAAAAAGCACTCTCGGCGCGTTTTTTTCCCAGGATATCGATCCTCGAGGCCCCTCCGGCTGTCAAAGATGCTTGTTTTGCGGCCTCCGTTCATTCGTTTTGAGCGCATATTTTCTGTTTCTCTCCATTACTGGCAGGGGCTACTGTCTAACGGACCTGCCCGCTGCTCCGAACGACTATGGGAGAGCGATTGATGTCGTCGGAGAGCGAATGATAGGTGCTTTCTTCAAAGTTGACTAGAAACTATGCCAATAAGCTTGTCACTCAAAACTTGAGTTCGCTCCCGCTTGGCTGCTTGACTTATGCTTTTATTATTTGCTCGTTTCTTCTGTAGTACTATGTGTATATGGACCGGGCCGGGGGAACTACATGTCAAGGTTCGTGACGTCTGGCATTTTTACTTCAACGGAAATTGAATAGTGAAGACGGCCTGAGAGCGTGCCTCCAGTTAGTAAAGAAAACGTGAGGGATGTGTCTTGTCCGGTCTAAGGATTTCGGTTACCAATTCACCTTATTTCATTTTCTTTTTTTTTTGTTTCTTTAAGGGGTAGGGGGTTGGGATATAGTGGTACGGAGCATAGCAAGCACAGGCGTCATTCTCAGATATGCTGTGCCATCAGCGTAACCAGAGCAGCAATCGAAGCTGTAGAACAGCATGAGTGAGCTTTCCTGATTTACTCAATTCGCTTCAATTTACATCGCGATTGCAGATAAAATCAAACTGTTTCTTTAATCCGTTTAATACGACGTTCAGACAATCCGCAGAAAAACTGCTTTCCCAGGCTTGACAAAGCCATGACCCACATTTTCTTTCAACCGAATGAGCAGGGGATATGTTAGAAAATATATTATGCTTTGAAACGCATGAGTCGAGCATATATATGTTATAGAAAAAATGTATAAACAGGGCGACACATGGCGATTAGAGAGCCCAGAACTCGTTCTCTGTGGCGTTGTTTGGTGTCTTAATGATGAACAAGCCAGCTCCTTAGAACAACAACCTGTCGACAATTAAGTATACATTTGTACCTTATTTAAAACGAGACATCAGCTTGTGCATGTGAGACTAATATAAGTACAGGAAGCAAGGTATATTCGTACGTGGCTCATTTTGTACGTGCATTATCTATGTTGGAAAGACCGCGTGCCTGCAAATGCTCAGTATCTGTGTTCATTTGAGCAAGCGAATTCCCGAAATCTGAATTTCATAGGATATTGATTTTGCTCTGTTCGTGATCTCAACTGATACTTGTACAGGAAGCAAAAATAAAAGATAGTGAACCTTATTTGCGGTCATTGTGCATATTAACAGCTGTAATAGGAAATATTTCGAATCTGGAATGCACACAATCATTTTCAAGCTAAAAAAAAAATGTATGCATATATTGGCCGGTCGACAAGTTGTCATGGTATCGTCCAGAGGCAGACGCGCCCCGTACACGCCCTCATTTAATCCCGGACGGGCCCGCACACGCTAATCGCTCGCCACTAACTCGCATTGACTAATCTCGCCACGTTGTCCACGCCCATCTATAAGGATCCACGGCGTCAAGCCGCGCGGTGTGTAATAAGCTCCTATGCACGCGCCGCGAGCAGTCTCCAATATATCGCCGTCGCACGTGCTAACCCATGATCCATCCATCGAGCAGACAGCATCACGCCACGCCACGCGCCATATATATGCGCCGTCGAGCAATAGCCTGATCGAATCGATCCATGGCCGCAGCACGGTCCTCTCGATCGCCAAGGGGCGCGACTCGTCTCATCGCGTGCACTTCGCCGATCTAGTCGAGGACGACTCGCCTCGGATTGCCCGAACGATTGGCCGGGAGCGCACTCGGAGCCCGCTGATCTCTCAGGGAGCGCGTTATTTCCGCGGTGTCCCCGTATATACACCCCCACGTGTCAAGAGTACAGATCGGGCCACGGGGACAACACGTGAAAGCCAAGGGCGCCGCCATGTATAAGCGGGCACGATTCGATCGCCGTAGAACCATGGAGCACTCGCAGACTTGAGCGCGCGAGCGAGCGATGGATTCGCGGCGATGGATGAGCTCATCCATCACGGTCGGGCCTCACCACGACGCCGCTGTTGAGCCGTGGTCTTTCCCCCTCCCACCTCGAGTTGTTATTACCGTTGCGCGCCTTCTCTCCCTCTCTCTGTCGAGCTTGCTGCTGCTTGCATGCTTGCTTGTCAGTCCTCTTGTTCTTACTCGCGCGGAGTTATTTCTATTTATTTTCAATCCTCGATATAGCATGCAGGCTTCCGCGTGCACACGGCGAAGTGTGCGACGAAGAGACCTTCTCTGCGCGAGCGCGATTGCACCAGGAAACGCCTGTCGAAAGCAGATGGATATTCGTTGTGTTCGCTCGGAGTGACTCGATCGTCGTTGCCTCCCGCGTCGACATTGCGGCGGAGTTATCATCGAGCGACGCGGCTGATTAAACGGGCGCGCGCGCTCGCTCCGCGGCCGCCCCCGCGCGCCTCCGTGATGAGCTCGAAGTGTGTATAGCCTTCGTGGGATGCGCGCGCTGTTTCTATACATATATAGCTGTGGGCCGCGCGGTTGCGGAACCTGTCGCGACGGGGCCGCGCTCGAGTAATTGGCAATCCAAAGAATGTTCGCACAGACTAGTCGTCCTGCGAGGTTGCGTTATATATGCTTGGGACTCCAACATGTACGAGTGCCGGGCCTTCTTTTTTGGGAGGCTGCAATTACGCGTTCTGTGTGTACATGTGCGCGTGCAGGCGTGGTTTCACAGGTCTCAGTCAATCGGGCGACGTGGCTTTAGGAAGTGATTGCTCAACGTTGTTCGTCTTGAAGATTTTTTTTTTATTATTTATGGGGGACTTCGCAGGTTTGGAACGTGCGCTCACGTGCGTTTGTATATGTAAATGGTAATTGTAGGACTTTACCGGAGTTTAACGGTATTGTTTCGAAATTCAAATGCTATAAGCCTCCCTCTGCTGTAGGTCTCTCAGACATGGCAGAACATCGTGAAATGGGGGCCGTCTTCCGCCTTGCATGGCCGGAGATAACTACCCTTGTACATATAAACAATCAAGGGGATAGTTTCTACTATAGGCCTATATTTTATATCACATATAGGAACATAACTGAAGCTCTCACCCCAATACATCAATACTAGAGGTACAGCATGCTACTTCAGTGGTAACTAAGAATGAATTAAGGAAGGAGGAAAAAGATGCAGTTAACATGCGGGAGTTCATGGAATGCACTATACGCCATGCAAGCTACACATTCAGGGTATTGTATGCGTCCGTATCTCACATGAATATTATAATTAAGTTACTGGAGTGCAAAAGAAAGCCACTAAACTTGCCGTAGATTCAGAAGTCTTCCGTTACTGCATGAACCCGGATTTTCTGGAAGCATACGTGTGTTTCCCCTCTCTCATTATTTTTTTCCTTAATCTAGACTACAATCCCCCCTTCCCCCCCCCCCCTTTATTTTTTGACAGGAGAGGATAAAAGCACTGGGTATCGACGTCAGCGTGGGACTGACCTCCGACGTGTTGCCATGAGAAATCAGCTGAGTGCATTGGCTAATCGTACACCACTGCCTTTTTACGGCACGAAACTGCTTATATTACATCTCGGTAAAGTTTGAATGCAGAAAATCCAGCCCAATATATACCTGTAAGGATGGAAAATGTCATTGGCAATCCTTGAGCGCCACTTGCTCGGCCTGAATGTTGACATGATGAAGTCAGGATGAAAGTGTTGCATGCACATTTCGTGGCCCGTGGCCATACGAAACCCTCTTATACAATACATTTGTTCACAAGAGAATGTTTTAGCGGACCCCGACGCCGTACATATATTGGCAAGCGCACTTTTAGGGGCGAAGCTCCTCTTAGTCTAACCTTGTCCTGCGTCAGGCGTCAGGCGTAACCGGCAGTATCTCCCGGGATTCACGCGCTCGCCCTCGGCGCGTGCCTCTCTCTCTCTCACTCTTCCATCTGCTGTCTTGTGAGAGAGAGAGAGAGAGCGAAAGGCGCGCGTTGACTATGGAAACGCTCTTTCTTAGATGAACGCTCTACCAGGTCGCAAAGAAGGAGAACGCGCCCTCACCCGCGAGAGACAACGTTGGCGCAGGCAGCGTCTCCTAACGAGTTTCTTGATTGAGAAATACCGACTGCTCGCGTTGGAGAACCGTTCACCGGCCACCCATATATATATATAGTCACTGGATCTTGACTTGCAATGAAGTGCCGGTGGGAGATTTCACTTGTGCATAGTTGAACCATAAGGATTCGTAGAGTGCGCGTTAACTAAATTAATCCGGAACTCGGCACGATCTACGATGAACATCTCGAGCTTCGCCCACTCATCATCATTCACTCCGTGGACATGCTGTAATTTTTTTCACTTTGGGATACGCCTGTTATTGCTCGGCACAGATCGCGCTTGAATTTAATTGTATCGTGAGCTGTATATCCTCGCAAATGTAACCGATTCTTCTACTAGCCTTATAGATATGCGAAAAGTATATGCGTGCCAAATCGTGAGCGAGCATAACTGGTAGAGCTGGAGTGTTTTGACGCATGCATAATGGCCGACACATTTTGCCGCTGATTAGTTCTTATCGACTGCACTCGCCGTTCCTGTTGTATAAATTGAAAGCTGTACTTTCTCTGCTGGGCACAGGTATGCCCAATAACAAAGCTTAGTTTTAACGGCTCGCATTCTGTCTGCACCCTTCATCGTCATGACTACGTCGCAATATGATTAGCCAAGGCACATGTCCAATGGCAAGAGGCACTTACGAAAATGTTTTGTGAATTCGGCCCCAGGTGTGGATTCGCCCCCAGAGTACAGCCGAAGGTGTCTGCACGCAGGACTGCAGAAAGTCCTAAAGGTGGCTATGCTGCATCAAGACTGAGTGTGAGGGGAAGCCTGTTTTCAAGGTTCTCTTTTTAGACCAAGCGGTGGAGGTATTTGTCGAGAGTCACCAAACCAAACTTAGCACTATAACTCACCGCTCTACTACGCACATCTTTCCTTTTTTGAGGGAGAGTTCTCTGAACACAGCGAGGGATATATATCCCTTTCCCCCGCCCACCTGCCGTCACGAACACATGGGCAGACGAAGCTCGGAACGTGGATGACGGTCATGGTCAAGTTTCTCACCGCGGCGTGTCCCTTTCTTCTTTTCTACACTGGGCCCTCTGGCTGTCGCCCGCTTAAGTTGCAACACTCTGCATATACAAACGGTTCTGCTCGTTTTCACGGGCTCCAAACTCCGCATATGCGCATCGCCGACGTTTCGCCGCCGCTTCACCGGCACGGTACCTGCGGTACGTCTAGTACCCCTGTCACACGAGGCAGCACTTGGAGCGAGTGCACTTATGCTCACAGAGTGCACTTACGCTCACGCGCTGCTACACGAGAAAGAGAAGTGTGCTTTGGAAATGATGGCATTCCCCTAGCGGACGTGGCCGCAAACTGCCCGAGGGCGAGAATAGCGAGGATTTTTTGTTGAAAGACGATTTGTTTTAATACATAGCAGTATTTCTAATAACGAAAACAATATTTTAAATATACTACGGGCGCCGCGTTAATAATTACTGTATTTGTTTGCAAGCCACTGCTACCGAGGCTACACACTTCGTCGTCGCGAAGTGAGTTCGGCGAACGCAGTCGCCTGCAAGAGCGCTTTGCAGCGAGTGTCACTAAACGTTCCCGTGTGACCGTGCGAATGACACTAGCGGCGAAGTGCACTCTCTCAATGTGCACTTAAGTTGTCTCGTGTGACAGTGGTATAAGATAGTTTCACGCACTCTCGAATGGCGGCTTCCTCTTCGGGGATGGCGCGTTTCTTCAGTCGCCCCGTCCTCACAACGATGCGCGGAGAAGCGGGCACTTCACTCGGCGCGGAGAAGCAGGCACTCTGTCGCCGCGTCGGCGACGCGGAGCTTTTATTACGAGGATCGGCGCAGTGACGTTATTTCCGCAGCTGTGGCGAGACTCCACGTGGCAGGCATCGGGGCCACGGCACAGTGAAGCTAGAGAATGCTGTGTCGCTGTTAGTTTCCTATAACATATGACGAAACGCTTCTGCCTTTATGCATTTGTGGGCTGAGGGCAGAGCACAAATGAAGAAAGAAGTAAACGCGCAAGTTCAGCTCATGGCGTTTCGCACAAAAGGAGTGCACGCGCGCACTTATTTCATGATGATGACATTTTCCGTGCACGAACCAGAGAAATATTCTGGCTTAAACTGCTTCCTCCTAAAAACTCGTGCCTTCAGGCAGGCCACTTGGTGCGCATGAGGACCGATAACTGATGGACAAAGTGAGCGACAGAGTGGATACCGAGGGATGGAAAGTGCAACTGAGGAGTGTGGAGAGTCATGTGCGGCGGTAAAATTACGAGGTCCGCGCGCAGATGGTCAGCTCATGCAGGAGAACGTGAATTTGAAACCACTTGGCGACGCCTTCGTCCTGCAGCTGCCATATCTCGAACAGCATTATTATTATTATTATTATTATTATTATTATTATTATTATTATTATTTAGGAAGTATTGGGCCAGTGTATAGGTGTACTACACATTTCTACTGCCTCTGTCTTGCTGTTAACTTGTTGCTTGTTATAAAAGGTACATATGAGAAAAAAAAGAATTGCTTAATGAATGCAGTACTTCGCCCACCACGTCAACCAAACGCCGCAGGTCTTCTATAAAAATCGTAGTTACGTACTTCCAGCAGTAGGATTAGTAAAGCTTATGAAGCAATAGCAAGCTTGCTATATGTAGTATACTGTTACAGCGTCAGCACATATACGTTATATATTATTATAAGGCAACCTCAGCAGGAGGTACAGGTCGGGAGCGGTTCTGCCGTAAGCGAGATCAGAGCTGATCTGTTTACCTTGCGACGACAAGGACAACCCATACCCGCATGTAAACCCTCGCCCGTTCGTTAATGTGTACGCGAGTGAGCTGAACCACCGCTTTGTCCCTTTGTTTTCGAGTTCTAAGAAACGCAATGCGTATCCACACTCGGAGGAGGTACGGGCATATCCGCTATGAGTAAACGCTGCTCAAGGCAGCCAAGGTTTGCTTTCCTGGCGGTTTTCCAAACAGCGATGAGTAGGACCGGAAGAGATAAATTAGCGCAAAGAATAAAAGGACAAGCAACACAATACAGGAGACGAAGACAGGCTTGTCCGTCTCCCCCCCTCCCCCCCCATTTTTTTTCTTATCGGTAATTTATCTCAGCTATTATTGCGAGAGTAATTGTCCCGTCACTTAATTCTTCTGAAGTGGGTATAGGTACATGCCTTGATTCACACCTTTATTTATGGGAAACTTCTTGCGTTGCATGGTTTGTTTCTGTTGCTTGTTCTCAGTGAGCACAGAGAAGATGCCAATGTAAAACGCAGCGTATTAAAACTAGAGCGCTTTGTTCTAGCTGCTGAGCATCATTATCATCATCACCAGCAACCTATTTTAAGTCCCCTGCAGGACGAAGTCCAAACTAGAAGAGAAGCTTTGGTTGGGAAGGTGGAGGCTTGAATCGATGACAGACCGCTAAACACGATTGAGAACAGGGAACAGGGCTCCTGTGACATTCCCTGTTCTCAATCGTGCTTAGCGATCTGTTCATCGCTGCAGGACGAAGGACACTCCTAACGATTTTTCAATTCGCCCTGTCCTGAGCGTGCTTATTCCGCTTTATGCCTCCGAATTTCTCAACTTCATCACCCCACATAACCTTCCGCATGCCTCTGCTTCGTTTTCCCTCTCTTGATCCATTCTGTTCACTGCCAGTCGGTTGTCTGTTACCACTCCGTGTCCTGCACATGCAGGCTCTTAATTGCTGTGCTTCTTTTTGCTGCTTCGCTGCTGATATCAGTTGTTATTTTAAATATTATAGTGTATAGCTACGTGAACTATTGTAATTTCTCTCTTTAATTTCTCGAATGTGTCTTTATCAAGAATTAGGACACTCGGATGCTTAGTGTGCTTTCCAGAATGCGCGTTTACAATTGTTTTCTCTAAGTCACCAGGTCGGAGCAGTGTTCGAGACCACTTGTCGGCCGACCTTGGGTCTCTGAGCGTGCAACACTTCTTGAATAGATCCCTTTCGCCCTAACCTTGGTCTACTGGTATGTGCCACGGGGTTTGGTTTGGTTTCGTTTTCCTTCTCTAGTGTATACCACTCTTCACTGCACCTCTCTGACGCCGACTGACATTCTTCACTGCTAGCGTTTATGGCAGACGGTCTGTACTGTTTGTAATATAATTGCAATGACACATAAAACGCATCCTCACCAACTTGCTGTCGCATCATACATGTAGAATATAGGTCCATCACAGTGTCAACGTCGGCCAAAATCTTTAAGGCATGGAACACTTATATATATATATTTTAAAAATTAATTCTTTTTAGAGAGACTTCATGAAAGCCGTATGCTTGGAAGGACGTGAACAACTTTATTTGGTGTCAAGGTTTCATCAATACGCATTCAATAAAAGAAAGCTCATGGTATAAGAAAGATGTTGCACTAAAACTGTCGGCAACAGCAGTCCCACCCAACAGCGTGTTCGGATCACTTCATATCGACACCAGCCTAAGAGTTGTGACGTCTCCCTTGTGCTGAACTAAGGAACAAAGGACACAGTACACCGCAGTGCAAGACAACAAAAAGGGCATTTATTTGTACCTCTCACATATAGAAAACATTCTAGCCGAATTACAGAAGTAGCATGTTAAGGTACAACACAAATTGAGATAGCTTAGAGGAAACGCAAGCGCCACGCGACAAAAGCAAATTATCAGGGGATGTGAACATCCCCACACAGTATAGCAGACCTAAAAACAAAAATTTATGGAAATTTGCTTGCAGGTGTTTGTTTCGATGAAGCCACAGCTGTAAAAACTCACTGGACAAGTTTCCAAGCTGTTTACGCATCGGATCTGTTAGTGTCAGGCAGATCCTTTAGAATGTCAGTTAGTAATAGAAATAATAACTTCCCATGGAACAATGAGTACATAATGTTAACAAAATATATTGAAATAGGCTATAGACAGCGTAATCAATGCAGACTTAGATGACGTAAAAAACATGACTTATTAGTCAGGTCTCGCAATCTTTCTTTGGGAGAAAGAGAGCAATGTACATCGCGAGAACATGGGCGCGCGATATTTAATGCGGTTTGGAGTCAAAAGCATGAGAGTAGGGCGGCCTTTATATATATATACCGCAATAAGTAGCCAACTTACGCGAAGAAAGCTAATGATGCTAGAATTTGTTATATATTCATCAGACTTGACAGTAGTTAAATTAATGTAACGAAACTACAGTAATAAATTAGTTTTTGCTGTAGTGAATGACGTAGTGAATTACTTGCGCGTGCCGGTATGTTAGTTATGTATCGAACTACTTCGAGGAAGTAATGCCAAGAACATTTACTCATTAATTTTCCAAGTGTGCTTATGACTGAATTGCAGCACGTACGTTTCTCTTATGCCATAAAAATACCGAAAAAGGAAGGAAGGAAAAGTAACAAAGGCAAGCTCGTCTGAGTGGCCGGTACAAAGAAATTAGGAAAGACTGCGTAGCATCCCAAATCGAAGTCTGAAATAATGTTGCTGTCATGGGGATCGGCGACGAGTCCCCGCTTCACTCACTGCTGGACAGCTCGGCAACAGAGGTTGAGGGAAATGAAGTTGAAGGTGACGAAAATACGTTGTATACTTTTGCAGCCTTATAGCTGGCAGCGCAGCTTATAACGATGCAAAGGCTTTCAAACGCGTAACCGAGTGCCACCAAGGGAAAGGGCTTTTCTTTAGACTTAATTAAGGCATCTTCTGTTGTCCCAGGTTTTTCCGCGCTAGCCGGCTATTGCTCACTTTAATCAAGCAAGGCCAAGCAACCTTCAAGACAAGTAAGAGAGATGTGTCATTAAAACAAGGACAAGTTGTCGCCGTGACGATGTAACTGCTTACTTTAATGCTAATGAGGTCTAAAGGAAGTGTACGTGAGTTAAAGATGAATGATGAACTTTCGAAGCAAGTTTTTTTTCACTGTAATTTCATTGGTGATGGTAATACAGTGTCGTTATTTTCGGTCAACTATAATTGGTAATGTAATTGAATTACATATAACAGATTATAGGAATTTAATCAATAATGTAATATAATCACTTCCTAGATGCAATTTTTTCTCTCTCGGATATTGACACGTGAATACCAAAAATTAGCACCGAGAACGGGTCCAAACACAATGATGACATGACGCAATGATGACATGATGACATGAAACGCTGATGACATGATTCACTAAACTCGCACAAGATGATCAGCTTGACAAGCTGTATATCACACGGTGAGCATACAGAAAGGAACAGTGAGCACGTTGATCTTCTGGTTGAGGTTATGGAAATAGTTATCAGCCTTAGCAGAAGCAGTGAAAAACACCCACATGACGCTATCGTCCTTGCAACGTGAAAGCTGTTCGTGCCAACACAGTGCATTGTCATGAAATTAGGTTCGCCTTACCTTTACAAACGACGATTCCGCGATAACCATTTCCTTTATTTACGTTTTAACACGTTTTTTTAGGACATGGCTATAGCTAAATAAGGGTGAGCAACAGCATGGTGTCAGTTTTCTGTTAAGAAACTATACAGCTAAAAAAATGAGATCCCGGCAACCCGCCACCAAAGTTATATATACTGGAATATCGGGGGCTATACATCGAAAATGAAATGTAGGTTTCGTGACTTGCACTTTGTACTTTTGGGCTGTCGTTTTAGTTGAGCGGACTTTTCTGGGAAATAAGGAACGTACGGTTTTTTTTTTTATTCCACAGTAACATTCAACACTGTCCCTTGATCATTTTCCTTGTGTCACCTTTTCGGTGACTCCACGGCGTTACACTTAACGAAACGCCATCTTTATTTTCCCCTTCGGGTGAGTGTGCAGCGAATAGGACCGCAGAGGGCGAAGTTTGACCCACTGATATGCATAATAGCTTTCTCTCGCATAGCGAAACAAGCGGGAGGAAAATGATTCCATGCTCCGCTGTTTTCCTGCTTAGATGTGGGCCGGCCGTCAAGCGTGCAGATGGCAACGCTGGAACTCGCATGAACCGTGCTAATCGTGCACGGTTGATCAGTCAACCGGCACTCGATAATTAGAGGCAGACCGAAATTGCGATTGTCCAAGTGTAACATCACGGGTGCGGGGACGCTTGACTTCCCTTTCTGGAAAAAAAAAAAAGAAAAACGAAGGTGCGTTGAACGTTGATCGTTCAGACTATCTCGAATATACTTGTAATGCATCTCAACAAGATTGAGTCACTGCGCTGAAGCTTTATCCAATTTAAACGCGATATAAAGCTTTATAAGAGAAATCTAAAAAGAAGCGACAGGATGGTCATGTAAACGACTAGAACATTTTTTATTCACTATTATTAATTGTTATATTTAGTCCCTTCGACGACAAGGCTGAGCTCAGAATAGACACGCTGCGATCCCTTGCTGAACCACGGCCGGACTCTCCAGTCCGGCCGTGGCTGAACATGGTTTCAAACAGATCTCGCGGTTTTATTCGTCAGCTGCCGATGCATCCCATGAAGCCCTGCCCTGCTGCGTCCCTTGGAAATTATGCAAATACGTAAATCGTATTGATCGTGCATTCATCGCTGTCGACGTCCCCATCACCTCGCGAGCGGAGTGGCGTTCGACGCGGATGGTTAGGCTTGTAGGCTCCTCCATATTACATTGCAGGCTCGGAGACATATATGTGCTATGTATGCGGGGGCTGAGAGAAAGCGAAGTGTGCGGTTGCGCGCAGCTGGCGTCTACTGGGCCGGGAGAAATCACACCAGACTAACTGTTATGTGCGTTGAGAGTGAGACACACAAAGATGACCGTGCCATTGCGCTGATAAAAATCTGTGCAAAGTTGTGCGAGGTTTATTTCAAAGCGACATGTACAGAACAAATTGCAGTCTCTAATTAAGGCTTCTCGGGGTTGTGCCCCAAGGGGAGGGGGCGCCCGCTACTCTTCTCGCAACTGCCGCGTCTGCACGCATATATACCTATAGTAATCAACACGCACTGTGTGGCGAGTCGGATACACTCTTTTGCAGCCCATATATTTTCCTTTACCTTTATGTTTATTAAAAGAAATCACAAACTAATTTCTCGCTTACCTTCTTGCGTATTGTCTTGCCTCCCAGCTACCGTGAAACTACTCAGCCGACTAGAAATTTACTGCTTCGCTTTGACGTCTTCTTTACAGTGGCTGCGAATCGCCGAGCCACTGACCCGGCCTCGGGCAATCGCTTATAATTGATCCGAAGGCACGGCACGGGGCACACACGTGCTTGGTGAACGCAATTCCAGTAACGGTGCGGTGCAGGGACGTCCTTGACCGCTGCGACGTGTGGCTTGCCCCCGCGCGTATTTAGTTGAGCGCGATTAGAACAGGGCGCGGAGTGGGGAGCTGGGGAGGTACAGCAAATAGGTGGTGGCGGAGCGCCCAGCGTGTGTATGCACGTACTACGTGTACAGGCCACACTGGAAACCGAGCGCAGGTGTCCAGCTGCAGACGCCCCGTGCTCCCCTTCGGCGAGGCAGGCGCGTGCCGCTAACTGGGTGAAGTACGCTTTCGGCTTCTGGCAGCCATGCGCACCACCGCCTGGTTTCCCTGGAGGGATCGTTTCCTGCAGTTTGCGATTGATTGCGACCACTTTGTTACGCGGCGGGGACGGGGGCGTGCTGTCGATGTCGTTGTTGTCGCTTTGCAGGTACAAGCTTTCTTGTTTCCTTAGTTTGTCTTTCTCTTCAGCTGAAACATTGGTCCCGTGGCAGGCGGCACGTGGATGTGGGTCTACGCACGTACAGCGGTCACGTTTCACGGCGATGCCGTTCTTTCTGTACGCAGAGTGGAGGGGATAAGGTACGGCGGGGTGTTGCGTCTGGGAGTGAGGCGGAGGTTAACGCACCGTTTTTTAGCTTCAGGCACACTAACGAAATTGCTTAGTTGCGTGAATTTGCGTAGGTGCATGAATATGCTTTGTCGCGCGTGTAAAAATGCGCACGACGCAGATATCTACACAGCCTTTAATATGTAGCGAACCTGTCTATAGCGGACGGTCTGCGCGCTTTCATTCTACGGGGAATCAATCAATCAATCAATCAATCAATCAATCAATCAATCACTCAATCATATCCTCGCTGTATCCTCACTTCAGCACCTGTGCACAAGCACACTGCAGCGTGAAGCCTGCCTCCTAGCGCACTATTATAGTCCGTTTACATTTTATTAAACTACTTTGACATGTATTAAATAAATAAACGACAAAACAGTAAGGAATACGCTGGCATAAATCGTAGCTTTTACGACCATACTTTCGAGCCTACTAGCGTTCCACTCGTGTGATTTTATAGGCTACATGGTGTATGTCGCGAGAGCGCCCACTATAGACGAGCATAGCGGATGTTAATATTTGTAGACATCTGCAATACAGAGCCGCTGTCGAAAGGCTAAATATGGTGCAGTTACTATACTTCAAAAATCCCAGATAAAGCGGCAAAAGGACTTCCGAGTCGATATTGGGCTTTTGACATGAGCTTCAGAAAGAATAAAATGAACTAATTGTTCAGTGCAGACCTTCTGAGAAAAAACGCGTGGTGTCATTACCAGTATTCCTCAGTGTTGGAGGGGAAAGGTAGGCATGTTGCTTTTGTGTTAATTGGAAATAAAACTTTCGAAAGGGAAAGGGAGACGCTATACAGACGCTGCAACAAAAGAATGCGCAAACGTTGTTGCATACGTGTGTAAGTGGGGTGACCTGTATCCCTTGTCCGGCTAATAATTGCAGTTTCTCCCTATCTTCTTTAAAAGTGTTGGTATTTAAGTGTTATCGTGCCAGGCACTCATGAATTGCGGAACACTCAATTGCGTAATAGCTCGTAGGTCGATGCGGTCCTGTAAGACACTATTTTTGTTTCACATTACGCGAACTATTTATCAATTCTGGTTTCTCGGGCTGGTGACTGGCGGAAGGTGAATGATGCAGGGTCGCCTGTAATGGAGGTGACACCTCGCAATGAAGCCACGTACTGATGAAAACACCGATATCACTCACGGCATTGCGGCAAAACTCGTCGCAGTAGCTCGGAGACCAAGAAATGCCGCCGTGCGCTGTAATTGCGGTCGCAATTACCACAAATATGTAATTGCAGTGATGACAGGGTCCCTGTATTGAGTCCTCGGCGTTCTGTGTCGTCGTCGTCGTCCCTTTCTTTCTTTCTTTCTTTCTTTCTTTCTTTCTTTCTTTCTTTCTTTCTTTCTTTCTTTCTTTCTTTCTTTCTTTCTCTCTTTCTCTCTTTCTTTCTTTCTCTCTTTCTTTCCTTCTTTCTTTCTTTCTTTCTTTCTGCCTGGACTGTGCAGACCCACCTTTTGGCTCAACAAGCCTGGTCGTGCAATAACGTTTATTTCTGTTCCTTTCTTTCCTTACTATAATCTCTTAAAGGTAGCATCTGCTCATGCACTAGCGTTACAACTGCACTGACCACACCTGCAAGCGCCAAGTCAATGCCCAATAATGTGCCCAATTCCTCCGAGTAAATACGGCGCCACAGTAAGAATATTGCTGAATTGCACCCTGATTTCGATTCTTTTTTTTTTCTTTATTTCCCGTCCTCTCGGTTCGCTAAGCCGGATAAAAACTGTATCGGGTGACCTCATCTCTTCGTCCGGGGCTCATCGGCTGGGGTCAAAATTTCACCTGCCTCTTCGATCCGCGCACCTCGCAGACTTACATGGAAGAAACAAAGCGGGGGGCTTCACAGTCTTTATTATCTATAGACCGGCGTAAAGCCCGAAGCATCTGCTCCACACCGTAGCACGCTGCGCAGAGCAGGCGCGCCACCTACGGAGGTTATTCTCTCCACGCTGGTCTCTAATACATGCCGTTCCGCGTATCGGCAGCTCCGCTCTCCTGGACAACATCGCCTGGGGGCCATTGAGATGTCTGCGCACAGTTAGGCCGGCTCGGAACGCATTAGCTGCCTGCTGGTCATTAGCGGGCTAATCGGTCGTCGGGATGAGGGACCGAGACGATCCGGAGGAGGAGGAGGAAATGGATGAGGAAGAGGAGGAGGACCAAGTTCAGGCCCCGCGGCGTTCCGTGCTCGCGACCAGCTGCAACGGCGTCTCCTTCAACTCTTTGACCGTGCGACGATTGATCGTTGCCGCGCGGCGGCCGGCGGTGTTGTGTGTGTATATTGGCCCGTTCGCTTAACGCTCCCTGTCGCCGCAACCGTTGCGTGAATGCCTCGCGGCCACATTCGGTTACAGCTGCTCCTCGGGATGCTTATATACAGCGCCTTATATATTCCGTATACTGTATATGCACGGACGATTCAGGCTGCGCCAGAAATTAATTACGTTTGCTCGCGCGCCTGCCAGTGCATGCATGGGAGTTGAGCATCGTCACTACACGCTCTTCAGATACGCCTTGAGCTCGGCTTTGCAGTGGATGACTTCGCTGCTCGGTACGCCTTATTAGCAGCGAAGAAGGCTTATCGCTGGTTTGAATCGCACTGGAGATGTCGTTTGCTGTGAGGGAAACATAGTGGGTGCTACAAGACTGTCGAAATGTCTTTTCGTCCTTCCTGTATTTTATTGTTTTAATGGGAATGTGCATCCACGTAGGCGCGCGTGCGTTTCACGCCTATTCCTGCCCCTGTGTTATTTATTGGCACTCCTGATAGTATTCTTTAAACGCGCAAAAAAAAAATGAATGTTAGAAAGCTGCCGATGTTCTGAAGTACGAAACGCCCCATTAATCAGAGTAGCGTCTGCGTCAAGTGTAGTTACAGATGACGATTGCCTCTGATATTTAACGAATAAAATGCTCACTTCAAGGACAAGCTGTGCGTGCATAGCATCGGCAGGCTGCGCGAAACCTTATCGATACTAACATTGTTGCAAGTTGTTTCAGTTCTCTGCAACCGAGCTGGAGCACGAAACAGGTAGCAAGTTACTTATCTCTCTATCAAATCTTGGTCAAGTCAACTTTGTTCGGTGTGCCTAAAGAAATATGAATAATGACGTCAAAAAATGAGGCTCACCTTCATTTTTCTCAGGGACACAACACCGACGGCGATAATGATCTCATACTGATGATGTAATGAACCAGCACATTGCGTTCGACGTTGAACAGCTATTAAAGCCTGCCCCATTATTTTACGCCTCTTCCAGCTGTCGACACGTTCAGTGTCTTCACTGGCGATCGATTAAAGAAAAAAAGTGCATGCCGTCTTATACAGCAGTCTTTCCCCATTCCTCGGGCAATGCTCGCCATTCTGCTTCGCTTTACCTCAGACGACGGCGAGAATGAGTCAGAAGACTGTTTACAAACAGTCTAGTAAAATTTAAAGCTATATTTAAGAAAGGATTAAGTTGCTATGGCATTGTAGGTTTGTTGAGAAGTGCACTTTAAGCATATCGGAGAAGCAACCATGCCTGCTAGTGCTCCCTACGTGCGGAGCAACAGCGTAATGACTCTCAATGTACGAAAGTATTTCTCATTGCTGTGTTATGAGTCGGTTGCCTGGATAAATCGAACTGAAGGACACACCTGCGCAGTGGCACACATGGGTATTTAAGTGCGCCTCGTGTAGCAAAAAGCGGGACGTCGGTAAATAAGACAGAGACAGAGAGAGAGAATAAGGTTTATTTTATGGCCAGGCACACGTTTTCTTTCCTCAGAGGTGGGTGACTTCCTTGCTGCAGGTAGCCAAGGCCAGTATCTGACGCGCGTGCTTTGCTTGCCAGTAATATCTGGTCCTCAGTGTTTGGTGACGTCAGCAATGCGTCCCACCGGGCGTCCGGATTTTGTTGCACTTTCGGTGTGTCTATAGGTGGAATGCTGGGACTGTTTCAGGATCCCCATATCATGTGTCACACCGAAAAAAAAAATCCTGCTTCACTAAGAGTGCACGTAATGTAAACGCGAAGGGCATGCAGCAGCCTTAGTCAGAAATTGCTGCCACGTACGAAATAGAGGAAGGAGCCGTGCACCATAGGTAGCGTGTCTAGAGAGTCCGTATTTCATTGCAGGTGGAATCGACATCACTCTGAACGTCCGAACTCTTGCGCTTTCTCTGTAGTCCTGCGTAAGCTAACAGACAAGTGGTACAACCAGCCCTTATTTAACAGCGGAGCTATTTAGGAGCTAGCAATATGCGCCGCCGCCGTTGTCCGTCACGCTCCGCATTCCCCTACTCTCGGCCCGCTGCCCACTTCCGCGCTCGAGCCACTCTTGTTCTCAGGCCACTGCTACTTGACACTGATTATGCAAAGGTCAATAGGAAGGAAGGAAGGAAGGAAGGAAGGAAGGACGGACGGACAAACGGGCGGGCGGGCGGGCGGGCGGGCGGGCGGGCGGGCGGGCGGGCGGGCGGGCGGGCGGGCGGGCGGACGGACGGACGGACGGACATAAAGTCGCGGACATAATCGAACACCCCGATGGGCTCGTCACACTGTAACCCACTTCGGAGTTTCTAGCCCCAAAGTGGGCGCACATTATTTAATTTTTGCCTACCCACTCCCAACCACCCTCTCTCCTCACCAGCAACCTTCTGTCCTCCTTTTCATTAATAAATTAATTTTATCCATCTGTTTGTTTAGAACAAATGTAACCGAAACACAGGAGAACTGAAACTCCGCTGTTTAAGCAGGTTTCACAGTAGGCGGAACTGCCTTCTAGTTTTTTCTCCATCCCCCCATCATGACATGGTGGTGTCGGTGGATTATAGCGATGGGCGAAGGTGGGTGTTTCAATAGGGTACTGGCAGTCAGTGAACTTGAAGCCCTTGCAAATTTATGCCCTAGCATTTGCCAACGTCCAAAAAGAAGGCGTGTGCGAATAGCATATTCTTCGGATACGACGCGAATATCAATATTCAGCTTCGAATATGGAATCGCAAATGTGCCTTCAAAAATGATATTTTGTTTACACATAATTGTTAAAATGCATTAATTAGCTGTCACGTGCACAATGTACAGGCTACCTTGTGAGACTGGGCTGACAGAATATCGCAGCGTAAAGCGAGTGATAACAACTACTAAGGGCTGTTATGAACGAATATTGTTACTCATTTTCAGGCTACTGGAATGCATGCCGAAGTGGACGTAGCTGCGAATGGCAATGCAACGAGTTGCCTTTTAAAAGCCTACATTACACCAGCATGGTTATAGGAGCGCCAGCAGCGCTGCCGAGCACGTTGTTGAAGATGCTATAGGGGTAGCTCATGTTGGCGACGGAAACACGTGCTGGCGTGCGTGTTAGTAATGCTGAGCGGCGAAGTGCAAGAAGCGGAGACATGGACACAGTGTCTTTCCTGTAGGACGTCTGTTCTTGTTGTTCACCTGGACATTTGTGGCTCATTTTATACATGTTGTCGTCGTCCGCTTTCTCGCCTATACTTTCAACTCCGAAACATGACTCACTGCAACGCACACCGTGCCGTGTATCGGCAATGCTCTATAGGCGAGAGAAGGAGAAACAGAGAGAGAGAGAGAGAAAGAAAGAGAGACAGATACACAGACAGAGAGGGGGGGGGAGAGAAAAGAAAAGTGAGGAAGAGAGAGGGCTTATATAGAGCAAGAAAAGTTGAGTATGGTTTCCCTGAAATTGCTTCTCTTATGCTTAACTTTGCAAGGCTTTGCTAAGCCCCCACAGTCCTGGTTATTGGTGGTTGTGATAGCACAGCCACGCCTAATCTTTATTTCTCCCACAGTGTTCACTGGTTCATCAACAGACTATACGCACTCAAAGCCTATCAGAAAAGTTATTATCCATTTATCGCTCATTCATTATTTGTCAACTAATAGTTAGTATTTCTGTAGGAGAAGGACCGCCTATATATGAAGTTAATTAGACCGGCATCGCGATGGCAATCCGTTTCCGCACCACTGACGGAGGAGCATCCAGAGAAAGGAGCACGAGGAGCAACGCGGATATTCCGTGAGATAAGGGCTGTAGGAAAACAAACGAATCATGACGGGTCATGGCACGACCTAGCCTGCATTCATAATATCGCACGACGTATCTCCATTGAGATCAGAGTGTGACACAGGAAGCCGATCGCTACGAACTGCTGCTGCCGATACTGTGCCGTCTACGCATCCCTATATATAAGCAGGAGGCTTGCTACCGGCGTAATCGACGGCTAATGAGCGGCCTCTGCACGCCGCTTCGGGCAACGGGACCATCGATACGGGGGAATCCTCCACAGCAGCACGACACTACACTTTAGGACGGCTGAAAGAACCAGGCATGCCTCAGGGTGAATGTAGTGGGCGAGGAGGCCAGGTCGGCGTCGGCACGCGGCGCTGCGGTGCGCAGGTGCTCGTCCACAGCTGGCCAGGGTGCGGTGGCCTTGTCCCCGTGGCTACTACGCCAGCCGTGTGTTTGTGTCGCTGACTTAATTCAGCTCGTCCCTCGGGAACTCTTCGCGCCCCGCGGCGAGGGCAGAAGGTTTTGTTTGGACGAGCAACGAGGTTCATTCGGCTTGACCGCATATGCGGCCCGAGTCAGTCGTGAGGCAGCGGCATAGAAGTGACAGGAGAGGTCTCTGTCGTCACTGTGACGTATTTTTGGTGCGCAGCTGCGATGCAGAAATCAAGCGAAGTGGAGAGAAGGGAGTTTGCCTGCGTGGTTATTTCCATGTGTATATGTCATGGACGCCTAACGTGTGTGTAGTCTGTACCTCTGAATTGACTTCGGAGAGCCTTCATCCAGCTACCGCACTAAGAGCGATCTTACAAACACGCTTTAGGACGTTTGTAAGATCGCTCTGTGTAAGGTAGCTGACATAGTTGATTATAACAAAAGGATGACGACAGAATGTGCAGCTAATGATAATGATGACAGGACGGTGTGAGTTTTGCAAACTTCCTTCAGCATGTTAGTATGGCTTTACATAATCCCTTACGATGCCTAAAACATCTCCTAGGATATCTGTAAGGTCGTTCTCTGGAAAATTTCATCACATTCGTTTTTTTTTTATTCAGCTGTCCTACTAAGCAACTGCGAAGACGTACGCTGCGTTGATAACTACGTTCGCATTGGATCGTTCTTTTCGCAATCGAATACCTCATTTAGCATTTTAGTTTGTTTATGACATTCCTTCGCGTCAAACACTCCGCACGGTAAACTGACGTAGTAGAGGTTCGTCTTCTTCCTTTTCTTTCCCCTCGGCACCTTCTTTGTGCTCGCACACTTTCTTAAACGCAATGGGATTGATTGATTTAGTCGACGAATGCAGCAAACACGTTTCGAGACTTGTGAACCCGTCAGTGTGACTCGATGGCCTTTCTAGTGAGCACAATGTTGTAGCATTGGACATTATTCACAGAAGCCGCGTTCTCACGGAGACAGAACACAGGATAGGCACTTTCACCCAGACCCATGGATGTGTACGT
This sequence comes from Hyalomma asiaticum, assembly GCA_013339685.2. Lineage (NCBI taxonomy): Eukaryota > Metazoa > Arthropoda > Arachnida > Ixodida > Ixodidae > Hyalomma > Hyalomma asiaticum. The sequence goes on along the minus strand of CM023485.1, from coordinate 71,894,003 downwards.
TAAATAATCCCGTGCACTGAAAGCCATCGACTATATTACATTATGTAACCTTGCTGTTGGTTCGGATATGAGTGTAGTGTTTTGCCATTAGTGAGTGAGTGAGTGAGTGAGTGAGTGAGTGAGTGAGTGAGTGAGTGAGTGAGTGAGTGAGTGAGTGAGTGAGTGAGTGAGTGAGTGAGTGAGTGAGTGAGTGAGTGAGTGAGTGAGTGAGTGAACGCCACCCTGTAACATCACTATAATTGGCCTCAAGCAGGAAATTTCTGTTTGACGCCTTCGTTAATTGCGGAGACGTTCGGCAAGCGTCGCACCTATATCGGCGAGTGCGTATCTCCACGTCCCCGTCCCGTAGCAGGGGCAAGTACACAGCGCGCGTGTGCAAAAACCTGCGAGAAAAAAAAATCTCGCGCGTGAATCACTCACTGCCTAAGCCTACATCACGGTCGTTCGAATGTTAAGGAAAAGAAGACACCAGTGGTGGCGTGGACGCCGGGGACCGAACGAGCGGCGCGTGTATCAGCGGCACCAGTCGGGGGCATCGAGGCGTGCCGTCGAGGAGGCCTCGGCAAGTGGCACCCGGGAAACCGCGAGCGGGAGCGCGTAATTGGCGACCGTCGCCATGTACTGCACGACCGCGAGGTCCTTCTCGCCGTCGGTCGGCGCGCCTTCAGTCGTGCCGACGGCGCCTTGGGTCGCTGGACCGAGGCCGCCGGGTGGCCCTCGAACGCCGGCGACCCCAAGTCCGCTCGGTGCGCCACCCTCGTGTGAGCCGGCGGCGTTGGCATTGTTTTCAATGGAGCGCGGGCGACGGGCGGATCGCACGCTCCTCTCGTCGACCGATGAATTTCTCCCACGCTCGATTTCCGATCGGCTCCTCTTCGCCTCCTCTCCTCCCTTCTCGGTTACTCGCGGGGCGGAAGTGACGAGGGGAGAAGGGGAAGTAGGCCTCTCCACCTGTCTCCTTCCTTTCACGCCGGACTGCACGCAACGGACCGCAGGTCCACGGTGTGAGCACGAAACGAACGCCGTGTGTTGTGTGGCTTAGGGAAGAGCGCAGACTGAAGTCGTTCAGAGCACCTTACACGGCGTCCTGATGCTGTGAGAGTGGATGGCTATGTGCTGAACTTTGTCCAAGGGAAAGGCGAAAGTTTGCCAAATAACTGCACTGTTTTGAAGAAAGCGGTAGAGGTGTTGGAGGAAAAACATGTAATTCGGCGTCGTGCGATGCTCCAGAGGATGCTTCCTTAGGGCAGGGGGTTTTTGTCAAAAGGGGCAACAAATGGAAGTGGAGTTGGCTCTTCCAGTCGATTTGCTTTCTTTAAGTTACGCTCCTTTTCACTGAGCCCAGTCATACATTCTCTTGAAGCGTCTAAGGTTCAAATGAAAAGGACAGAAAGCTGAGCGAGTGTGTAACGATTCATTGTGTAAAGAAAAAGGCATGCAAAGCACGGACACAAGGGAAGGGGAGTGGTCAGCGTTCGTGTTGTCCACCCCTCGACCTTCCTTTGTGTGCGGTTGTGCAACTCACTTCTTCAGATAATAATGTTAAGGTGTTTTACTGAAAACAGAAATGGCCAACTTCTGGACGAGGTAATTTTCTTGCAGATGACGTAATTACTTCTTAAAATAATTAAACTGAATTACTAATTACCTTCCTAGAATTTTCTCAAGTGTAGTGGAATTACATTACTATTACCTTTGAAAAGTAATGGCATTACTTTTCAAAGGTAATAGTAATGTAATTCCACTACACTTACTAAAATTCCGAATTTCTGAAGTGACTCACGTACACTTTAGTAACAACGCACATACGCTGAGATTGGCACCTAAAGTGTAGCAACGATAACTTGTACCTGTGTTAGTGAACGATCCCGCATAGCTTCTTGATGTTGCTCGATTAAATAAAAGCAACGCAGCGGTGAAAGAAAGGGGAGGGTGGGAGTCTGCGAACCCGAAATTCTACCGTAGTTTCGTATAAAGGAAAGCCCTGTCTGAAACCTCTGCAGCATGTTGCTGAGCTATATGACAGTCAGCAAAGCGTGCAGTCATCATCGAATCATCTTGTTGCTATGTGGGGTTTAACGTCCCAAAACCAGGTCTGATTATGAGAGACGCCGTAGTGGAGGGCTCCGGAAATTTCGACCACCTGTGGTTCTTTAACGTGCACTGACATCGCAGTACCACGGGCTTCAACATTTCCCCTCCATCGAAATGCTGCCGCCGCGGTCGGGATTCGATCCCGCGACCCTCGAGTACCATATTCACTAAACCACCGTGGCGGGGCGTCGAATCATCTTGTCTGGAGTTTCGACGTTCGTGGCCTTCTAACACCGTTTATATTCAAGGCTTCACGTTTCAGCTCAAATGATATGTGGGTTTTCTTAATTTCTGCGGGCCCGCCACTCGTGTTAATGTCTCTGTTGTCTTTCCTTCTTTCGTTGGTAATTTTCGGAAGGAATATACTGCGGGAGGTATCTTTGGAGGAGAAGAAATTCTGAACTTTAAAGCCTTAAGACTCGCGAGATGTTGTTTGGAATGCAAAGTTCGCGTAAATATTTTTGTTGCGTTCATATTAATTGTACTTAAGACGCCCACGACAAACAATGCATTCCGTTTAATCCCTCCTTAATTTCCTTGCACAGAGACGTGTAAACGGCTGAACCTGACCGCCGTATTTCCTTTGCAACATAAAGGAAGTAAAAACTCATTCACAAATATCATGCATACTGTGTAATATGCGACATTTATGTGTCGTATACGTATAATTTGTGCTGTAATTATCGTCAATTCTCGTATACCTGCAGTGCATGTTTACAGCTTTATTCAATAGCGAACGTGATTGCTTGGTTAGGTACGTTTATCATGGAAAAGGTTTCCTCCTGGGCTCTTGTGTACGGCGTAACGGAGTGACCAATGTTGACAACCAAAACATGCAGATTATCCATATACAATAATCAGTTGCAAGCAGAATGAATTTGTTGATAAAATAGAAAGATATAATGTTATTATCATTATCATGATCATCTCGCGTCATCATAACTATAGGTCGCCTGAAGAGTCCTTGGATGCATAACGGCCATTATAATGCGATAATCTCGAGCATATGCGCTGCAAACCATTAGCGGTGAGCAGCAGCACACTCGCACTATTGTAACTGTATATCCTAAATAAGTGGCTCTGCTCCGTATTGCCTGATATCGAGCACTGAAGAAACCCTCTTAAGTAATATCAGAGCGACCATGAAACACGGCTTCCGTTGCGATAAGGTAACCGTGAAAAATTCAAATTCCTGCGTTTGTTTAAATATTCGCATTGCGTTCCTCGCAAGAAGCAGCATATTAAAGTTAAAAACGATTTGACATGCGCGAGAAGGAGCCCTTATTAAAATTAGTGGACAGAAATTATAGCTGTACGTACTTTGAAATCATTCTTAAACTTCGCCCGAACATTTGTCCAAAAAATAAAGCATTTGTCCAAGCGATACAGCCTTTGCTGAATTAAGGTTCCACCTCGTCACGCAGTCAATTATTCTTTTGGTCGATAACTGCTCTGGCCACGGTCACGTCAGCGGCATTTCCTCTGCGCTCATCGAGCTCGTGCCGGCCAACATAACGGTAAAGCTACAGCTGATAAACGAAGGCGTCATTTCTAATATGAGGAGTACAGGTGTTCGCATTAGCAGTTGGTGTTGAGCGGATTTCATTTAGCATTAGATCTGTCCGTGCAGGAGTAGGCAGGCATTCGCACAGCGTTCGTCACATCCGAAAATTGGGCTGAACCAGATAAGTGCGAACGACGGTGTTGCTGTAGTGGAACGTAGATGCTAAATGGCAATAGTTACTATCATAGCCCAATACTGCGATGAAAAAGGGCTTTGGAGAAGCTTAAACTAATCTAACATTAGATCGAATAAACGACGAAGTTTAGAGTAATGTGTGTAATTCCTTCATCAGGACGGTCGGATAACGGTCACAGGCACAGCGCTGTACAGGCATCAACACAATATTCTCTTTTAGGATGTTCCTTTAGATACTAATTTTTGCTGCGGTTTGTTGATAACACAGACAATATTTCGACCTGATGATTTTGATAATTTTGGCACTGGTATGTTCACTAACTGCTCCGAGCTTTTGTAGACGAAGTTCTGCGTATTGCGACGGATCGGGCAGTACTGCCGCATTGGAAGCACCATGCATGTTGTGTTTATTGTACTCGAATAGAAACAAAACAGTCGGGAAAAAAAAATTAAGGAATGTACCCCCGACCATGTAGACTTCACGGTGCACCTTGCTGTTAGCCTCGTACAACTCCCCGAAATGGCGACAAACAATGCGATATAGCTGACGTGGTAGACGTAGACTGATCACATCTCGCTTTACACAATAAGTATTAAGCTGTTCAGGTGCTGCTCAAACATACAAGCAAAAAGACGTAAGCATGTAACTGCCGGCCAAACGAAAACAGCTTTGACATCAAATTAATGCTTGACAGATCTCCATAATATATTGGCCCTTCGTTATTGATTGCGTTTTTTACCTCAACCGACAGCTGGGTTGTGCATAAAGGGGCACCGGCAGACTACGAGAACATTCCAGCTCACACTGCATTGCTTCCATTTGTCTCACAAAGAGAAGTAGGAACTTTCGAACATAACGACAAGAACTTCGCTCCTTTGCACGATGAGGCGCATTCATTTTCCTTTCTTAGGTGGGCTGCATTAAAAGTGAGCTATGTTTCTTAAGCTCACGCACTACAACTTGGAAAACACAAGTTGCCTTGCCGGAAGCTGGCCAGAATGATTGTCAGTGCTTACGAGTGCCCTGGTTCAATCCCAGCTATACACCTGACAAGTCAATGATGTGTTACCCTCGCACGAGCCTATAAAGAAGCAAACATTACTATTTCTATTTACGGGATCACAACGAGGTGTTCCCTGCTTTTGTAGGGAATATAATGAAGTGAGTGATGATGGGGAGGCAGCTACGTGTGTTCTGCAGACAAGGGGTAGCGTTGATGGTGAAGCCACATCTCATGGGGAGTAAAAGAGCGTTGGTTACGAATGTGTCACCGAAGGCGTTTTCTGGTAGCCAACTATAACGAGGCAGCGAAACAAACATAGTCTTGCGGCACGTTAACTGACACCTATTTCGGTCCCTGGCGATGTCACCGAGCTATTGCATGCGCAATGACCGTCACAGACAACTCCGTGACGCCCGATAGACAAGTTTGCCAACGGCGGGCCACGTTTTTTTGAGCTGTGGATGTGAGGAGGGATCGCGTTGGCAGTGCTGTTGCCAGGTGGGGTTCTTTTTTGGCGGCGTCGGAACGGAGACGAGACTAAGGCGTGAATGCACGCTGCTCGTATAGGTGTTAAACGCGCACGGCCCGTTTCGTACGGTCCCAGCGAGGGAACGAGAAAACATTCGGTGCTATCGTCGTGACCGGGCAACGCCGGCTGTTCTCAGCGGGCGGACGCGTCGGGCTATTGGAAAAGGAAGGGGGTACGATTCGAGCAAGGGGATGGAGAGAGAGCGGTGGCTCTGTGTCGGACGGAGGAAAGCCGTCGTAACTCAGCGCGGCCGGCGTTCCCGGCTGACTGGCGCTCGGTTTGGTCCGCGCGCCGATGCGAGCGGCCCTGGCTGCCTTGCTCGCGGGGCGCATGCCGCGGCAGCCTACGCCAGCCGGCACCGCGAACCTGCTGCTGCTGCTGCTGAGGGAGAGAGAGAGGCGCGAAGAGACAGGCGCACAAAACGCGCTGCACCGGCGAGAACTTACGCGCCCGGACCGGCAGCGCAACGCACCTCATCCGCCGTGCCATCGGCAAAGAAGAAATATCGAAAGAAATGTGTAAAGGAATAGGGCGCGCGCGCGGCCCCGAGTCATATTTCACGCCTTTACGGCCGCGTCCATCGGCGCTGGAATGCCGCCGCTGGCGTGTCTCTGCGCTGACTGCGGAATCGGCACTGCTGCGGCCGGCGCTGCGCCCCTTTCGGTGGAAGGGGGATGATGGTCCCGCGGCGCGCGCGGTTTGCGCGCTGCTTTTTACCGGGCGAGCGCTACGCTGCCGCCGCGTTTGTGTTGTTGTTGTTCTTGTCATTGGCGTGATTGTTATTGTCGGGTCGGTGATTGTGGCCCGTTTGGCCCTTCCCTCGCCCGCCGGCGTGAAAGGAGTCGGGTGGCAGGTGGCGTCCGGACCGCCGGTGTGCGCGCCGTCTCCCACCTCCCCCTCTCGTGCCGCCTTTTGACCCCTTCCTTGCCTTTCCCCGACTTCGATGTGCCCCCGCTGGCACCACCGTCGTTCGCTTGCGCGCACGTTCGCCGTCCGTCGACAAGCGCCTCTTCGATTCCTTTTGGCTCGCCGTTCACAATTTGTCCGTTGCGAGAGGAGAGAGGTGCTCGACGCGCTGCTGTATAGCTCGCTCGTCGACTCGCGCATTTTACGAGCGTTTTAGCACCCGGCGCCCGCTCGGCAAGCAATGCTGGAGCGGGCGAGCAGCTTCAGTGGAGTAGTCGCGCCGGCCGAATGTAATGAGACCTCCTCATATACGAAGGGCGCATTCTTTCAGGGCCCACGTAATTAAATTCGAATGCCGCGCCCTTTCTGCTTCGCTGTGACCACTGCAGCTTCTCTGGCGCCGGGTCCCGGTCTGCGCTGCAAAGCGGTAGACTACGGCGGAGCATTATTCCCAGGCCGAACGCACTTTGGTGGACGTGTCAACGAACGAGCTTTCTGCGATTGCACCCCGAAGATTGAGCGGGAGCTGGTGTGCGATCCCCGAAAATTGTTGCTGCTTTTAAGGCGTAATGCCCGCACTTTTCGATATCGTCGTCGAATCGGTCGCAAACATGCACCCGGCAGGGTGCCTTCGCCCGTTCAATCCCGGCTTCTCGTATCGGGATCGCTTTCTTTGCGAGGCTTTTGCTACGCACAGCGGCGTCCTCTGCAATCGGACTAGTAAGACGACGGCCCTCTTGTGGAGGGTAGGAACGAAATGTCCCTACCACCCCGGGCAAAAAAAAAAAGAAAAGAAAGAAGACTGAAAGAAAGCGAGAACCTTGAGGCTAACTCGGTAGACCAAATTAGGAAAGGAGGAGACGAGGCAGGACAAAAATAAAATGAAAATAGAAGAAACAGGAAATAGATGGCGTTGAAGAAATGTGGCAGGAGGGGGGAACGGAATTAAGCTGCAAAGGAAATTATATGGGAGCTCTTGCTCTTCGCCAAACGAGTGCTTCTGAGGCGACCATTCGCCGTTTCGGAAGCGATAAGCGTCGCCGAACTTGCGCAAAGGCGCACGGTTTCATTTTTACGGCAGAAATCCGCGGCGGCAGCGCAAATCTCTGCCCCTGCCATGCATCCTGCAGCTCGGCCGATCTGCTTGGCTCCCCCGGCACCCGGCCACTGCATACGTCGTCGTCGAAGAAATCGAAGCCCGTATCAGTGCGCGAGAGAGCTCCACCTCGAGGGCTGCTGCTACTGCGGCACCTCCTGTCTTTCGTTTGCCCCCGCTGCGTACAACCTGCAGTGGGAAAATTTATTGGCACCCCCGTCCGCGCGGGAGACGACCAGTTAAACGAGCCCTGCTTTGCCTGACCACGTGATTTCTGTTTTGCTTGCTCTGTCTCTCGATACAGTCGCTGTTTGCGGGGTTTCTTTCTTCTTCTTTTTTTAAAGGAGCTGCCGCTTCAAAGAGTCGCTATAAAGAGAGCACTTAAGCGTATCAAAATAAACAGCGCTGTGACGAAGAGCACGTCAGGCGGGGAAGCGGCGTTCCTTTCGTTTTCGCTCGGCGTATCACGCGGCTGACCCAATGTGACCGCGTTTATGTGTAAATGCTACCGGTCTCTATAGTAGAGATGGGCCTAGCGTTCATGTGTGTTTCTCGATTTTATATAGTTCTAGCAATACCTTTCATCGGAGCTCGCCGGTGAAACAGGCCCCATTAGGCCGCGGCATGGCGCTGCTTTTGGAAAGCCAAGAAAGAACAATAATTTACGCTTTTAGTACAAACGCGCGTGTGGTATGCCACTATGATGTGCTTCATCGAATGTGCCGGGAGAAAGAGAATCGCAACAGGGGGAAAAGGACTATACCTATCACTTGTTCAGCGAAAAGGTGATCGATGAAAGCTGCACGTGTGGGTGTCGTCAAACTGTGCACCCACCTATACTGTTAGCCAACTTTTTTGTTAACGGCTACGCGCAGCCTTAACGTCGCGCAGCCTGTCCCCGCTATTCCATTCTCCTAAATGTAGACGGAATGACGACGTGCCAATTTGCAAGAGAGCAACAGCAAAGGAACAAACGCTATGACGACAACGACGACAACACTGCAAGGGATATCATTCATGACAAATCACTCACAGGCAAACTCTTGCAGAAAATTGTGAAGGGGTTAATGATACGGCCGCTGTATATCAGGCTGCTCCCGTTGCGATACCATTATTAGTCACCATGATTTCACCATGATTCCTTTATTACGACTTTTGTCGCAATGTGGTGTCGTCCGTACAGGACAGGGGTCTCAAACTTACCTCAGTTAGCGGTCCGCAATCACGAAATTTAGCCATGCAAGGGCCGAGGCAGTGAGCAGTGAAGCAGTGAGAAAAAAAAGGCAGTGAGAGTTGAACAATGTTCCACCTAAAGTTGCCTTTTGAAAAAGGGCCTTATCTCACATACGGGTATGTGACAGGCTGGGCGACGTAATGGCTGTGCGCAGACGTTGACAAAGAAATTGGTTGACAGTATAGGTGGGTGCAATGTTTCACAACGCCACACGCGCTTTCATCGGTCACCTTTTCACTGAACAAGTGACAGGTATAATCAATTTCCCCTTGTTATCCTCTTTCTCCCTGCGCGCTGATACGGGTAACATCTAAGATCCGGGACTTTTGCGTCAGGATTGCCCATTGCGGGTTGTAGGCTCATTAACATGCTTATTAAGAAAAAAAGATATATGGGACGAAAGGGTCATGCGTACGCCAGGCCACTAGCGGTAGGTGACCGGGCCATGTGTTTAGGACCCCTGGTCTAGGACGTTCAAACGATAACGCAACTGAACCAATCTGCATGGTCTCACTGAGTGCATCCTTTAATAACACATTAAGCAGAAGCAGCGTGTTTGCCACAATAGTGCTATCTGGAGACGTTCCTCCCTTTGCTGCAATGTAGAGGAAGTGAGGCTACTAATGTCGCAGTATCGTTTCGTTCGCTGATAGACGCAAGAGAAGGCGAAGCCTACCTATTCAAACCATGTGCGCTTTTTGAAAAGAGTTTCGATGGAGGCGAAATGTTGTGGCCCGTGTGCTGTGCGACGTCCGCTGCACGTTAAAGAACACCAGGAGGTCGAAATTTCCGGAGCCCTCCACTACGGCGTCTCTCATAATCATAGCTGGTTTTGGGACGTAAAACCCCAAAAATCAATCATTTTGAAAAGTGTGCGAAGAATGCGAAAGCCGTCTTTGCGTTTCTTTATCTTAGCATGTCCTTTCCCTTTCACCAATGCAAGTTAGTCAATCTGAACGGGTAGTGTACTGCGAGAGTACGAAGGAAGGGAAAGGAAAGAGCCCCGTTAACCTCGCTGGTTTTCCCCTATGACTTTTTCTTCTTTTGCCGCAGACATTGCATAATATTATCGGAGTGAGAGTATTACTTCAAGTTTCTGCAGTGTTCAGTTAAGAGCTGTCATCAAGTAACCTGTGTGCGACCTCATTTCTTGCGGCTCAACATGCCACGAGGTAAGAGATATTGCTAAGGAAAGCGATCACAAGAAACGGAAGCAGAAAAATAACATAAAGATGTATCTTAAATATTTTCAGCTAGTACACGCACGGATTTCAAAGGTTTTGTAAGTAGAGGAAAATTTGAATAGCTAAGCAACAGCAGCCCGATTACTGCAATGTAAGCTAATGAGATGGGGAGTAGTTAAACTTAGCGTAACAAGCATATCACCGAATACTTCTTTTGACTCTCCTCTGGAATCTTTGAATCTCTCTTCCCCATGCCGAGTCATGCAACTTTCAAGTAAATAGCCTCGCTCTCTTTCTAATCAATACAACATTAACTGCAAATATGAGTGAAATTACGCAATATTATTGAATTAGAACTCGCCGAATGATAGAGATCGCTTTAACAAACACTGTACGGCTTCGAATAGAAGGCACCTGGAAAAGGGAACAGTACCACGCTTTAGCTGTTCTGGGGACGTACCACCAGCAATTGCATGTACAACATGCAATTACATTTATTAAAGAAAACATAAATAACGGTATTCCAACTTTTCAACTTTGTAGTAAGGGCTGAATCGCCGGCAAATGTACAGCTATAGGCCGGTAATGCTCGTCACCGGCCAATTTATAGGCCAGGGGGGGGGGGGGGGGGGGGGGGACGTGTTTAAGTGGACCAGTCCGTTACTTTGCCTCAGTGATGCCCGCTTTTTGCATTAACAGGGAATGAACTTGAACGCAAATGGAAGTAAATTAACTTTATGACCAGGCACCAAAATCAGGTGGGCATATTTAGTAAGGTTCGAAATTGCCATTTCATTGTTTATTTCAGGCTCATTAACAACTTTCGAAAGCTTCGACCACGCGTGTCGCAACGGCTTGCGGATCACACCCGGTAACACTCGCTGTACGTATATACAGAAACGTTTTGTTGCTCGAGACAACAGTCGTTTGCTCCGTTGTTCCTCATATCATCAAACAGTGCTTACGAATTTGCGAGAAAATTCGAACAGTTACTGTCATGAATCAAACTCTCGCTGAAGAATGCGATTTAAGAGCACTTGTACAAGAACCAACAAAGCCGTTCGAAGCCAGAACAACGAAGGTTAGGCTATATCTGCAGAATTTTGGACCAATATTGAGGCGAAATTGTTCATGAGACGCGGAATTTACAGTACGGCGCCGACAACACGTGTAAGACTAAAACTTAACAAATCGCGTCCCGTTCGCTTGATACATGCCTAAATTATCATGGCAGCGTGCGCATGTACGATCAACGTGACTGATAGGTCATGGGATCAATAACATGACATCCTTGTCATTTACGACACAATTAACGATAATAAAGTTACGTCTGGCGTATATCGCACCCGTCGGCCAAGGAACCACATGCTGTGATTGATTGATTTGTGGGGTTTAACGTCCGAAAACTAGCTCTGATTGATAGACGCCGTAGTGGAGGTCTCCGGAAATTTCGACCGCATGGGGTTCTTTAACGTGAACTGACATCGCACAGCACACGGGCCTCAACATTTCGCCTCCATCGAAATGCAGCCGCCGCGGCCGGGATTCGATCCCGCGACCTTCGAATCAGCAGCCGAGTGCCATAACCACTAGACCACCGTGGCGGGGCAACCACATGCTGTGTATGAGCCGCAGGTGATTTGAATGTTAACCGTCATATCCCGTGTTATAACTTGCATTCGCGGGATGTTAAATGACGTTACGTGCAAATTAATGCCACCTGCGCTGAAGACTCTTTATGAAACTGCGTAACGGCTTTCGCGGTCGCATCGTCTTAGCATGCGATAAGGCGCTCGCGTATGCGAGAGAGCCGCGTTCACACTGGGGAGTCCACGCACACAACTAGCGCACGGGTCGCTCTTAAAATTCTCATTTGTTAATCTCCACGTTATAGTGGAATCGCAACGCGCACCGACAACGCGCGCGTCGCGTGCCCGCTAATCTGGCTGCGCAGCCCTTTTGTTCGCCCTTATCGGCAGCCGACATCTAGCGTCGTCAACGTCCACGTTCAGCGTCGCGTTCGCGTATCGACACCTGCTGCGTTGTGTGTGTACGTATACGCACGCAATACGTGGGAGGCTGAGAAACTTCATGCCTGTCCTCCTCGCGGCAGTCACTGCAGTTCGGTGTAGTCGAGTGTCGTCCCGGTGTTATTCCTCGTCCGAGGCCTCATTGTTTTCGTTTTGTACTGCTGCGCTCCTTAAAGCGAGAACTCGCGCGATTGTTAGCGCGCCCGTGTATACATATGTGCCGTTCGATTGTTTCTCGCAAAAGGGGTCGCACGCGTTCTCCTCGGTGACACACGCATATATTCAGAGGAAAAAAAAAACGTATAGAAGAAGAGTGCTGCGCGAAAACTGCGCTGCAATTTTCCTCCCTCCTCCGCACGACTCATTCTTTCTTGAGTGTTATCGCTTCCACCATCGAAGCAGGAAACTGAATGACTGGCGCTTCCATTGTTCTATACCCGTCGATGACCCTGTTTGCGCTCTATGAGATTGCTGCCCGCAGGTGTTAGCATGTCAGCTAATAACTCGGGATCGTCTGAGGTTTTGAGGTCTCGTAGCGTCCATCTGGGGCATTGCTTTGTAACTAAAACGCAGACAAATCGACTCGAATCCGGATCGGGCAGGCAGTGTTTGGGGCGTGGCTGGTTACATGCGAAGAGGCTATAGGTAAAAATAATCCAGAATATGGCAGAACTGAACAAGGTTTTCCATGCTGCTCACGCTTAGCCGCATAGCAAGTCTCTTCAAACTCAGGGGTTCAGTCAGGACAAACATATTGGATGGTGCATCATTTTGACTGGGTACAAATGTAGAAACGGGATGTGGGCTCAAGACGTCAACGTCATTCCAGTGGCATCGCATACCTGTTTATTGTAGATAGTACTGATTCAGGTACCTTGCAGGAACAATCACAGGAAAAGTAAATGTGCACTGTTCGTGCAGCCAGATTTTAACGGGTAACGTACATACCCTTTGTAATTTTTAGTAAAAGCGCTCAGCAACTCCGGAGGAACACTGCTACGGTAAATAACTACTTTGTATTTGCTTATTACGAGCGCGTTTTTTCGTGAGGACAGAAGTTGGGGAGCCTTCAATGGCACCCACAGAAGGTCAAGGGTTTCCGGTGTAGGAGTACAATGAAACTGATCGTAACGTTATAATACCGTGTAGCAAGGCCAAATGAAACTGACAAGGACATACTATGCTACATTCTGGGCTCTGTGCGTTCCACTATACTATGGTAATCGTAAATTACAAAAAAAAAAAAGAAATGTGGTTGATCCCTCCGTCATAGGAATGGTATAACACGAAAGTGAATCCTGTCTTCTCGAAGCTGTGGGCATTCTGGCGAATCGAAGAGCGGGAGATGGGTTGGGTATACTCCGCACATGTGTAAACGTTACATGTGGACATCAGCGGCACCTCGACACGGCATAGGGATTCTCGACAGTTGTACGCAAGCGTTCCCGAACGACTCGCATTGCTCCGGAGACACTGAAATGCACGCGCCAGAGCCCTGCGCAAACCTGCCACAAACCAGAAGCGTCCGCAAACGGTGACATCTTGCAGGCAAAACCGAACGGGTTGGGTTGTCCGCGGATCGTTTTTGTGAACACAAAACCGAAAGGTGCATCATTTGCTTGTCGACGGCCGTCTTTGCGTTCCTGGAACAGTGCGCGTCGCAACTCAACACACCTCACAACAGAAATTTCGTAGCGGCCGCGGATGTTCTTTGCCCCAGGAAGGCGCCCTCCCGACGCCGCCACGCCCCTAACTTCGGCGGCGATCGACGAGCGAAGACTACCGAAGCGCTGACTGCCGGCGCGCATTAGCACGAGAATCTGCTTCACTCTATCGTTCCTAGATGACCGTACAACCTCGGCGAACCTAAGCGAACGAGCAGTGCAGTGGAAGGGAGGTGATGTTAATTTAAGAGTAATTTTGCTTGCTAAACACCTTTACTTTAACCCGGCGTCACTTAGATGCAACTTGTAAAGTGCTGTAGTGAAGATATAGAGCCCATCTGTTCCCTGTATGAGGAATGTTGCGGTGGTGTATCGGTAGAGCTTCTAGCTCCTGTAACACTCTTGTTTGGGCTAGTTGGTACAATCTAGCTCCTATCGTCGCATCCCGGTTGATAGTGAGTCCAGTCCAAGCGGGGGTGGTACTTTTACATTGTAGATGTGTGTTCATTTTTTCAGACATCCACTTCCGTTACGGAAGTATGTCACCGACTTCTTGGTGAACCCAGGCATAAACCACTTTCGTGTTTAAAAAAAAGGAAAAAAATAAAAACCCAAGAATAGTGGTAATATCTTCGCACAATATTTTTCCGCACAAAGCTGGAAGACTTCGCTTTGTTCTGAATGTGCTGCAATTCGCTTATTCAACTTCGTAGTGTGAATGCAAAATTTATGGCAGTTTCCTTGAAAAGTGCGATCAACTGGTCAGAGGTACCCAATCAATAAGCCAAACTTGACATCTTCAAGCGGCAACACTTCCCTTGCAACCGCGACGCGCAATCTTTGAACAAAAGATCTTTGCGGCTAGTAACACCGAGCAAAGGTCGCTACGTTGCCACCACTTCTTAGTATAAACAGAAAGGAAAATTTCTCAAAGAAATTCTGAGACTGTGCGTCGCAGGAAATGCTTTCGTTTCCTGCCTAATGTCTTGTATATTCGATTCCACGGCGGCTGCACTCTGTTTACCTGAGCGCAGAGTTCCCGCAGAGGGCGCGGGTGCAACCAGGCGAAGAAGAGTTGAGACTTGTCGACTGCTGCTTGTTTTTTCCTCCTCGCGCGCGCGCGCGCGTGTGTGTGGTATATACAATATACCGATGAGTGGGCACTCGCTTTCACGATGGCCGCCTCGCACGCTTCTTGGGACAATGGTGGCACGCTCATTACGCTCCGCCTTCTTCTGCTGCAGTTTTCTCTCACTTCCTGCATGCACCGCCATAAGCCAAGCGCGTGTTCGCGTGGCCCGACTCTTGTCTTAGCGGCCATGCGCCGTACTACTATACATCTTAATCTCGCCGGAAATCTCGGCGTCTGCCTAAGGAAGCGATGGGCCTGCGCGCGTGCGTCGCACGGTCTCGGCGGGCAGCGCTTCCGTTCGCACAGGTGCCTCGTGTGCCGGCCGCGTGGCTCGGAATCCCACGGGGTCAAGTGTCCCTTGCAGTGAAGGAAGGCGTCTTTGTTTATGCGCGGCTTCTTGAAGAGGAAGCGGTGATGGGGTCGAACTTGATCGTCAGTGAAGATGATTTGCTAATGCATTTTCTCATTTTCTGATGCTAAGTTATGGAGTAATTTGTGCGTTAAAGTCAGACTCGAAAGGAATGAATGTTCACACGACATGCAAATGCAACTTTTATTTTTCAAACCAGGAATTTTCTTGGCGTTTCCTGATGTATCCTTAGATTTTCTCGTAATCATCTGGACGTATAGCAATCAACTATTCTGAAGGACTTTCTGTCTACTTTGTAAGGTAATTACTCTCCTTTCCATATTTTAATAGATTCTACTCTTTTTTTTTTTTTACTCCTCCCAATATACCAGGAGATTGGTCAGTACTAACCTACGATACGTCACCCCCTGCGCGCTGACCTGGTCCAGTCCTTAAGTATAAGCAGAGTGGCGTTAAGGGGTCTTCACTGGCTTCAAAGGTCACTCCGTCGCTTCCGAGCGCGCTTCTCAGCTACTGCACGGAGCTCCACAAACCTACAGCTCTCCTAAACGCAAACCGGAACGACGGTTCACTTCGTGACAGCTTCGATATCCCATTGTTCTCGTTTTCCCCTCGCCACCTCTTCATATCGAGCAGCGCTTTTTACTATAGATATCGGCCCGGTTATTGCGTACACAGGCGTCGTCGCCGACCGGGTTTCGCTCGCCCTTGCGCGCCGCATATTTGCGGATTCGGCGGCGCGCGATCCAGCGGAGCGTCGTCGGCCAGCTGCATGCATGGAGGCCCCGGCAGGGCCCACAGCACGCGCTGTTGTTTGGGCAGGCACGCGGTCCGCGGCAGGCGGGCCCGGCGGATCTCCGCGGCGGGGAGCCGTTTGTATTCATTCTGGTGCGCTGGTTGCGAGCGGCTCAGCCAGCGAGCGCGTGCAACCACGACGCGAGGGTCGGCCTCGGCACTCCATGGTCCCGCGGTAGTGGCGCCCAGCACGGCCGCGACCGGTGGGCGAGCGGTGGCAGCCGAAGCGAGCTCATTAGCGGCCTCAAATGAAGCGCGGCGCCGGTTTCCGGCGCGATAAATTCCCCCTGGCGCGCATTGTTTGTCTCGGGCGGCGCCCCGCCGAGAAAGTGGTGGGCCCCCGCCGCCCCTGCCAGGACTGCGATGGGACGGAAGGCGGACGGGGCTGTACCTCCGGTGTGCCGCTTGCGCAGTCCATGGGCGCACGCTTATAGCATCGGGACACCGCGGAAAGTGTGTTTCGATGGTTATGCAACTCCTTTGCAGTACAGCGTAATTCTGACGACACCTTCCATGCGTCGTACACATTCACGAACCTCGAGAAGTCTCATATATGAGACCCCCATTATTGTGGCCCCCTAGAACGTTGAATGGCGTATAGTGTTCCAAACCAAGGGTACTTAAAAACACGCGATGCTCACGTTCCGCACGCGCTGTTTTTAACTCCAACCCCGTCTAAAAGCCAATGATTTGATAGATTTGTGGGGTTTTACGTCCCAAAACCAGCTCTGATTATGAGAGACGCCGTAGCGGAGGTCTCCGGAAATATCGACCACCTGGGGTTCTTTAACGTGCACTGACATCGCACAGCACACGGCCCTCAATATTTCGCCTCCATCGAAATTCAGCCGCCGCGGCCGGGATTCGATCCCGC
This sequence comes from Hyalomma asiaticum, assembly GCA_013339685.2. Taxonomy (NCBI): domain Eukaryota; kingdom Metazoa; phylum Arthropoda; class Arachnida; order Ixodida; family Ixodidae; genus Hyalomma; species Hyalomma asiaticum. Next base: position 71,877,392 of record CM023485.1, on the reverse strand, counting down.
GACCTTCGGATCTGCAGCCGAGTGCCATAGCCACTAGACAACCGTGGTGGGGCGTCTAAAAGCCAAGGTCTTCCTTCGTAACCTACTGTTGGCTCAGCCGCAGTTTGCCACTTGCCGTAATCTAGCAAAACCTTAATTCTACTAATCTCACAAATAACGCTGTAAAGCAAGAAATGCATCGTCGCTATACAAACGAACATTTCCTTTTGGTCGATGTTATCCAATTTATTTCTCATTGTACGTCGACTAAGTGGGCCTAGCGGTTTGTGCGATGTCAGTGCACGTTAAAGAACTCTATAGATATGTGGTCTAAATTCCCGGAGGCCTCTACTACGGCGTCTCTCATAACCATATCGTGGTTTTCGGACGTAAAACTCCGGAAATCAATAATAAAGTCGACTAGCGGTTGAAAAAGAACACGGGACACATTAGCTGCTGTTGCGACACGCGCCGTCGAAACTTCTCTCGGTTCTCTCGAAAGAACGTTGCAGCGTACCTGCAGGGTCTTCTTCATTCTGTAACGGACCGTACCGAACAAGCAAAAGGTGTGGAGTCCACTCGTTCTTTTCAAATGACTACGGTGTGGTACTTGGTGTCGGCTGCAAAGAGGCGGGTCCCTTTTGCCGCCCGAACTAGCAGAGTGCACGTGCGCGCACGGACAAAGGGATACGCACGTTCCCTCTCGGCAGGCTTTCTCTGACGCCTCCTCGTTACGCAAGGGGACACGCCCGCCCTTAACCGCTGGCGTGGCGGCTCTGGAGCGCTTCGTTTGCCTTCTGCCGTGGCTCCTCGAAGCGAAACGGTAAAGAGTATCGATCTATAGCTTCCTTCAATCGACTGAGAGCACAACTGGCCAGGGAACCGCACTGCAGACGTCGACATTTTCCAGTCTCTTATACCGCACTGTCCTTTTGCGTGGATCAGCTTGCGGGAGACTTTCATTTCGCTGGAACTGCAGAGTGTCGGCACCCTCCTTGTTTGTTTAAATCGAGTGTTTGTTTTTGTCAGACGGAGGGCAGAAGACGGAGGGTAGAAGGAGAACCGTCTTGGCTTCAGCGGAAGCATTAAAATGGAGAGCCCGTACGTGACGGTGTTTGTCGACCAAGGGCGAAACGCGTATCTTCATCCGTTGCGTAGATAAAGGAAACGGCTCACCTTCGCTTTCGCGCACAAGTTCACGTCTTTGTGACACCTATGTTGATACACTTCCGACGATCGACCACTGGTGAACAGGTCCTATTCGAAGCGTTTCGAGCCGATGCAGTATGTAGTTACGTGCATGAAAGGCTTCGATATCAATGGTCTGCATAGAGCACACGAGAGAAATAAAGAAGACATTGCTCCCGCCGTGCGTTGTCAGCGAAACTATTTTCATTAACGCAACACTGTTAGCCGGCCTAGCTCGACGTGTATCTTTCTTCGTCCCGGTGTTTTAGCGCTAAGCTCAATATATTTTCATCAAAGTTAGTCGGCATCTGCTCTCTGGTTTACTCTGTTGCATGTTGCTGCGTTGGTCCTGGTAACAGAGTTAGGCTTAGCGTTCATGCCACGCCTGAAGGCACACCAATCTAAACCGGTCATGTTAGCTTTTATCACCCACCGGAAATCTAGCAGTGCTGTGTCGATTGCAGGAGTTATACGTTCTGTCGTAAGATTGTACGGACGGTGGCTAGCGTACCGCTACTCGAGGTCACGACGGAATTCTATCCTAATCAAAAGTACATGACATCGTAGCGGACAGCCCACGAAAAGAATCGTACTTCGTCTCGCGCACCTCGTCACGGCTCAGCGTCGGCACTATGTACACCTGTCATCGGCGTTACAGGCTTCCCACAGGTGGCAGCACCGGCCAGCGCGTTCGTCATCGCTTCCGGCTGGGGCGCGCGCCCCCGCGTCGCGGTATAGTGTCCACGCGGTCATAGTCGTGACAGGCGAAGCCCCACCAATGAGGCGCCATTCTTCCGCAGCGAGATGCTTTACGGTCTTTCTCATTCTTCGCAGCACTTGGCTCGGTCACGTGGAGCAGGAAGAAGTCATCGCTCTGTCGGCGCCAATTCAACCGTGGATATATGCTTGTGTACTATTTGCGCACACTCACCGCTCACCAATCAGATGCAGGCGGAGGTATGGTTCGAGCTCGCGTCGCAAAAAAAAAAAGGAAAAAAAATTCAGCGTCGGTGCCGGCGTCCGCGGCGGAATAAATCATACCTAACCACCCCGGCCACTCAGGCCCATGACGAAGATGCGATAGTGAGCAAAGCTGAATTTCTCAAGATAAAATCAGTCGGGAAAAAATTGTAAACGACGACTTAACAGCAAACTACACACGTGGTAGCTCAGATTGTGATTCGAATGTACGAGAAAGCATATTCTTACGAGGAAACCCAAATGCAAACACCCGTTCTGGCATTTATACTAACAGCGGCGCGTCCGGGCAGCGACACTTGCATAGAGTCGGTGCGGGTAGGTTACTTGCATAAACGTCATCCAGATGGCGCTCGCCTCCTCGGCAGCGCCGCGCGGAGAGACATATATGTGGAGTCTTATAGAGTAAGCGCTGGTTTTGTTGACTGGTCTCTGTGCATTTTAAGTTAACGTGACAGCACGGCCCGGGAATAATGGGGCGATGGGAACGGGGCCGGGTAACACTATCGCGTTCTGCTCTTGAAAGCGACGCTTAAGCGCCCTTAAACTTGTCTCCATACGTATCCCTAAATATCTAACCGCCTGCAGCACACAAAGCGCCATTACTTTTACTGCGCTAAATCGATTACTCCGTGAGGGTGTATACTAAGCGCTTGAGTGTTGAGTAAATATGTAGGACTTGTTGCGTAAAAGTTGGTCTGTCTACCACTACCTTGTGAAATGAGAAGAACGCGCTGCGTCAGTTGTCGTTGAGTCAGTTAGTGCTTACACTTTCCCTGTAGTAGCATCAACAACAGTGTTCAACCACCTGCGATTTACACACAGTCATTTCTCGCGTGGACCTGACTATTACGCAGACGTTGTAAACTTGAACAGCCTAATTCACTGTAAATCTGATACATCTGATACACTGTGCTTGCTAGTTTTAGCTCTGTAGTTAGTTTCTCTGTAGTTAGTTGCATATACTACTTACATTAGAAACAATAGCAATGCTCGTCTGCTATCACTATACTCACCCATATTATCACGAACACGATGCAATCGTTGCAATAAGCCCTTTGTTATTGTGAATGCATTAACGTGAACCAATTAAACTCTGCAAGAGAGACACATGCCACCAGAGCAGCATTTGAGTGAATCCTCGTTTAACTGCGAATAGATCTCACGGAATTTATGTGCCTGGCCTGCGCGTATCATTTCACAAAGCACTTGTGTGTTGCCCATGCAAGTGTAATTTTGCCCGTGCCTTGAGAATACATCTATTTGTTCCGCAGGGAAGCCTCGACCTTGTATGTAAAGCACAGCTCAGCTCTCCTGCGGCCACAGAATCCAGCAGTTTCTTGTATACAGCGCCGTAGAAGTTCGTTCAGATCGTGCTGCAATGTGCCCCGCAGCCCGTCGACAAAATCAGCGACAGTGTTTCGCAGGGTGGCACTACAATTCTCACGCTGAGATGCTTCCTATCCTATATACGCCGGAAGGACACCGAATTTTAGGAAGATATTGTTTGATATCATTGGTTCATGAAAGCAGTAGAGTGTAATGTTATTTTACAAATAAAACATCTACAAGACGACACGAAACATGGCTGGACAAACAACCGGGCTCTTCAAAACGAAAAAAAAAAGAGAAAGATATGAGCGAAGCATCAGAGCGCGAATTCCTGCATTTTCTTTCAATTCTAAATATTTTATGTACTTCGAATTTCATATCGTATTTTATACGTGTGCCCACTGTATACGGTTCCTCTGTTAGTGTCCCAAAGGGGACACTAAAGCGGGGCGCAATATCAATACAGACCGAAAAGAACACTCTTTGAAAACACCTAAATGTGTTGGTCATTCCAGGAGAAGACGGACGTAAAAAATACGTGTTTCGGCATCACCGATTTAGAGGTATTTCTTCGTATTCTTGCGTTAAAGACTCTGGAGGAGGAGGAGGAGGAAGGGGAAAACAGAAAGGCAGGGAGGTTAACCAGAAGGGCGTCCGGTTGGCTACCCTACACTGGGGGAGTGGGAAGGAGGAATAGAAAGATGGGAGAGAGAGAAGGAAGGGGAATAATGAAAAAGACTCTGGAAGTTCCAAGTTAAGTGATGGCATCCTTAAGAAGCCAATGTCGTCTTATTTTTATCTGCAAGTGCTAGTGATGAAAGGGAAAATTTGCACCCACCTGTTCGTAGCAGAAAGCGCAAGGAAATCCGTATGTATTTCACAGAAATGAAAGCCCATTTCATTTCCCAGTTGACGAAAATTCGTCCTGGTCCGATATCCTAACCCGGGTTCAACGCCTGACGGCGCGCTCGCTATAGTTGAGCTAACCGGGAGGCCTGCAGCAATTGACAGCGCGAGTGCACCGTGCGATGTCAATGCACATAAAAGAATCCCAGGTGGTCGAAATTTCAGGAGCTCTCCACTACGTTGCCTCTCATAATAATAGTGTGGTTCTGAGGCGTAAAACCCCAGAAATCAATCAATCAATCGACAGCGCGAGGGGAAGTGTTCGAGGCCTCGAAGCACATTGGCACGTATACATTTATAATCCAAAGTGTTTTGTGTTACGAAAGGGTGGCTCCTAATTTTAATTTCGTAATCGTTACTAGCTCCACCTTGCGGAAATCCGCAGAACCCTTTTGCAATGAGTGCTAATGACCGATGCTGCATAGTCGCCGTGACAATCTGCAACGTCGCGGTAAGCTAGCATGGGGAGTTCCAGGAGATGGCGTCACAGCACCTTGGCTTTGCGGTCTCTTTAACTCACCAGGGTTCCTCCTGTGGCAAGACTAATGTGTTGCGGCTGTTAAAGAAGTTTAATGATGCCGTTACGTTACAATAAAGTTTGCTATCATCCCCTCCGAAATACAAATTACGGTGCGTGTTTAGAACTATGTGAGTGTGAAGGCGAAACTACAGCCATTACGCTCCTTGTTACCCTCTTTGCAACGCCTGAAAGCGAAAGTGCATAGTGCAAATTAGCAATCCATTGAGCTGTACATTGATTTATACATTGGACTATACATCACCAAATGCAGGAGGCTTTAGTTCCTTGTAATGTCACGTGCGGCGCATAACAGCACATACCAGTAGTGAGTACGCATACGCGCCCCGCCATGGTGGTCTAGTGGTTATGGCACTCGGCTGCTGATCCGAAGGTCGCGGGATCGAATCCCGGCCGCGGCGGCTGCATTTCGATGGAGGCGAAATGTTGAAGTCCACGTGCTGTGCGATGTCAGTGCACGTTAAAGAACCCCAGGTGGTCGAAATTTCCGAAGACCTCCACTACGGCGTCTCTCATAATCAGAGCTGGTTTTGGGACGTTAGACCACACAAATAATTCAATGGGTACGCATACGTACCACGTGTGGTCGCGAGCATAGTGCCTTTGCATAGCGTAACGTAATATGTTATTACGTCACAACGCGACCTTCGAACAGAGATCTTGGGCTTCAGACTTGAAAATTTCTGTTGCTAGTCAGCCATGTGTCGTGTTGCCTTATTGCCTTGATACCATCTTTGTAAAGCTAGTCAGCGCGCTAGAATCACGGAGTAGCTAGCAAAGACGCTGCCAGTCGTGGCAGTCTTTTCATTGAGTTGTCCGGCGACGTCGTGCACTTGTCGTTGCGTAACGCTGAGGCCACGCCTCATCCGCCTTACGACACCTTCCCTCTCCCTCCGTTTCTGGTCACTGAAGCGATTCAAACTTGCGTGAGGGCACGCTTCTCGCTGCGAGCGAGCCCTGACAGGGCGGCCGTGACAAAGGCGCGTCAATGACCGGCGGCATTGGGAAAGCTCGGACGATGGCTGTGCCGGTCGCTGTATCGAGGCAGGCTTTGATGGCCGTGATTGTTCTTGTAATAAATGTTGGGAATGGTACCACGATACTTAGCGAAGAGTCCGTCGGCATAGTGTATTTCAAGCGAAACTTATGTCCAGCCTGAAAGCGCCGGCGCCGGTGGCGTAACGCAAGGAGGGAAAGCCGACCCACTCTTGCTCTTGGCCTATGTGCAGTAAAGGCAGCACAGTTTCAGCCCGAAGCTGCGGGTTCGATCCCTGCAGGCGCGGCTGCATTTACACAGATCGAAATGCAAAGAAAGAAAGAAAGAAAGAAAGAAAGAAAGAAAGAAAGAAAGAAAGAAAGAAGAAAGAAAGAAAGAAAGAAAGAAAGGAATAATTCTAGTGTACCACGCTATGGTAATGAAAGACGTCGTAGGGAGAGCTCTGGAAATTTCCACCAGCTGGGGTACTTTAACGTGCGCTGACATCGCACAGTACACAGGCATTACATTCCGCCCTCATCCTAGCCTCGGCGGCTCTCCCGCGACCTTCGGATCGGCAGCCGAGTACCATAGCCAGTAGACCAGCGTGGCTGGGTGGAAAGAAAGGAAAATAGAGAAAGAAGTGCATGAGTGGTGAGCTTGAGGTGCAAGTTAATAAACCGCACTCAACCTGCAGGGAAGCCCAAGTGTCCGTGAAATCCAATTTCTTAGCGGCACAGCTTTCATACATAGCAAGAAATTTCGCAGTTCACACATAATCTGATCAGTGAAGTTGATCGTTGCAGTTCTTTTCGCTAGCACCTTTATCATTTAACACAGAACCTTCGCAAATTGCTACAGGGATTTCGGTTGAATTTAATTGAATCTCCATTTTCATGTCTTGAATGAGGGATGTTGGGATTAATACTGCATTTAAGCACTTCGGTAGACACTATATATAACTGGTTGAACTTGTATGTTTAACTTGAAGGCCATGGAATACATATAATGCTTCTAGAGGTTAAATGTAAAGATGCTGGCGTAGTTTTAGTTGAACGTTAAGCAAGCTTTAAAAAAAAACAAAAAAAACATGGGGTGGCTTGAATAAACCCGGTGCCTCCTGTTTCGGCATCTATTGTTGTTTTGTGACGTTAAACTCCAATTAGCCAAAACACCAATCAATCAGTGAATTTCACGAATTTATTACGTGCAAAATGCATTTTTCTTAATACTCACATGGAGTATATGAACTTTGCTTCAGATGCTGTAAAAAGGCCATTTTCTTCGAAATTAAATATATGCACTTTTGTTGCGGAGGCAGTACGTCCTAAACTTAATGCTTCATTTTTGAATAAGTTTTTCAATAAATAGGTTGATCAAACTTGAAGCGGCGAGGCTACATCAAAACAAGACTTTCTGTCGTCACTGGTATAAGGCTTTCTATTGATGATTTTCTATCAAGTCGGCTAACTTCTTGCTCATATGGCCAGGGCGAGAGATTTTACTGACAAGTAAGGTAGCCAGGCCGGTCTCAGCACTGGCTAACTTCGCTGTCTTTCCTCCTTTTCTCCCTCCTCCTCCTCAGGAAGTTCGTGTTGCCGCACTCCACGCATTTGAGATGTGTTTAAATACAGGCGATAAACTGTCGCAACAAAGGTTGCCGCTATCACGATGAGAAGCGACGTGGGTTGCGCACATGCGATAGTGATGCGATAAACGATACCACTAGGCGAAGAGAATGAGCCGTGTGAAGCTTCGCCGCAGAGTATTACTTATTGCGGCGAAGCCAGCTTTGCCAAACATTGGAAGCTCACAAGCGAAGGCCCGTGTTTGCTTGACGTGCCTACTGTTTTCTGGCGCGAGCTCCCGACCGAAAATAACGGGGTCAAGGCAAGACCGACGGCGAAGCGCTAACTAGGACGTATTTAATGACAGAGCCGAATAGAGGCAGACGGTCTCAGCGCATGCGCAGCGGAGCTATGGTGGGGTGCACCAGGACATGGTCACAATTGTAGTCTCTTAAGAGGCCCGTGTATTGTGCGATGTGAGTGCACGTTAAAGTATAGAAAACCAGTTGGTCGAAGTTTCCGAAGCCCTGCACTACGGTGTCTGTCATAGTCATCTTGGGGTGTTTCGGGGCATGAACTCCAGAAATCAATCAGTCAAGAAAGCGCGTTCCTGCAGTGTACGACGTGTAGATGTGACCCCTGAAGAAAGCGACAGCTTTGCTTCGTAATAGCTGAAAAAAAAGAGGAAGCTTCCATTGATTATCTCGCAGTTTTGTTCGCTTCTTTCTTTCTTTCTTTCTTTCTTTCTTCTTTCTTTCTTTCTTTCTTTCTTTCTTTCTTTCTTTCTTTCTTTCTTTGAGAACGCAAACCTTCCAGGAATCGCAAACATGGTTTACAATGCGCAAAGAGTTGTGCATTGTTACTTATATATGCTTAGCAAGCCCACTCATGCTATGACTTGCTGGACATACTACCAAGTACTGCAGCCTGCTCCACACTTATGGCACCGTCGACGCCACCCGTTCTCAAAATTTCGGAGCGTCACATTGATTCGAAATTTTGAAAAAATTCAGGCGCGTCAAATTGAAGTTTTCAAACGTTCTCGTTAATGGAGTATTTTCTATTCCAGGTAATAAAGAAAAGAACACACCTAGGTGGGAGCCCAGGCCAGAAATCTGCAGGATTTCAATAAAGTTCTACACACACACACACACACACACACACACACACACACACACACACACACACACACACACAACACACACACACCACACACACACCACACACACACCACACACACACACACACACACACACACACACACACACACCACACACACACACACACACACCACACACACACACACACACCACACACACACACACACACACACACACACACACACACCACACACACACACACACACACACACACACACACACACACACACACACACACACACACACACACACACACACACACACACACACACACACACACACACACACACACACACACACACACACACACACACACACACACACACACACACACACACACACACACACACACACAATTAAGCCAGTTTCATGCCGTGAAAGCAGATGGAACAGCGAAGCTGTCCTTTTACCGCTGATCGTGACGTAACTGGTAAGGGCTTCAAGTTATTCATGTCATGACGTAATATTCTTACTCCGCCAAAGCTCTATGCTCCTTTATCAAATGGCGGTTCCCCAATGCTCCCCGCTTCACCACTATCTGCTAACCGCATACCCGATCCTTCACCAATGCACCCGCCACTTCAACTGACGATCCTCCTACATGCACCCATATGGATAGAACGATTT